>CM061751.1:9501318-9882899 GCA_030979885.1 Lolium multiflorum | reverse complement strand
GGCGGCGGCGTCTCGGAAGGTTTTCCGTATCGTGGCTCTCGGGGGTTTCGACGGAAGCTTTAAGTAGGCGGAGGGTCAACGCGAGGGGCCACGAGGGGCCCAGGTAGGTCGGCGCCGGGCCGGGCCGCGCCGCCTCCCTCCGGCCGCCGTGCCCCACTTCGTTAGGTCTTCGGTCTTCTGAAGCTTCGTGCAAAAATAGGACCCTGGGCGAAAGTTTCCAATTCCGAGAATATTTCTTTACTAGGATTTCTGAAACCAAAAACAGCAGAAAACAACTGGCTCTTCGGCATCTTGTTAATAGGTTAGTTCCGAAAATGCATAAATATGACATATAATGTGCATAAAACATGTAGGTATCATCAATAAAGTAGCATGGAACATAAGAAATTATCGATACGTTGGAGACGTATCAGCATCCCCAAGCTTAGTTCTGCTCGTCCCGAGCAGGTAAAACGATAACAAAGATAATTTCTGAAGTGACATGCCATCATAATCTTGATCATACTATTTGTAAACATATGTAATGAATGCAGCGATCAAAGCAAAGGTAATGACATGAGTAAACAACTGAATCATAAAGCAAAGACTTTTCATGAATAGTACTTCAAGACAAGCATCAATAAGTCTTGCATAAGAGTTAACTCATAAAGCAATAAATCAAAGTAAAGGTGTTGAAGCAACACATAGGAAGATTAAGTTTCAGCGGTTGCTTTCAACTTATAACATGTATATCTCATGGATATTGTCAACATAAAGTGATATAACAAGTGCAATATGCAAGTATGTAGGAATCAATGCACAGTTCACACAAGTGTTTGCTTCTTAAGGTGGAAGGAGATAGGTAAACTGACTCAACAATAAAAGTAAAAGAATGGTCCTTCAATGAGGAAAGCATCGATTGCTGTATTTGTGCTAGAGCTTTTATTTTGAAAACATGAAACAATTTTGTCAACGGTAGTAATAAAGCATATGAGTTATGTAAATTATATCTTACAAGTTGCAAGCCTCACGCATAGTATACTAATAGTGCCCGCACCTCGTCCTACTTAACTTGGACTACCGGGTCTTCGCATGCCATGTTTCAACCAAGTGTCACAAAGGGGTACCTCCATGCCGCCTGTACAAAGGTCTAAGGAGAATGCTCGCATTTCAGATTTCTCGCTTTTGATTATTCTCAACTTAGACATCCATACCGGGACAACATAGACAACAGATAATGGACTCCTCTTAAATGCATAAGCATGTAGCAATGATTATTATTCTCATATGAGATTGAGGATATATGTCCAAAACTGAAACTTCCACCATGGTTCATGGCTTTAGTTAGCGGCCCAATGTTCTTCTCTAACAATTTTGCATGCTCCAACCACTAAAATGATAGACCTTCAGACAAGACGGACATGCATAGCAACTCACATGATATTCAAAAATAGTTGATGGCGTTCCCCAGAAGCATGGTTATCGCACAACAAGCAACTTAATAAAATATAAAGTGCATAAGTACATATTCAATACTACGATAGTTTTTAAGGCTATTTTGTCCCATGAGCTATATATTGCAAAGGTGAATGATGGAATTTTAAAGGTAGCACTCAAGCAATTTACTTTGGAATGGCGGAGAAATACCATGTAGTAGGTAGGTATGGTGGACACAAATGGCATAGTAGTTGGCTCAAGGATTTTGGATGCATGAGAAGTATTCCCTCTCGATACAAGGTTTAGGCTAGCAAGGTTATTTGAAGCAAACTCAAGGATGAACAAGTGCAGCAAAACTCACATAAAAGACATATTGTAAACATTATAAGACTCTACACTGTCTTCCTTGTTGTTCAAAACTCAATACTAGATATTATCTAGACCTTAGAGAAACCAAATATGCAAATCAAATTTTAGCAAGCTCTATGTATTTCTTCATTAATGGGTGCAAAGCATATGATGCAAGAGCTTAAACATGAGCACAACAATTGCCAAGTATCACATTATCCAAGACATTTTAGAATTACTACATGTAGCATTTTCCAATTCCAACCATATAACAATTTAACGAAGAAGAAACTTCGCCTTGAACATTATGAGTAAAGCCTAAGGACACATGTGTCCATATGCAACAGCGGAGCGTGTCTCTCTCCCACAAAGTGAATGCTAGGATCCATCTTATTCAAACAAAAACAAAAACAAACCGACGCTCCAAGTAAAGAACACAAGATGTGATTGAATAAAAATATAGTTTCAGGGGAGGAACCTGATGATGTTGTCGATGAAGAAGGGGATGCCTTGGGCATCCCCAAGCTTAGACGCTTGAGTCTTCTTAAAATATGCAGGGGTGAACCACGGGGCATCCCCAAGCTTAGAGCTTTCACTCCTCTTGATCATAGTATATCATTCTCCTCTCTTGACCCTTGAAAACTTCCTTCACACCAAACTTCAAGCAAACTCATTAGAGGGTTAGTGCACAATTAATAATTCACTCATTCAGAGGTGACACAATCATTATTTTCACTTCTGGACATTGCATAATGCTACTGGACATTAGTGGATCAAAGAAATAAATCCAACATAGCAAAAGAGGCAATGCGAAATAAAAGGCAGAATCTGTCAAAAACAGAACAGTCCGTAAAGACGAATTTAGAAATGGCACCAGACTTGCTCAAATGGAAAAACTCAAAACTAATGAAACTTGCGTACATATCTGAGGATCACGCTCGTAAATTGGCAGATTTTTTCGAATTTTCTACAGAGAATTGTGCCCAGATTCGTGACAGACAGCAATGCTGTTTCTGCGCAGCGATCCCAAATATAACATCAACTTTGCCATAGAAACTTTACTTGGCACAAAAACATGATAAGGAGAGGTTGCTACAGTAGTAAACAACTTCCAAGACTCAACAAAACAAAAAATTGCTGTAGGTAAAAACATGGGTTGTCTCCCATAAGCGCTTTTCTTTAACGCCTTTCAGCTAGGCGCAGAAAGTGCAAATCAAGTAACATCGAGAGTAGAAGCATCAACATCATAACTTGTTCTAATAATAGAATCAAAAGGCAACTTCATTCTCTTTCTAGGGAAATGTTCCATACCTTTCTTGAGAGGAAATTGATATTTAATATTACCTTCCCTCATATCAATAACAACACCAACGGTTCGAAGAAAAGGTCTTCCCAACACAATTGGACAAGATGCATTGCATTTGATATCCAAGACAACAAAATCAACGGGGACAAGGTTATTGTTAACCGTAATATGCACATTATCAATCCTCCCCAAAGGTTTCTTTTTAACATTATCGGCAAGATTAACATCCAAATAACAATTCTTCAATGGTGGCAAGTCAAGCATATCATAAATCTTTTTAGGCATAACAGAAATACTTGCACCAAGATCACATAAGGCATTACATTCAAAGTCATTGAATTTCATTTTAATGATGGGCTCCCAACCATCTTCTAACTTTCTAGGAATAGAAGTTTCAAGTTTTAGTTTCTCTTCTCTAGCTTTTATGAGAGCATTTGTAATATGTTTTGTAAAGGCTAAATTTATAGCACTAGCATTAGGACTTTTAGCAAGTTTTTGTAAGAAATTTATAACTTCAGAGATGTGGCAATCATCAAAATCTAAATCATTATGAGCTACAGCAATGAGATCATTGTTCCCAAGGTTGGAAAAAATTTCAGCAGTTTTATCACAAGCAGTTTCAGCAGTTTTAGCAATTTCAGGCAGTTTTGTTCGCTTTGCACTAGGAGTAGAAACATTGCCAACACCAATTATTTTACCATTGATAGTAGGAGGTGCAGCAACATGTGATGAATTAGCATTACTAGTGGTGGTAATAGTCCAAACTTTAGCTACATTATTCTCTTTAGCTAGTTTTTCATTTTCTTCTCTATCCCACCTAGCACGCAACTCAGCCATTAATCTTATATTCTCATTAATTCTAACTTGGATGGCATTTGCTGTAGTAGTAATCTTATTATCAATATCATCAGGTTTAGCAGCCATTTTATTAATTAAAGAAGATTGTGATGCAGACATGTATGAGATTCGGGTTTCAGCATTTGAAATTTTAGTTTGCAGACCAGAAATCTCCCTATTCAAGTTTTCAAGTTGATTTCCTATATTTTTCAACAAGGTAGATTGTTCATTCATAGTTTTAGTAAACAATTGATTTTGCTCATATTGCGATTGCATAAAGTTTTTAGTGGATCTTTCAATTTCTAACATCCTTTCCTCATATCTACCATAAGTATTACCATTAGCAGAAGGATATGGCCTATAGTTATTACCAGAGTTGTTCCTATAAGCATTGTTGTTGAAATTATTATTTTTAATGAAATTCACATCAACATTTTCTTCTTGAGCAACCAATGAAGCTAAAGGAACATTATTTGGATCAACATTAGATCTACCATTCACAAGCATAGACATAATCACATCAATCTTATCACTCAAGGAAGAGGTTTCTTCAACAGAATTTACCTTCTTACCTTGTGGAGCTCTTTCCGTGTGCCATTCAGAGTAATTTATCATCATATCATCAAGAAGTTTTGTAGCCGCCCCCAATGTGATGGACATAAAGGTACCTCCAGCAGCTGAATCCAATAAATTCCGCGAAGAAAAATTTAGTCCTGCATAGAAGGTTTGGATGATCATCCAAGTAGTCAATCCATGGGTTGGGCAATTCTTTACCAAAGTTTTCATTCTCTCCCATGCTTGAGCAACATGTTCAGTATCTAATTGTTTAAAATTCATTATGCTACTTCTCAAAGATATAATTTTAGCGGGAGGATAATATCTACCAATAAAAGCATCCTTGCATTTAGTCCATGAATCAATACTATTCTTAGGCAAAGATAGCAACCAATCTTTAGCTCTTCCTCTTAATGAGAAAGGAAACACTTTCAATTTAATAATATCACCATCTACATCTTTATACTTTTGCATTTCACAAAGTTCAACAAAATTATTGAGATGGGCAGCAGCATCATCAGAACTAGCACCAGAAAATTGTTCTCTCATAACCAAATTCAGTAAAGCAGGTTTAATTTCAAAGAATTCTGCTGTAGTAGCAGGTGGAGCAATAGGTGTGCATAGGAAATCATTATTATTTGCATTTGTGAAGTCACATAACTTAGTATTTTCAGGGTTGGCCATTTTAGCAACGGTAAATAAAATAAACTAGATAGAGTAAATGCAAGTAACTAATTTTTTTGTGTTTTCGATATGGAGAGCAAGACAGTAAATAAAGTAAAACTAGCAACTAATTTTTTTGTGTTTTGATTTAGTGCAGCAAACAAAGTAGTAAATAAAATAAAGCAAGACAAAAACAAAGTAAAGAGATTGAGAAGTGGAGACTCCCCTTGCAGCGTGTCTTGATCTCCCCGGCAACGGCGCCAGAAAAAGAGCTTGATGGCGTGTAACTCACACGTTCGTTGGGAACCCCAAGAGGAAGGTATGATGCGCACGTAGCAAGTTTTCCCTCGAAAGAAACCAAGGTTTAATCGAACCAGGAGGAGCCAAGAAGCACGTTGAAGGTTGATGGTCGCGAAATGTGATGCGGCGCAACACCAGGGATTCCGGCGCCAACTAGGAACCTGCACAACACAACCCAAGTACTTTGTCCCAACGAAACAGTGAGGTTGTCAATCTCACCGGCTTGCTGTAACAAAGGATTAAACGTATCGAGTGGAAGATGTTTGCAAATAAAACAGTAAAACAAGTAGATTGTATGCTATGTAAAGAATAGGACCGGGGTCCACAGTTCACTAGAGGTGTCTCTCCCATAAGATAAAAGCATGTTGGGTGAACAAATTACAGTCGGGCAATTGACAAATAGAGAAAGGCATAACAATGCATATACATGACATGGTAAATATAGTGAGATTTAATCCGGGCATTACGACAAAGTACATAGACCGCCATCCAACTGCATCTATGCCTAAAAAGTCCACCTTCAGGTTATCGTCCGAACCCCCTCCAGTATTAAGTTGCAAAGCAACAGACAATTGCATTAAGTATGGTGCGTAATGTAATCAACAACTACATCCTTAGACATAGCATCAATGTTTTATCCCTAGTGGCAACAGCACATCCACAACCTTAGAACTTTCTGTCACTGTCCCAGATTCAATGGAGGCATGAACCCACTATCGAGCATAAATACTCCCTCTTGGAGTTAAGAGTAAAAACTTGGCCAGAGCCTCTACTAATAACGGAGAGCATGCAAGATCATAAACAACACATGAACAATAGATTGATAATCACCATAATCATAGTACTCTCTATCCATCGGATCCCGACAAACACAACATATAGTATTACAGATAGATGATCTTGATCATGTTAGGCAGCTCACAAGATCCAACAATGAAGCACAACAAGGAGAAGACGACCATCTAGCTACTGCTATGGACCCATGGTCCAGGGGTGGACTACTCACTCATCACTCCGGAGGCGACCATGGCGGTGTAGAGTCCTCCGGAGATGAATCCCCTCTCCGCAGGGTGCCGAGGGCGATCTCCGAATCCCCCGAGATGGGATTCGCGGCGGCGTCTCTGGAAGGTTTTCCGTATTGTGGCTCTCGGTACCGGGGTTTCGCGACGGAAGCTTTAAGTAGGCGGAGGGTCAACGCAAGGGGCCACACGAGGGGCCCAGGTCGGCGCGGCCAGGGCCTGGGCCGTGCCGGCCTCCTCCTGGCCGCCTCGTGGCCCCACTTCGTTAGGTCTTCGGTCTTCTGGAAGCTTCGTGCAAAAATAGGACCCTGGGCGAAAGTTTCCCAATTCCGAGAATATTTCTTTACTAGGATTTCTGAAACCAAAAACAGCAGAAAACAGCAACCGGCTCTTCGGCATCTTGTTAATAGGTTAGTTCCGTAAAATGCATAAATATGACATATAATGTGCATAAAACATGTAGGTATCATCAATAAAGTAGCATGGAACATAAGAAATTATCGATACGTTGGAGACGTATCAGCATCCAGCGGCCTGCCGGTTGCTTCGTCGACAACCTCGATGGTGCATGTTTCGTTTGGTTTCATCGTCTTGGTTGCGCCACGCTTTGACGACGACGTACTCGATTTTTTCGACGATCCGGCCGAGGGCTAAAATAAGAAAGAGAGTCGCGCGCGTTAGTACACACATATTTATTCAAATCAGTTAGTTTGTATATCACCAGAGGCTCAATGTATATATATACCTCGGCGCCGGAGGTGGTTGCTACTTCCAATTGAAGATCGTCGTTTACCGACGTTTCTTCGGCATCATCTTGCTGACGGCGCCCTTCATCTTCACCGTCAAGGTTCAGATAAGAAGAGATATCATCTTCTTCTTGTCCGGTCGGCACATATGGAATATCGCCTTTTATGATGCCGAATATATGGTCTTCAACGTCCAGATCATAGTTGTCCAGAATCGGGTCAGCTCTATCGTCCGCCATATGTCAGTCCTGAAAACATGTAGTCAAAACAAATTAATTAATTGTGTATATGCAACCGGGGCGGTGGCGGTGGCGGTGGTTAAGTTATTTTTTTCTTAAGTTAACATTCTTAAGTTATTTTGGTTAAGTTATTTTGGTTAAGTTATTTTGTTCTTAAGTTATTTTGGTTAAGTTATTTTGTTCTTAAGTTATTTTGGTTAAGTTATTTTTTTCTTAAGTTATTTTGGTTAAGTTATTTTTTTCTTAAGTTATTTTTTTCTTAAGTTATTTTTTTCTTAAGTTATTTTGGTTAAGTTATTTTTTAAATTTTAAGTTACAAATTTTAAGTCTCAAATTTTAAGTCTCAAATTTTAAGTCTTCTTTTAGTTTTTTAAGTCTCAAAATTTTAAGTCTCACAATTATTTAGTAAATTTTAAGTATCAATTATTTAGTTTTTTAAGTCAAATTTTAATTAGTTCCTTTTTAAGTGAAATTTTAGTACACACATATTTACAAGAAAAAAACTAAAAAAGAAAAAAATTGGGACAGCCCTTTAATTATAAGCATGTAATATTGTTTTTTTTTGTTAATTTTATTTTTGTTTGTACTTTTTTTTGTTTGTCAAAAATAGCAAGAAAAAACTTGGGCCGGCCGGTCGATCTCCTCTCTCCCTCCTCTCTCTATACGGGCGGCGGACGGGCAAGCGCGGACGGAGGCTGGGCGGCGGGCGGCGGGCGGTGGCGAGGCGTGGCGCGCGGCTGGCACTGCGCTGGGCGGTCACGGCGCGCGGCGGTCACGGGCGGGCGGTGGTCACACGATGCACGGGCGGCGGCGGCGCGGGTCACGGCGGATCGGACGCGGCGCGCGGACGAGACGCACGCGCGGCGCGACGAGGTGCGGTCACGGCGCGTTGACGGCGGCGTCGCCGAGAGATCGCCGCGCGCGGCGGCAGAGTTCGAGGAGGAAGAGATCGGTGAACCGCCCGCGCCGCGCATGTATTTATAGGGTAGGACCTTTGTCGCGGTTGGGGTCACCAACCGCGACTAAAGGGTATTTTAGTCGCGGACCCCAACCGCGACCAAAGGGTTTTTCGCCGGGTTTTTAATTTCCCAAGATAAGGACCTTTAGTCGCGGCCAGCCAACCGCGACTAAAGGTAATTTTTGAGAATACTTTTCTTTTTTAAAATCATATAATACATATAATATATCAATAAATACAGAAAAATAAAACTAATTCATTTCAAAATGTTAAAAATACAAATAATATATCAAAAAATTCAGAAAAATAAAACTAATTCATTTAAAAATCTTAAAAATACAAATAATATATTAAAAAATTCAGTAAAATATAACTAATTCATTTAAAAATCTTAAAAATACAATTAATATATCAATAAATTCAGAAAAAAAATTCATTTAAAAATCTTAAAAATACAAGTAATATATCAATAAATTCAGAAAAAAAAAATTCATTTAAAAATCTTAAAAATACAAGTAATATATCTTCAGAAATTTCTTTAAAACGCCTCTTTCTTCCCGCCTCTTTCTTCCCGCCTCGTCTTCCCGCCTCTTTCTTCCCGCCACTTTCTTCCCGCCTCTTTCTTCCCGCCACTTTCTTCCCGCCACTTTCTTCCCGCCTCTTTCTTCCCGCCACTTTCTTCCCGCCACTTTCTTCCCGCCACTTTCTTCCCGCCTCTTTCTTCCCGCCACTTTCTTCCCGCCACTTTCTTCCCGCCTCTTTCTTCCCGCCACTTTCTTCCCGCCACTTTCTTCCCGCCTCTTTCTTCCCGCCTCCTGTCTTCCCGCTCCCATTTTTCCCGCCATTTGTCACTACATATAGGTAGCCCGGCTTGGCCAGCATTATCACATCTCTACAATCTCTCATCACTCTCTCATGGCTTCCACCGCACCCACTCTAACCTACCAGCAGGTGGAGGAGCTTTGCGCCTCGAACTACCCTTGCCCTCCGGGCTACCGCGTCCCTGGAGCCTAAGCGCCGGCGGCGTGCCGGTCCCTCCCGTCCCTCAGGGTACTGCGCGCCGGGCGGCCATCACGAACCACTACTACCTCGACCTCACGCCGGAGCAGCGGATGAATCCCCGCTGGCATCCCGATAACCAGCATACTTGGGACGCCTTCTTCATCAATCGGCGTGAGAGGGCGCTCGCCAGGTATGAGGAGGACGGTCTGCCTCCTGGAAACTTCCACGAGGCCGGCCGTCGGCTATGGTGGTACGGCCGGACTCTGCAGAGCGTCATGGACTACATCACGGCCGGCGATATCCCCCGCCTGCGCTACCCTCAGTTCGAGCCACGAGCGCCGCCCGACGACAGCGACGACAGCAGCGACGACGACGCCGGCAACTTAGAAGGCGACGACTACCAGTACAACGGCGGCGGCTATGAAGACTACGAGTATGCATATTATACGCCTAGGCAGGAGTATGACTAAATCACTCCAAATTTCATGTATGCAGGAGTATGACTTAGTCACTCCAAATTTCCTGTATGCAGGAGTATGACTTAGTCACTCCAAATTTCATGTATCATCAGTGCTATCTCGAGTCAATTGAATCATTCGAAAATGGACACCAAACACATCACGGGTAATATAATTCACATGATTCATTCAACAAAGTTTGGTACAATAATAAATTATTACACATCATTTCTTCCCTTGTGTCCCTGCTTGCTTACGATTGTGCCGTATCCATGGAGCATCCTCATCATTTAACTTAATGCTTGGGTCGGTGTTCACTTTGAAGGGCGGAATTTCAGCAAACATATTATAATCTTCTGACATGTCTGTCTTGTCCTCCACTCCCACGATGTTTCTTTTCCCTGAAAGAACAATGTGGCGCTTTGGATCATCGCATGATGTACTGATCGTTTTCTTATCTTTCCGTTTCCTCGGTTTGCTACTCATGTCCTTCACATAGAAAACCTGAGCGACATCTTTCGCTAGGACGAATGGTTCGTCAAGGTAACCAAGATTGTTGAAATCCACCATTGTCATTCCGTATTGCTGGTCCACCGTTACCCCACTGATACGTCCAATTTGCATCACTATTTTGTATCATAATTTGCTGTTATTCATTGATATATTTCATATTGGGACACAATACTTATGTTATTTCGTCTATTTTGCATGTTTCATCATCATTGGAGGATCAAGCACCGGAGCCAGGATTCTGCTGGAAAAAGCACCGTCAGAACGTAATATTTCGGAAGATCAACTGTGGAAGGGAATTTCACGAAAATTCCTATTTTTCCAGATGACGGAGGGAGCCAGAAGGGGAAGAAGAGAGGGGCCACTGTGGGCCCAGACCATAGGGCGGCGCGGCCCAGGCCCTGGCCGCGCCACCCTATGCTCTGGGGGGCCCACGACCCTTTTCGCCTCCTTTTCTTCGCGTACTCCTTCGTCCCGAAAACCTAAGCCACAGAGGGATCCTCACGAAGGGTTACAGCCGCCTCTGCGGGGCGGAGAACACCAGAGAGAAAAGAGCTCTCCGGCGGGCAGGAATCCGCCGGGGAAATTCCCTCCCGGAGGGGGAAATCGACGCCATCGCCATCGTCATCGAGCGGGACATCATCTCCATCATCATCATCATCATCTCCACCATCTACACCGCCATCACCACCGCTGCACCTCGTCATCGCTGTAGCAATTCGGGTTAAATCTTGATTGTTTGATAGGGGAAACTCTCCCGGTGTTATTCTATACTTGTTGTAGATGCTATTGAGTGAAACCATTGAACCAAGGTTTATGTTCAGATTGTTATTCATCATCATATCACCTCTGATTGTATTCCATATGATGTCTCGTGAGTAGTTCGTTTAGTTCTTGAGGACATGGGTGAAGTCTAAATGCTAGTAGTGAATTATGGTTGAGTAATATTCAATGTTATGATATTTAAGTTGTGGTGTCATTCTTCTAGTGGTGTCGTGTGAACGTCGACTACACGACACTTCACCATTTATGGGCCTAGGGGAGTGCATCTTGTATTCGGTTGCTAATTGCGGGGTTGCCGGAGTGACAGAAACCTAAGCCCCCGTTAGTATATCGATGCAGGAGGGATCGCAGGATCTCAAAGTTTAAGGCTGTGGTTAGATTTATCTTAATTACTTTCTTGTAGTTGCGGATGCTTGCAAGGGGTATAATCACAAGTATGTATTAGTCCTAGGAAGGGCGGTGCATTAGCATAGGTTCACCCACACAACACTTATCAAAACAATGAAGATTAATCAGCTGTATGTAGCGAAAGCACTAGACTAAAATCCCCGTGTGTCCTCAGGAACGTTTGGTCATTATAAGTAAACAAACCGGCTTGTCCTTTGTGCTAAAAAGGATTGGGCCACTCGCTGCAATTATTTCTCTCGCATTTTATTTACTTGTACTTTATTTATCTGCAATATCAAAACCCCCTGAATACTTGTCTGTGAGCATTTACAGTGAATCCTTCATCGAAACTGCTGCCAACACCTTCTGCTCCTCGTTGGGATCGACATTCTTACTTATCGAAGATACTACGATACACCCCCTATACTTGTGGGTCATCAAGACTATTTTCTGGCGCCGTTGCCGGGGAGTGAAGCGCTATTGGTAAGTGGAATTGGTAAGGAAATTTACTGTTTGTGCTGATTTTATTTCTGCCTGCTGCTATAAATCATTATGGAGAGATCTTCTCTTCAATTTCTATTTGGGAAATCTACTACTACTGCAACGGTAGTGGATGAAGCGCCAGGTGAGGAAGTAGTACCATATAAAATACCTATGAAAATTATTGAACGTGTTATGGATAACCGCTATGAAGGGGATGGAACTGTCCATCCCGGTGATCATTTACTGTTTTTGCATGAATTATGCGGGTTATTCAAATGTGCAGGTATTTCTATGAATGAAGTTAGGAAGAAACTATTCACTATATCGCTGTCTGGTAAAGCGGCGCACTGGTATAAATTGCTGAAGAATGGTGATTCTATTGATTGGGAGGACATTGTGCCTTTATTTTATTCCAAATTTTATCCTCCAAGTGAAATTCACAAAGATCGGAACCGCATATATAATTTCTGGCCTCATGATGGAGAGAGTATCGCCCAAGCTTGGGGGAGATTGAAGTCTTTAATGCTCAAATGCCCCATTCATGAGCTTCCTGGTAATGTTATTATTGATAATTTCTATGCAAGACTTTCTTTTCAAGACAAGACCTTGCTGGATACTTCTTGTTCTGGATCATTTACACGCAAGAATGAAGAGTTTAAAAGGGACCTTCTTGATCGGATCCAAGAAAATACTGAAGGATGGGAGAACGACAAAGATAGAGAATCAGGTATAATTTATGATTATAAATGCATTGAAGCTTTTATGGATACTGATAAATTTCGTAATATGAGTGCTACATATGGTCTTGATTCCCAAGTTGTTGCAAATCTTTATAGAGCTTTTGCCTCTCATTATGAACTGCCTAAGAAGAATTTTGATAAGTATCATGAACCGTATAAGGATAAAGTTGATTCATCTGTAAACAAATGTGTAGTGGTTGAAACTGTTGATAATGTTATTCCTGAAGCTTATATTGAAAAAACTCCTTTCCCTGCTAAAATGAAGGAGTACTCTGTCATATCTAGTGCGGTTAATAAAAGTGAAAAGAAACCTAAAGAACCTGAAGAACAAATTAAAATTGAACCTGCTGTTGCTATAGTTAAAGATCTTGTGACTGAAAATGTGGAGGATGGTCATATTATTTTCTGTGAAGATGCTTCTAATATTGTTTCACATCCTAATAAATCTAAACAAGTTAGTGTTCCTATGCTATCTGTTAGAATTGGTGATCATTGCTATTATGGTTTATGTGATATTGGTGCAAGTGTTAGTGCTATACCTTATGAGCTTTACACGGAGATTATGCACGAAATTGGTTCTTGTGAACTTGAGGATATTGATGTGGTTATTCATTTGGCTAATAGAGAAACTATTTCTCCGATTGGTATTGTTCGAGATGTGGAAGTTCTATGTGGTAAGATTAAATATCCTGCTGACTTTTTGGTACTTGGTTCTGCTGCTAGTAATCATTGTCCTATCATTTTTGGTAGACCTTTTCTAAATACTTGTGGAGCTATTATAGATTGTAAGAAAGAGAAAATTTTGACTAGATTTGCTGGTGAACCTTATGAATTTAACTTTTCTAAATTTACCAAAACTCCTTATAAAACTGACTTGCCTAGTAATGATTTTAAAATGGAGCAGTGTGCATCTATTGTTCTTGTTCCTAATAACCCTTTGCAGCAACATTTGGAGAATAGTGAAAGTGAAGCTTTTAGGAAAGAAAGAGATGAGCTTGAGGAAATTTTTCGTCGCCAACCTATTCTCAAGCATGATTTACCGGTGGAAGATTTGGGTACAACACCGCCACCAAAGGAAGATCCTGTTTTTGATTTAAAGCCTTTACCTGATAATCTTAAATATGCTCATATTGATGATAAGAAAATATATCATGTTATTATTAGTTCTAAGCTTTCAGAGATTGAGGAAGAAAGGTTATTGGAAATATTGAAGAAACACCGAGGAGCTATTGGCTATACTCTTGATGATTTGAAAGGGATTTCTCCTTCTATTTGCCAACATGCTATTAATATGGAAGAAGATGCAAAGCCCGTTGTTGAACATCAACGTCGTCTAATTCCGAAGATGAAGGAAGTGGTAAGAAACGAGGTATTAAAACTCCTTGAAGCTGGTATTATATATCCTATTGCTGATAGTAGATGGGTTAGTCCTGTGCATTGTGTTCCTAAGAAAGGAGGAATGACTGTTGTGCCTAATGATAATGATGAGCTTATTCCTCAAAGAATAGTTGTAGGTTATAGAATGTGCATTGATTTTCAAAAAGTTAATAAAGTTACTAAGAAAGATCATTACCCTTTACCCTTTATTGATCAAATGTTAGAAAGGTTATCTAAAAATACTCATTTTTGCTTTCTTGATGGATATTCTGGGTTTTCACAAATTGCTGTTAAAGCTAAAGATCAAGAGAAAACCACTTTTACTTGTCCTTATGGAACTTATGCTTATAGGCGTATGCCTTTTGGTTTATGTAATGCTCCTGCTACTTTTCAAAGATGCATGTCTGCTATTTTTCATGGTTTTTGTGAAAGTATCGTAGAGGTGTTCATGGATGATTTTTCTGTCTATGGGAATTCTTTTGATAATTGCCTGCGAAACCTCGATAAAGTTTTGCAGAGATGTGAAGAAACTAACCTTGTTCTTAATTGGGAGAAATGCCACTTTATGGTTAATGAAGGAATTGTATTGGGACATAAAATTTCGAGAGAGGTATTGAAGTTGACAGAGCTAAAGTTGAAGCAATTGAGAAGATGCCCTATCCGAGGGATGTTAAAGGTATTCGTAGTGTTCTTGGTCATGCTGGGTTTTATAGGAGATTTATTAAAGATTTCTCTAAAATTTCAAAGCCTCTTACTAATCTTCTTCAAAAAGATGTACCTTTTGTTTTTGATGATGATTGTAAGGAAGCTTTTGAAACTCTAAAGAAAGCCTTAACAACTGCTCCTGTAGTTGAACCTCCTGATTGGAATTTGCCTTTTGAAATTATGTGTGATGCTAGTGATTTTGCTGTAGGCGCTGTTCTTGGACAGCGGGTAGATAAAAAATTAAATGTTATTCATTATGCTAGTAAGACTCTTGATGCTGCTCAAAGAAATTATGCTACAACTGAAAAGGAATTGTTAGCTGTAGTCTTTGCTTGTGATAAGTTTAGACCTTATATTGTTGATTCGAAAGTTACAATTCATACTGATCATGCTGCAATTAGATACCTTATGACAAAGAAAGATGCTAAGCCAAGGCTTATTAGATGGGTACTTCTGTTGCAAGAATTTGATTTACATATTATAGATAGGAAGGGTGCTGATAATCCTGTTGCTGATAATTTGTCTAGATTGGAAAATATTGCTTATGATCCTGTTCCTGTTAATGATAGTTTTCCAAATGAACAATTGGCTGTAATAAAGGTGAGCTCGCGAGAGAGCCCTTGGTATGCATTATGCTAACTTTATTGTTTCGAAGTATTTGCCTCCAACCTTTTCAGCTCAGCAAAGGAGGAAATTCTTTTATGACTTGAGGCATTATTTTTGGGATGACCCACACTTATATAAAGAAGGAGTAGATGGTATTATGCGAAGATGTGTTCCTGAATATGAACAACAGGAGATATTGAATAAATGTCATGGAAGTGTTTATGGAGGACATCACGCTGGAGATAGAACCGCGCAAAAGGTTCTACAATCAGGTTTTTATTGGCCAACACTCTTCAAAGATGCAAGGAAATTTATTTTATCTTGTGATGAATGTCAAAGAGTTGGTAATATCTCCAGACGCAATGAAATGCCTATGAATTATACTCTTGTTATTGAACCATTCGATTGTTGGGGATTCGACTTCATGGGACCTTTCCCTTCTTCAGACGGTAACACTCATATACTTGTCGCTGTTGATTATGTTACTAAATGGGTAGAAGCTATACCTACAAAAAGTGCTGATGGTGAGACCTCTATAAAAATGCTTGTAGATATTATATTTCCTAGATTTGGAGTACCTAGATATATTATGACTGATGGAGGTTCTCATTTCATTCATGGAGGTTTTAGAAAAACTCTTGCTAAGTATGGTATTAATCATAGAATTGCTTCTGCTTATCACCCTCAAACTAGCGGTCAAGTAGAATTATCAAATAGAGAGATTAAAGCTATCTTAGGTAAAACTGTTAATAAATCTAGAAAGAATTGGCCTAGCAAATTGAAAGAAGCGCTATGGGCTTATAGAACTGCTTATAAAAATCCTATGGGAATGTCACCTTATAAAATGGTTTATGGAAAAGCTTGTCATTTACCTCTAGAACTAGAGCACAAAGCTTATTGGGCTGTTAGAGAATTAAATAAAGATCCTAAATTAGCCGGTAATAAGAGGTTGTTGCAATTAAGTTCTCTAGATGAATGGAGAAGTGAAGCTTATGAAAATGCTAAACTCTTTAAAGAAAAAGTTAAGAAGTGGCATGATAGAAGGATCATCAAAAGAGAATTTAATGTTGGAGATCAAGTTCTATTGTATCGGTCTCGTCTCAGATTCTTTGCAGGGAAATTACTCTCGAAGTGGGAAGGACCATATGTTGTTGAGGAGGTGTATCGTTCAGGAGCAATTAAAATTAGCTCTCTCCAAGGCAATGCCACACAAGTGGTGAATGGACAAAGACTCAAGCATTATATCTCGGGCGATTCTTATAATGTTGATGTTGATATTATTCAAGTGGAAACACCGGAGGCTTTCATCAAAGGACAAATTGTCAGTCCGCCAGAACTCGACTTTGAATAGGTAACAGTATAGGTAATAAAAAGTCCGCGTTTACCTTTCCGAACATTATTTTTGCTGTTTTTAGAAAATATGAAAAATTACGGAATCGAAACGGAGTGGAAAAGACGCGCGAGGGCCCGTCACCACAGGCCGGCGCGGGCCCCACCCTGGCCGCGCCGACCTATGGTGACGGCACCTCGGCGTCCCGTTTCCACTCGTTTTCGGCCTGGAACCTTCCTTTTGTCGTAAAAATATTTGCTATATAATCCCCCGGACCCCTGGAGGTCCGTAATATCGTTTTCTCGTCGTGTTTTGTTTCGAGCTGTTTTCTGCCAGATTTGTTTTGATCTAGAAGCACCATGGTCTCCAACAACAAGGACAAGGAACCTTCGAAGGAAAATATTCAAGACCCGGAGCTGAAGAAAGAAGATGCAAGAGAGGATGAAGAAGTGGAGGAAGCTCCGCAGGAACGCCAACAAGCCACCGTCGCAAGTATTGGCGTGATATCAAGTCCATCCAACATCAAGAGGAGTGCACGAATCGCCACCGGAGGAGCGGTTCCACGTCACTACTTGGCTCCAAGGACATCTTATCCGAGCCATTACAACCCTTACCGCAATCTAATCTACGATCGCCAAACTGAAAGGACCCCCAAGGTAGTGTTGCCAAGTAATTGGGATATAAATCGTTCTGACACTGCAGGAGAGAAGGAGCCTGAGGCTGAAGAGTGGGGAAATAACTCCAAGAGTTGGGACTCACCGTCGGACAGACTCCTTAACCGCGTCGAGCACAATTCAGAGATGATTCGCAATCTCATATACAGGATTGACGAGCTCCAGGAGCTTATTGAGAAGCTTGTCAGGAATTCATCACCACCATCGCCGAAGGAGTAATTCATCATCGGTATTGGCATCCCCTTGGTTTGTTCCAAGCTTGGGGGAGTGCCGCGGTATCACATCACCACCACCTTTATCTTTTACTATCAAGTAGTGTCATATCATGAGTAGGGAAGTTATTATATGGAATAGTATGCAATGTGGAAGTATCTCTCTTAGTTAGTTATCTATGTATCCGTTGGTGTGAGTTATCGTTATGGAATATTAATGAGAAGTCTTATCATTTACTTTTTGCACACCTTATTTTAGTTTGCAATCTCCATTATATGATTACTCTTGACATGAGTATTGATATCACTTTGGGAGCATTGAGTAAATCTATTTGGTTTTGGCAAACTTAGCATTGGTCAATAGCAACAACATCTTGATGTTTAATAAAGAGAGAAATACACTTAGATACATTACTCTATTATCTCTATGCTTAGTATTCTAGAGTTAAAATTGCTTGTACTTATGAGAAAGATGCATGATTGTTTCTATCATATGTATATTTGTTTGTTTCCCTCAACCTTTATGCTTGCTATCAAACCTTGCTAGCCAAAGACCTGTATCGAGAGGGAATGCTTCTCATACATCCATAACCTTAGACCAAACCTATGCCATTTGTGTCCACCATACCTACCTACTACATGGTATTTTCTGCCATTCCAAGTAAATACTTCATGTGCTACCTTTAAATTATTCAAACTATACTACCCCTTATTTGTGTCAATGTTTTATAGCTCATGAGGAAGTATGTGGTGTTTTATCTTTCAATCTTGTTGGGCGGACTTTCACCAATGGACTAGCGGCACATCCGCTTATCCAATAATTTTGCAATAAGAGCTGGCAATGAGGTTCCCAGCCTCAATTAATAACCTTCATTAATAATTCTCTTCACATGTTTTGCTCTGATTCATCAGTAAGCAACTTAATTTTGCAATAGACACTCCTCCATGGTATGTGAATGTTGGAAGGCACCCGAGGATTCGGTTAGCCATGGATTGAGAAAGCCAAGGTTGGGGGGAGTGTCATCCTTAATAAAACTAAAATACATGTGTAAACAAAAGAGAAGGGGGATGATCTACCTTGCTGGTAGAGATACCGTCCCTCATGGGAGCCGCTCTTTGAAGGTTCGTTTGGCAAGGGGGTTAGAGTACCCGCTACCATTCGTTGACAACAACAAACACCGCTCAAAATCTTACTTTTATTCTCTTTATATGATTTCAAAACTTGAAAAGCTCTAGCACATGATTTAATCCCTGCTTCCCTCTGCGAAGGGCCTGTCTTTTACTTTTATGTTGAGTCAGTAAACCTATTTCCCTCTAAGCAAGCAATTGAGTTGTTGTGAACCAATCATTTATGCTATGATTCAGTTAATCATGTCTTTTATACTTTCTTGTTTAGTACCAATTTTATCTGAATGAATATGACCTTGAAGTTATCAATGATTATGAGGAGATTGTTATGCTTAAATATGAAAGCTCAGCTATAAAATCTAATATGAAAGCTTTGCTTAAAAGTACAATCCGTTAGTAGTTCTCTGACCAAGAACAAAGTTTGCCATCACCAATTATGATTTCTTATGCACCTTTACTTGTGATTTCTCTTTACTTATTTCGAGATGAGTTATATGAGGAAGTTGTTTACTAGAATGTCTTGTGTGAATGAATATGATGCTTCTTGTCCGTATTTTATTTATCGACTCTTCACTCCATAAACATGTGGTCTCGTTTATCGAGCTCAGTTTCGCTTGGGGACAAGCGAGGTCTAAGCTTGGGGGAGTTGATACGTCCAATTTGCATCACTATTTTGTATCATAATTTGCTGTTATTCATTGATATATTTCATATTGGGACACAATACTTATGTTATTTCGTCTATTTTGCATGTTTCATCATCATTGGAGGATCAAGCACCGGAGCCAGGATTCTGCTGGAAAAAGCACCGTCAGAACGCAATATTTCGGAAGATCATGTGGAAGGGAATTTCACGAAAATTCCTATTTTTCCAGATGACGGAGGGAGCCAGAAGGGGAAGAAGAGAGGGGCCACTGTGGGCCCAGACCATAGGGCGGCGCGGCCCAGGCCCTGGCCGCGCCACCCTATGCTCTGGGGGGCCCACGACCCTTTTCGCCTCCTTTTCTTCGCGTACTCCTTCGTCCCGAAAACCTAAGCCACAGAGGGATCCTCACGAAGGGTTACAGCCGCCTCTGCGGGGCGGAGAACACCAGAGAGAAAAGAGCTCTCCGGCGGGCAGGAATCCGCCGGGGAATTCCCTCCCGGAGGGGGAAATCGACGCCATCGCCATCGTCATCGAGCGGGACATCATCTCCATCATCATCATCATCATCTCCACCATCTACACCGCCATCACCACCGCTGCACCTCGTCATCGCTGTAGCAATTCGGGTTAAATCTTGATTGTTTGATAGGGGAAACTCTCCCGGTGTTATTCTATACTTGTTGTAGATGCTATTGAGTGAAACCATTGAACCAAGGTTTATGTTCAGATTGTTATTCATCATCATATCACCTCTGATTGTATTCCATATGATGTCTCGTGAGTAGTTCGTTTAGTTCTTGAGGACATGGGTGAAGTCTAAATGCTAGTAGTGAATTATGGTTGAGTAATATTCAATGTTATGATATTTAAGTTGTGGTGTCATTCTTCTAGTGGTGTCGTGTGAACGTCGACTACACGACACTTCACCATTTATGGGCCTAGGGGAGTGCATCTTGTATTCGGTTGCTAATTGCGGGGTTGCCGGAGTGACAGAAACCTAAGCCCCCGTTAGTATATCGATGCAGGAGGGATCGCAGGATCTCAAAGTTTAAGGCTGTGGTTAGATTTATCTTAATTACTTTCTTGTAGTTGCGGATGCTTGCAAGGGGTATAATCACAAGTATGTATTAGTCCTAGGAAGGGCAGTGCATTAGCATAGGTTCACCCACACAACACTTATCAAAACAATGAAGATTAATCAGCTGTATGTAGCGAAAGCACTAGACTAAAATCCCCGTGTGTCCTCAGGAACGTTTGGTCATTATAAGTAATCAAACCGGCTTGTCCTTTGTGCTAAAAAGGATTGGGCCACTCGCTGCAATTATTTCTCTCGCATTTTATTTACTTGTACTTTATTTATCTGCAATATCAAAACCCCCTGAATACTTGTCTGTGAGCATTTACAGTGAATCCTTCATCGAAACTGCTGCCAACACCTTCTGCTCCTCGTTGGGATCGACATTCTTACTTATCGAAGATACTACGATACACCTTTACCCCACCTCCTGTTAGCTTGAACCATTTGCACCGGAACAAAGGGACCCTAAAGGAGGGTCCATAGTCAAGTTCCCATATCTCCTCTATGTAACCATAATATGTGACCTTTTGCCCATTCTCGGTTGCTGCATCAAAGCGGACACCACTGTTTTGGTTGGTGCTCTTTTTATCTTGGGCGATCGTGTAAAATGTATTCCCATTTATCTCGTACCCTTGGAAAGTCGTTATAGTCGAAGATGGTGTCTTGGCCAACATGTACAGCTGATCTACAACCTTATTGTCACTCATTAAATGTTTTCTCAACCAACTGCCGAAAGTCTCCATGTGGGCCTTCCTAATCCAGGATTCAGGCTTCCCCGGGTTGTCCGAGCGTAAAATATTCTTGTGTTTCTCAAAGTACGGAGCCACCAAGCTGGAATTGGTCAGAACTGTGTGGTGTGCTTCAGTCAGAGAATGGCCGTCCATACATATCGTTGATTTCCTTCCGATCGTGCCTTTTCCACTTAGTCTCCCCTCGTGCCGCGATTGAGGAAGACCAATCGGCTTAAGGTCAGGAACAAAGTCAACACAAAACTCAATTACCTCCTCATTTCCATAGCCCTTGGCGATGCTTCCTTCTGGCCTAGCACGGTTACGAACATATTTCTTTAATACTCCCATGAACCTCTCGAAGGGGAACATATTGTGTAGAAATACAGGACCGAGAATGGAAATCTCATCGACTAGGTGAACCAGGAGGTGCGTCATAATATTGAAGAAGGATGGCGGGAACACCAACTCGAAACTGACAAGACATTGGACCACATCGTTCTGTAACCGTGGTAGAACTTCTGGATTGATTACCTTCTGAGAGATTGCATTGAGGAATGCACATAGCTTCACAATGGCTACTCGAACATTTTCCGGCAGGAGCCCCCTCAAAGCAATCGGAAGCAATTGCGTCATAATCACGTGGCAGTCGTGAGACTTCAGGTTTTGGAACTTTTTCTCCGCCATGTTTATTATTCCCTTTATATTGGACGAGAATCCAGACGGGACCTTCATACTGCTCAGGCATTCAAAAAAGATGACCTTCTCTTCTTTGGTCAGAGCGTAGCTGGCACGACCTTGAAACCGTTCCGGATACAGGTCATCAGGGTCTTTCAAACTTTGCTGGTCCTGCCGTGCTTCCTTTGTATCATTTGACTTCCCATACACGCCCAAGAAGCTTAGGATGTTCACGCAAATATTCTTCGTAACGTGCATCACGTCGATTGCAGAGCGGACTTCTAGGACTTTCCAATATTCTAGCTCCCAGAATATAGATTTCTTCTTCCACATGGCTACGTGCCCGTCAGCTCCCTTCGGAACTGATTGTCCGCCAGGACCCTTTCCAAAGATGACTTTCAAATCCTTGACCATATCAAATACCTCAGCACCAGTGCGTTCCGCAGGCTTCGGCCGGTGATCTGCCTTGCCGTTGTAATGCTTGCCTTTCTTTCTTACTGGATGACCTTTCGGAAGAAATCGACGATGCCCAAGGTACACGTTCTTCTTACAATTTGGCAAATGTACACTTTGAGTCTCATGTAAGCAGTGCGTGCATGCATTGTATCCCTTATTTGACAGTCCCGAAAGGTTACTAAGAGCAGGCCAATCGTTGATGGTTACGAAAAGCAACGCTCGTAGGTCAAATTCCTCTTCTTTGTGCTCATCCCACACACGGACACCAGGTCTGCCCCATGATGCGTGTAACTCACACGTTCGTTGGGAACCCCAAGAGGAAGGTATGATGCACAGTAGCAAGTTTTCCCTCAAAGAAACCAAGGTTTAATCGAACCAGAGGAGCCAAGAAGCACGTTGAAGGTTGATGGTCGCGAAATGTGATGCGGCGCAACACCAGGGATTCCGGCGCCAACTAGGAACCTGCACAACACAACCCAAGTACTTTGTCCCAACGAAACAGTGAGGTTGTCAATCTCACCGGCTTGCTGTAACAAAGGATTAAACATATCGAGTGGAAGATGTTTGCAAATAAAACAGTAAAACAAGTAGATTGTATGCTATGTAAAGAATAGGACCGGGGTCCACAGTTCACTAGAGGTGTCTCTCCCATAAGATAAAAGCATGTTGGGTGAACAAATTACAGTGGGCAATTGACAAATAGAGAAAGGCATAACAATGCATATACATGACATGGTAAATATAGTGAGATTTAATCCGGGCATTACGACAAAGTACATAGACCGCCATCCAACTGCATCTATGCCTAAAAAGTCCACCTTCAGGTTATCGTCCGAACCCCCAAAGTTGCAAAGCAACAGACAATTGCATTAAGTATGGTGCGTAATGTAATCAACAACTACATCCTTAGACATAGCATCAATGTTTTATCCCTAGTGGCAACATCACATCCACAACCTTAGAACTTTCTGTCACTGTCCCAGATTCAATGGAGGCATGAACCCACTATCGAGCATAAATACTCCCTCTTGGAGTTAAGAGTAAAAACTTGGCCAGAGCCTCTACTAATAACGGAGAGCATGCAAGATCATAAACAACACATGAACAATAGATTGATAATCACCATAATCATAGTACTCTCTATCCATCGGATCCCGACAAACACAACATATAGTATTACAGATAGATGATCTTGATCATGTTAGGCAGCTCACAAGATCCAACAATGAAGCACAACAAGGAGAAGACTACCATCTAGCTACTGCTATGGACCCATGGTCCAGGGGTGGACTACTCACTCATCACTCCGGAGGCGACCATGGCGGTGTAGAGTCCTCCGGAGATGAATCCCCTCTCCGGCAGGGTGCCGGAGGCGATCTCCGAATCCCCCGAGATGGGACGCGGCGGCGGCGTCTCCGTAAGGTTTTCCGTATCGTGGCTCTACCGGGGGTTCGCGACGGAAGCTTTAAGTAGGCGGAGGGTCAATGCGGGGCCACACGAGGGGCCCAGGGGGTAGGTCGGCGCGGCCAGGGCTTGGGCCGCGCCGGCCACCCTTCTGGCCGCCTCGTGGCCCCACTTCGTTAGGTCTTCGGTCTTCCGGGAGCTTCGTGCAAAAATAGGACCCCGGGCGAAAGTTTCATCCAATTCCGAGAATATTTCTTTACTAGGATTTCTGAAACCAAAAACAGCAGAAAACAGCAACCTTCGGCATCTTGTTAATAGGTTAGTTCCAGAAAATGCATAAATATGACATATAATGTGCATAAAACATGTAGGTATCATCAATAAAGTAGCATGGAACATAAGAAATTATCGATACGTTGGAGACGTATCAGCATCCCCAAGCTTAGTTCTGCTCGTCCCGAGCAGGTAAAACGATAACAAAGATAATTTCTGAAGTGACATGCCATCACAATCTTGATCATACTATTTGTAAACATATGTAATGAATGCAGCGATCAAAGCAAAGGTAAT
This sequence comes from Lolium multiflorum, assembly GCA_030979885.1. NCBI lineage: Eukaryota > Viridiplantae > Streptophyta > Magnoliopsida > Poales > Poaceae > Lolium > Lolium multiflorum. The sequence goes on along the minus strand of CM061751.1, from coordinate 9,858,557 downwards.
GACATGAGTAAACAACTGAATCATAAAGCAAAGACTTTTCATGAATAGTACTTCAAGACAAGCATCAATAAGTCTTGCATAAGAGTTAACTCATAAAGCAATAAATCAAAGTAAAGGTGTTGAAGAACACATAGGAAGATTAAGTTTCAGCGGTTGCTTTCAACTTATAACATGTATATCTCATGGATATTGTCAACATAAAGTGATATAACAAGTGCAATATGCAAGTATGTAGGAATCAATGCACAGTTCACACAAGTGTTTGCTTCTTAAGGTGGAAGGAGATAGGTAAACTGACTCAACAATAAAAGTAAAAGAATGGTCCTTCAATGAGGAAAGCATCGATTGCTGTATTTGTGCTAGAGCTTTTATTTTGAAAACATGAAACAATTTTGTCAACGGTAGTAATAAAGCATATGAGTTATGAAAATTATATTTTACAAGTTGCAAGCCTCACGCATAGTGTACTAATAGTGCCCGCACCTCGTCCTACTTAACTTGGACTACCGGGTCTTCGCATGCCATGTTTCAACCAAGTGTCACAAAGGGGTACCTCCATGCCGCCTGTACAAAGGTCTAAGGAGAATGCTCGCATTTCGGATTTCTCGCTTTTGATTATTCTCAACTTAGACATCCATACCGGGACAACATGGACAACAGATAATGGACTCCTCTTAAATGCATAAGCATGTAGCAATGGTTATTGTTCTCATATGAGATTGAGGATATATGTCCAAAACTGAAACTTCAACCATGGTTCATGGCTTTAGTTAGCTGCCCAATGTTCTTCTCTAACAATTTTGCATGCTCCAACCACCAAAATGATAGACCTTCAGACAAGACGGACATGCATAGCAACTCACATGATATTCAACAATAGTTGATGGCGTTCCCCAGAAACAAGGTTATCGCACAACAGCAACTTAATAAAATATAAAGTGCATAAGTACATATTCAATACTACGATAGTTTTTAAGGCTATTTTGTCCCATGAGCTATATATTGCATAGGTGGATGATGGAATTTTAAAGGTAGCACTCAAGCAATTTACTTTGGAATGGCGGAGAAATACCATGTAGTAGGTAGGTATGGTGGACACAAATGGCATAGTAGTTGGCTCAAGGATTTTGGATGCATGAGAAGTATTCCCTCTCGATACAAGGTTTAGGCTAGCAAGGTTATTTGAAGCAAACTCAAGGATGAACAAGTGCAGCAAAACTCACATAAAAGACATATTGTAAACATTATAAGACTCTACACTGTCTTCCTTGTTGTTCAAAACTCAATACTAGATATTATCTAGACCTTAGAGAAACCAAATATGCAAATCAAATTTTAGCAAGCTCTATGTATTTCTTCATTAATGGGTGCAAAGCATATGATGCAAGAGCTTAAACATGAGCACAACAATTGCCAAGTATCACATTATCCAAGACATTTTAGAATTACTACATGTAGCATTTTCCAATTCCAACCATATAACAATTTAACGAAGAAGAAACTTCGCCTTGAACATTATGAGTAAAGCCTAAGGACACATGTGTCCATATGCAACAGCGGAGCGTGTCTCTCTCCCACAAAGTGAATGCTAGGATCCATCTTATTCAAACAAAAACAAAAACAAAAACAAACCGACGCTCCAAGTAAAGACCACAAGATGTGATTGAATAAAAATATAGTTTCAGGGGAGGAACCTGATGATGTTGTCGATGAAGAAGGGGATGCCTTGGGCATCCCCAAGCTTAGACGCTTGAGTCTTCTTAAAATATGCAGGGGTGAACCACGGGGCATCCCCAAGCTTAGAGCTTTCACTCCTCTTGATCATAGTATATCATTCTCCTCTCTTGACCCTTGAAAACTTCCTTCACACCAAACTTCAAGCAAACTCATTAGAGGGTTAGTGCACAATTAATAATTCACTCATTCAGAGGTGACACAATCATTATTTTCACTTCTGGATATTGCATAATGCTACTGGACATTAATGGATCAAAGAAATAAATCCAACATAGCAAAAGAGGCAATGCGAAATAAAAGGCAGAATCTGTCAAAAACAGAACAGTCCGTAAAGACGAATTTAGAAATGGCACCAGATTTGCTCAAATGGAAAAACTCAAAACTAATGAAAGTTGCGTACATATCTGAGGATCACGCTCGTAAATTGGCAGATTTTTTCGAATTTTCTACAGAGAATTGTGCCCAGATTCGTGACAGACAGCAATGCTGTTTCTGCGCAGCGATCCCAAATATAACATCAACTTTGACATAGAAACTTTACTTGGCACAAAAACATGATAAGGAGAGGTTGCTACAGTAGTAAACAACTTCCAAGACTCAACAAAACAAAAAATTTCTGTAGGTAAAAACATGGGTTGTCTCCCATAAGCGCTTTTCTTTAACGCCTTTCAGCTAGGCGCAGAAAGTGCAAATCAAGTAACATCGAGAGTAGAAGCATCAACATCATAGCTTGTTCTAATAATAGAATCAAAAGGCAACTTCATTCTCTTTCTAGGGAAGTGTTCCATACCTTTCTTGAGAGGAAATTGATATTTAATATTACCTTCCCTCATATCAATAACAGCACCAACAGTTCGAAGAAAAGGTCTTCCCAACACAATTGGACAAGATGCATTGCATTTGATATCCAAGACAACAAAATCAACGGGGACAAGGTTATTGTTAACCGTAATATGCACATTATCAATCCTCCCCAAAGGTTTCTTTTTAACATTATCGGCAAGATTAACATCCAAATAACAATTCTTCAATGGTGGCAAGTCAAGCATATCATAAATCTTTTTAGGCATAACAGAAATACTTGCACCAAGATCACATAAGGCATTACATTCAAAGTCATTGAATTTCATTTTAATGATGGGCTCCCAACCATCTTCTAACTTTCTAGGAATAGAAGTTTCAAGTTTTAGTTTCTCTTCTCTAGCTTTTATGAGAGCATTTGTAATATGTTTTGTAAAGGCTAAATTTATAGCACTAGCATTAGGACTTTTAGCAAGTTTTTGTAAGAACTTTATAACTTCAGAGATGTGGCAATCATCAAAATCTAAATCATTATGAGCTACAGCAATGGGATCATCGTTCCCAAGGTTGGAAAAAATTTCAGCAGTTTTATCACAAGCAGTTTCAGCAGTTTTAGCAATTTCAGGCAGTTTTGTTCGCTTTGCACTAGGAGTAGAAACATTGCCAACACCAATTATTTTACCATTGATAGTAGGAGGTGCAGCAACATGTGATGAATTAGCATTACTAGTGGTGGTAATAGTCCAAACTTTAGCTACATTATTCTCTTTAGCTAGTTTTTCATTTTCTTCTCTATCCCACCTAGCACGCAACTCAGCCATTAATCTTATATTCTCATTAATTCTAACTTGGATGGCATTTGCTGTAGTAGTAATCTTATTATCAATATCATCAGGTTTAGCAGCCATTTTATTAATTAAAGAAGATTGTGATGCAGACATGTATGAGATTCGGGTTTCAGCATTTGAAATTTTAGTTTGCAGACCAGAAATCTCCCTATTCAAGTTTTCAAGTTGATTTCCTATATTTTTCAACAAGGTAGATTGTTCATTCATAGTTTTAGTAAACAATTGATTTTGCTCATATTGCGATTGCATAAAGTTTTTAGTGGATCTTTCAATTTCTAACATCCTTTCCTCATATCTACCATAAGTATTACCATAGTAGAAGGATATGGCCTATAGTTATTACCAGAGTTGTTCCTATAAGCATTGTTGTTGAAATTATTATTTTTAATGAAATTCACATCAACATTTTCTTCTTGAGCAACCAATGAAGCTAAAGGAACATTATTTGGATCGACATTAGATCTACCATTCACAAGCATAGACATAATCACATCAATCTTATCACTCAAGGAAGAGGTTTCTTCAACAGAATTTACCTTCTTACCTTGTGGAGCTCTTTCCGTGTGCCATTCAGAGTAATTTATCATCATATCATCAAGAAGTTTTGTAGCCGCCCCCAATGTGATGGACATAAAGGTACCTCCAGCAGCTGAATCCAATAAATTCAAGAAAAATTTAGTCCTGCATAGAAGGTTTGGATGATCATCCAAGTAGTCAGTCCATGGGTTGGGCAATTCTTTACCAAAGTTTTCATTCTCTCCCATGCTTGAGCAACATGTTCAGTATCTAATTGTTTAAAATTCATTATGCTACTTCTCAAAGATATAATTTTAGCGGGAGGATAATATCTACCAATAAAAGCATCCTTGCATTTAGTCCATGAATCAATACTATTCTTAGGCAAAGATAGCAACCAATCTTTAGCTCTTCCTCTTAATGAGAAAGGAAACACTTTCAATTTAATAATATCACCATCTACATCTTTATACTTTTGCATTTCACAAAGTTCAACAAAATTATTGAGATGGGCAGCAGCATCATCAGAACTAGCACCAGAAAATTGTTCTCTCATAACCAAATTCAGTAAAGCAGGTTTAATTTCAAAGAATTCTGCTGTAGTAGCAGGTGGAGCAATAGGTGTGCATAGGAAATCATTATTATTTGCATTTGTGAAGTCACATAACTTAGTATTTTCAGGGTTGGCCATTTTAGCAACAGTAAATAAAATAAACTAGATAGAGTAAATGCAAGTAACTAATTTTTTTGTGTTTTCGATATGGAGAGCAAGACAGTAAATAAAGTAAAACTAGCAACTAATTTTTTTGTGTTTTGATTTAGTGCAGCAAACAAAGTAGTAAATAAAATAAAGCAAGACAAAAACAAAGTAAAGAGATTGAGAAGTGGAGACTCCCCTTGCAGTGTCTTGATCTCCCGGCAACGGCGCCAGAAAAAGAGCTTGATGGCGTGTAACTCACACGTTCGTTGGGAACCCCAAGAGGAAGGTATGATGCGCACAGCAAGTTTTCCCTCAGAAAGAAACCAAGGTTTAATCGAACCAGAGGAGCCAAGAAGCACGTTGAAGGTTGATGGTCGCGAAATGTGATGCGGCGCAACACCAGGGATTCCGGCGCCAACTAGGAACCTGCACAACACAACCCAAGTACTTTGTCCCAACGAAACAGTGAGGTTGTCAATCTCATCGGCTTGCTGTAACAAAGGATTAAACGTATCGAGTGGAAGATGTTTGCAAAGAAAACAGTAAACAAGTAGATTGTATGCTATGTAAAGAATAGGACCGGGTCCACAGCTCACTAGAGGTGTCTCTCCCATAAGATAAAAGCATGTTGGGTGAACAAATTACAATCGGGCAATTGACAAATAGAGAAAGGCATAACAATGCATATACATGACATGGTAAATATAGTGAGATTTAATCCGCATTACGACAAAGTACATAGACCGCCATCCAACCGCATCTATGCCTAAAAAGTCCACCTTCAGTTATCGTCCGAACCCCTCCATTAAGTTGCAAAGCAACAGACAATTGCATTAAGTATGGTGCGTAATGTAATCAACAACTACATCCTTAGACATAGCATCAATGTTTTATCCCTAGTGGCAACAACACATCCACAACCTTAGAACTTTCTGTCACTCCCAGATTCAATGGAGGCATGAACCCACTATCGAGCATAAATACTCCCTCTTGGAGTTAAGAGTAAAAACTTGGCCAGAGCCTCTACTAATAACGGAGAGCATGCAAGATCATAAACAACACATGAACAATAGATTGATAATCACCATAATCATAGTACTCTCTATCCATCGGATCCCGACAAACACAACATATAGTATTACAGATAGATGATCTTGATCATGTTAGGCAGCTCACAAGATCCAACAATGAAGCACAACAAGGAGAAGACTACCATCTAGCTACTGCTATGGACCCATGGTCCAGGGGGGACTACTCACTCATCACTCCGGAGGCGACCATGGCGGTGTAGAGTCCTCCGGGAGATGAATCCCCTCTCCCAGGTGCCGGAGGCGATCTCCGTAATCCCCGAGATGGGATTCGCGGCGGCGTCTGTAAGGTTTTCCGTATCGTGGCTCTCGTATCGGGGGTTCGCGACAAGCTTTAAGTAGGCGGAGGGTCAACGCGGGGGCCACACGAGGGGCCCAGGGGGTAGGTCGGCGCGGCCAGGGCTTGGGCCGCGCCGCCACCCTTCCGCCGCCGTGGCCCCACTTCGTTAGGTCTTCGGTCTTCCGAAGCTTCGTGCAAAAATAGGACCCCGGGCGAAAGTTTCGTCCAATTCCGAGAATATTTCTTTACTAGGATTTCTGAAACCAAAAACAGCAGAAAACAGAACTGGCTCTTCGGCATCTTGTTAATAGGTTAGTTCCAGAAAATGCATAAATATGACATATAATGTGCATAAAACATGTAGGTATCATCAATAAAGTAGCATGGAACATAAGAAATTATCGATACGTTGGAGACGTATCACCCCACAGCTGTAAAAGCTCATCAACTAATGGCCTTAGGTACACATCGATGTCGTTGCCGGGTTGCTTCGGACCTTGGATGAGCACTGGCATCATAATGAACTTCCGCTTCATGCACAACCAAGGAGGAAGGTTGTAGATGCATAGAGTCACGGGCCAGGTGCTATGGCTGGAGCTCTGCTCGCCAAAAGGATTCATGCCATCCGTACTTAGACCAAATCTTATGTTCCTTGCGTCAGCTGCAAAATCTTTGAACTCTCTGTCGATCTTTCTCCATTGCGTTCCATCTGCGGGGTGTCTCAACTCCCCGTCCGACTTACGGTCCTCTTTGTGCCATCGCAACAACTTGGCATGCTCTTTGTTCCTGAACAGACGTTTCAACCGTGGTATTATATACCACATCACCTTGGCGGGAACCTTCTTCCTGGGTTTCTGGCCCTCAACATCGTCACCAGGGTCATCGCCTCTGATCTTATAACGCAATGCAGTGCATACCGGGCATTCATTCAAATTCTCGTATTCACCGCGGTAGAGGATGCAGTCGTTGATGCATGCATGTATCTTCAGAACCTCTAAACCTAGAGGGCAGACAACCTTCTTTGCTTCGTACGTACTGGCGGGCAACTCGTTATTCTTTGGAAACATATTCTTCAACATTTTCAGCAAGTCTTCAAATGCCGAGTCAGCTACACCTGCCTGTGCCTTCCATTTCAGCAAATCCAGTGTGCAGCCCAGCTTTTTCAGACCATCATCGCATCCGGGGTACAGCGCCTTCCTGTGATCCTCTAACATGCGATCCAAATTCTCCCTCTCTTTTTCAGTTTCGCAGCGACTCCGTGCATCAGCAATGGTCCGACCAAGATCATCAACGGGATCATCACGTGCCTCTTCTTCACCTTCCCCTTCACCTTCCCCTTCACCTTCAGCATCCTCCATGAAAGTATCACCGAAATGAGCAAGATAGCTTTCATCGATGAAATCATCCCCTTCTTCATCTTCTTCCATTATAACCCCTCTTTCTCCATGCTTGGTCCAACAATTATAGCTTGGCATGAAACCGTGCCGAAGCAGGTGCAGCTGAACATCTCTTGAGGAAGAGTAACCCTTCTGATTCTTACATTTAACACATGGACAGATAACAAAACCCCCCTGCTTGTTCGCATTAGCCACTACGAGGAAATCATTCAAACCCGTACTGAACTCGCCGGAGAGTCGGTTACCGTACATCCATTGTCGATTCATCTGCATTATTATAATATAAAATATATAATTAACCATCATGCATTTGTTAAACTAACTAGCTACAAACAATATAAATTAAACAATGAACTACACACACATGCACATTTTATCAACGACACATCAAAGGTTCAAGTTGCTAACCGCGATCGAGGAGGAAAAAATAAATGAGAAAGCTCAAGTGTGGCTCCAACACTTCATATCATGTTTGTTTCATGCTCTTGGGGCATTTCATCAAACACCTTATGTGCATAAGAGGAACCAAAAGCAAACCTAACACCCACTTGTGAAGCTTGTGAAGAAAATGGCACCAAATGGCTAAGTGTTGGCTGCTGGGTGGGTATATATAGGGGAGGGGCTTTAGCGCGGTTGGCCAGGCCAACTAAAGGCCTTCGGGCACCTTTAGTCGCGGTTGGCTGGCCAACCGCGGCTAAAGCCCCCCACGTGCAACGGCTGGCCACCCCCGGGCCCAGCCTTTGGTCGCGGCTTCCCGAACCGCGACTAAAGGTACCATTAGTCGCGGTTCCTTTACCTTCGCGACTTATGGGGCTCACCGAAGCCTGTTTTTCTAGTAGTGGTGAGACGAAGTTTAATCGATTCTTGCATTAGTTACTTTAAAATATATAAATTAATACAAATATCATCAATGACAATTTAATACAATGCAATACACCTTTGGTGCTCATTTGTTAGACTTATTGGTTACTCGTAAGCTCCCAAAATTGCACATATTTTCTGTATCTCGAAGTCTATGGCATTGGACGGGTAAACTAGCTAGTTTGCACGTGTGTCACTAATCCCATTCTCTATTCAATTCACCTTGTTCTGGTTTCTCTTTTGCATATGTATATACCTAATAATAGGACATGATGTATGTGACTTCTTTAGCTCCATATATACCATATCTCATCTTATGGATTCTCTCGGTATCATGCATCTCTATTTCTATCCAATAGCATGCCATATATTGTCTTTTGTTGCTTGGCTCCTAGGCTACTCTTAGGCATGGAAGGTTTCGCGAATTTGTGCATCATGAACCTTCTCACAATATCAAGTATGTTCGTTAGTGCCATACCAAAGAAGTCATGAGATTTTATTAATTATAACTGCTTAGATACTTGTGTGAGAAAGTTATATGCAGCCTTTGATGATACTGCAGTTTGTTAAGCAATACTACTGACATAAATATTATAAACCTTCTCATTGGTATGTGAGACATATCCTAGATGGTTGTAAAGTACTATCCATGTGTAAAAATATCTTGAAGTAACAATAGTGTGCTGAGATTTACGTATCTTCTTGATTCTTGGACTATCGATCAAACCGGAAGTACTCCCTCGGTTCCATAGAATTTTTGTTAACTTAGTTAAATTTTAGATGTATGTAGATGCTAAATAGTATCTTGATACATCTAAATTTAGATAAAGTTAAGATAAGTTTTATAGGATGGAGGAAATATATGATATTATGATGTGAAACAATGAGATACCATGCAAAAATGATTTCTTGTCAAATACTCAAATGAACAACATAATCCACACAATTGTTTCAGGCATTGCATGAACAAAGGCTGAGGGCACCATGCGTAAATTGTTCAAATGTTTTCAGTCTTACAACAGTTGTCTCCTATTACGACAAAATTTAGTTTAAACTACTCCGTATATTATAAAATTCCAAAAAAGAAAAAGAAATGGAATGTGGCTAGTGGCTGACCGAACAAAAATATCTCCCTGTCGGGATTTCAGCTCGCCTCACCTCCGCTGCCATGGCCGCCGCCGCCGCCCGATGGCTCCTGCTCCGGGCATCGGCCCCGGCGCCTTCGCTAAACCCAACGGACGGCGTTAAGGCCCCTTCCTCCATCCCCACCTCCCCCATCGCCACCTCACTCCATGTCCGCGCAGCCGCCCCCCGGAGCTCAGCCCGCCGTCTCCGGACGCCGCCGCTCCGGTGCACCTCCCCGTCCTCAGACGGCCCCGCCGAGCCGACGCTCGCCGTGCTTCTCGAAGTCGAAGGGTCAGGCCTCTAATAATCCCGCCCTTTTTTGCTGATTGGCTCTTGGATTCTAACACTACTCTGCTTCGGTAGCACTCCTTTGATCCCCAAAGAGCAGAGATTGCTGTTACTCGTCCGGTTACAGTGATATGGCAGGAAATAATTCTGGGACACCTATTATGCAGAGCTTGCTCTGTAAATGTAGAAGGAGACATAGGTTGATCTGTAAATGTAGAAATTGGCAGGAATTACTAGTTATCTGGATGCTAGAAATGAATGCGGTATCTGGTTATTGTGAATGTTGCTATAAGTCGATTAAAAATGCATCATGTTTCATTCTTTGTGAAAATACTAGCAATTGCCACACAGCTTGATTCTGTAAATGTTGTGGTATTCCAATAGTGGCTCTAGTTGTTATCGGTGTTAATTTGACCAGCAAGTCAAGCTGTGGTTACTTGTTTGTGATATGGAAGGAATTAACAGTGTAGAACTGCTCTGTAAATGTTGAAAGTGGCAGAATCTGTAGTCATCCTGTTGCTAGAAATCGGTTCCTGCATCTGGTTCTTTTGGTTTTGCTATTACATTGATTTAGAACACATCATGTCTCATTCTTTCGCGCAAATACTGGCGATAGCTTCGTAGCTTTATTCTGTCGAGGAGAAGTGTTTCCTGTAGGGGACACCTATTCCAGGTAGCCACAAAGGTTGTGGCATTCCAATACTGGCTTTGGCTTTTATGTGGTTCTAACTTGTTTGCGGCTACTTGATGAGTACTGATGTCTTCGCTTTTATCCTTTTGCAATTCTATGGGGTTGGTCTTTCTGGTTGACGGATCTCTGTTTCTTTCTCCCTCCAGAGTTCTTGCAGATGTCTACCGCTTCGGCAGTCGCCAAGCTTTCAATGTAGGTGCGGACAGTGCAAATATACATCTTTTCTTAATGTCCTTACGAAGCAATGTTCAATTTCTTTGATACTTCATTTTCTCTGCCTTATGCCATGCCAAGATTTAAGTGAAAAAAATATGAAATAGGTAGGCAATGTGGCAGCATTAGCGTGCATTATTTGCCCATGCAATAAGTGTTCTCTATAGAATCAAACATCTAGGAGTGGGAGTTCAACATAATACAAATGTAGCATGTGCAAGTTTGTATTACCCTTATTTGCCATCTTGTGTTAACACTGTCCAATTCTTTCTTTGATCAGCATTTCAAAATCTTGGCCTAGATTGTGCGAATTGGACAGAGCCAATATATGCTGATTTAGTGAGGTTGGTATTTCAATTATTTAACCTTGCAGGTATCATAGATTTGAATATACTCCCTTCTATTTGTTCCATTTCGTGGCTTATATGTAATTATTATCTGCTCCTTAAACGTATGCTTGGACTTGGCTGCATTAGATATTCACCTGATACTATTTATACTTCTCATTTTCCTAAACCTTCATAGTTTATTTTAGGAAAGCTAGCGGCGACGAGGAAAGGATGGTGGTGCTATTCTTTGACAGGGTACCCTCTATTTCTTCTCCCAACTGCCTTTGTTGGTCAAATATGATTGTCTATTTATTTCTTGTGTACAACATAACTGTTATTTATGTAAGGTAGTGGTCTGAGGTTTAGTATTTGCATTTTCGTATGGATGGAAACATTAGAATTAAATTCATACTCATCTTCGTCGCCTTTTCTACGTTAACGCAGATTGGCTGGCCTACATCTTTACCAACTAGTGAGAAAGGGTCATTTACAAAAAGTGTTCTTCGTGAGAAGGTATGTATATATTCTGCCAACCATTTGTTATAAGCTTTACTTCTACACATGCACTTACAATGAACTCAATTTGATGCTTGATTTCTAATTTAATATGGTTCTTGATTCAGTTTATGAGCTTATTTTCAACATTATTAAAGGTTTCTTTCCTTCTTGCTTCATATTAGAACTGAAATATCCTTACAGTGGTTTCTTTATGCACGATTCTTCTCATAGTTGAAAGCTTTGGAAAAGCTCTCTTCTACTGATGCCTTACCGCTGCGGCCTGGAGTTGAGAAGTATGTTTGCTGTTATCTCTATTTGTTGCAAACCTTTCTAGTGTAAGAATTCCAATATAGTTTGAGCTATGATTGATGGGGACTTTCAGGGTCATCATGAATTAATTATAAGAAGTCATGATCGTAGCAGCTGGTATGATAGGTAGCTCTTTTTCCGTCGTACAAAATTTGCAAGAAGTGTGGGTTGTTGTATAAACTGAATTTATCATAGGTATCTTGTTTTTCTGTCGTACACAAATTGCATGAAGTTATCTGCAATAGGATTATGGTCATAACGTATTTAATCAGAAGTTTCTGCAATAGGATTGTGGCATGCTTTAATGTCAATAAGTAATATATGTCCTTATTACAATCTTATGTATCCATTTGTGCAGTTAATTGTCTCTTTTCTGTACCCTGCATTTGCTTTATGAATGACTCTATCCTTGACTCTAAGTTGCCTGATGTTTGATATGGTGTGTGAACTTATTGAAAGGTTCGTTGATGATGCACTTAGTGAGGCTGTACCTGTAGCCATATTGGCAACATATGGCAGAAATGGAGAGAAGATTTCAAGGTTCGGTTTAATTATAGTTGCTCTTTTTTGTCATATTCTTTTTGGAGTGGAAAAATTCCATGTGAACATTTCCATTTCGTCTCAAAATAAGAGTCACACTCTGATATATGCAGCAGTGTTCTGTCAAAACATAAGTTAATGTTGTAATGATGTCCAACAAACACTGTATATGGGTTTGTTTCCCACTGCAGATCAATAGCTGAAAAATTAGGTCCCGGGAGAACATCAAAAATAAAGATTGTTGGTAAAGAGGAGGTCGAAAGAAGCTTTTATGGACAGCTTGTTCTTGGAGAAGGAGTCGCCTCCAGTTTGGACGAACAACTTACCAAAGAAGCACAAAAGGCTGGTGAGCATTACTAATTTGTTCATATTTAATAGGGCTAGTACCATCCAAGCTTATTTCCACATGATCTGTTGTGACAGCTTCTGCAGAGAAGCAGAGGGTTGCTGAAGAGGTTGCATCACTTCTAAAACTCAGCGTGGACATCAGCACAGCATCCAAAAGGTTATTAGTATCTGCTGATTAAGCATTATTTATTACACTGGACAAAAACATCTGGAATTCACTTCTCAATCACGATTCTCAGGTCTGAGAAGATAATAGCCACATTGCGAGCTGGGTCTGAATATGTCGGACGCGATGTGCAAAACTGCATCCTTGTCACTGGTAGCCAACCAAGTGTCATCGCAGCTGAGCGTATTGGCATGCCGTGCATAGTCCTTCGAAGCAGGTAACGATTTCACCTTCTTTATACTTAGCCAATACCGAATAAAGCCGTTATCTACGTCTCTTGTTACCTTATTTCTGTTTGCCCCTGCCAGCCTAACTGCTAGGGCAGAATTTCACTCTGCGAAGGCCGTCATGGATGGATTTGGTGACACGGACCTAACCATATCAAAGCTACTAAGTAAGAGGTGGTCTTAATGTATATGTGAACTAGGCATCAAATATTAGTTGCCTGCCATGAATCTGTAACCGACCGACAGTGTGATGATTTATGTAAACCTCCTCTACCGGAAAGAGGCTATATCGAAAGCTAAGTAAGAGGTGATCTTAATATATATGTAATCTATTCATTGAATGTGATTTGGCCGCCTTGAATCTGTAACTGGCCAACTGTGTGATGTTTTGATGTTCAAAACGAGGCTTTATGTAAAAACTAGGCTACGGAAACAAGGCTGTATCTGAATTTGAGCTCACGGCATGATGTTATATGAAGCACCAATTGTTTTGTGCTGTTTTTTACTTATATTTTACATTTAGTGTTTAATTAACTAGCACAGTGGCCTGGCAAATGCGAGGGCGTCATCTTTATGATGTCAAAAAAGATAAATATTTATTTTTGTTGTATTCATATTTATTTATTCTTGTTTATTCCATGAATTCAAAATTACACATAGTTGATGTGGATATATTGTGAAAGATGTAATTGACATTTATTTTTCGAATATATTATGCTACGAATAAACATTGACCATGTTTGGCTGCATTTTTTTGACGGAATTTTTCAGATGGTAATTTGAAGATAGGCATGACACACTTCTCAAGCCGACACGAATATATATGTTTCTACTGATTCAGAATGTGGGCCAGAGCGTACGACAAGGTAAAATAAAAATCAATTATATTCATATTTATATTTTGTTCTTTGTTTTATACTGTGGTCTAATTTTTTTATCAAATAAAAACCTAAACATTAATTTTATATATATTTATTTTAGTATTAGTCTGATTTTCTAATTTCTAATTCAAACTTCATTGCTAGATTTTCAAAATCGCGCCCTAGACTCGTACTGTTTGTGCTGCCACCTGATATGTATTTATAAATGTAAGAACAATCCTAGTGTGCACGTAATAACAATAGGTCCAAGTGTAGTAGAGACGTAGAGTCCTTAATTTTAGTGTGACTTTTTAGTTTGGAATACACGGATTGCTAGTCTTAGCTAGCACGTCATGGTTTGGATTATTTTTTACAGCACACCATAGTTTTGATATTTTCATGCTATTGCATGATCTGGTCGGGTGTAGGACGTAGGACATGAATGAGACTATTTATTTGTATATGTACGTAACTTTTAGATATTTTAATCTCATATATACTAACAATTATATATCTAAGACATGAATCAGACTATTTATTGGTATCTATGTAACTTTTTAATTTTTCAATCTTGTCCATTAGTTATATATCTAATTGTTCAAGTAATTAGTATGATGGAGATTACCGTGGTGGCTCTGCGAATATATTACTTTTAGTATATAATAGAATAGAATAGAACAGATATTTGAACTGTTGCTGGATTGAGTTTGCTCTATCCAATTCAGTGGCCATATATATGTCGGTTGGAGTTGTTGCCATCAGTTGTATGACTTCATTAAAGCTGAGGGTCTGGATCCTTATGCTCCTCCGATTATGCCGGCTATGCAGTTACGCAAAACATTTTGTCCTATATCATCTTTCTACGTTTCTACTTGTGAACATGGAAGATACTGGGAAGCTTACAACGACACTGGACTCACTATGTAGATTAGACCTTACATTGCTTATAGGATCTTGGCACCAGGTTAACACTCATAAAAGAAACTAGGTCGATATGACATCATTCATGTCTCTCAAGCATCAGTTCAATGCAAGAAACATTGTCTTAGTACCATAGGCGCACCAGAATAGAAGACAAGCCTCCCCAGCTATAAGTTGACGTTCTGCATAGCCACAAAATGAAGGGTCGTGAGCTTAGACAATAGGCAAGCAAATCGCTGGAAATGGACGGCTCAGTTAGCTCGGAAGAGGAGATCCAACGGCTATAAAGCACCAGTACATTTCATCCATCTCTTTCCGCACAACTGGCTTAGCGGCCAAAGCACAAGATGCATATACGTAGCACACAACAATCCATATTGACAAAACAAATGTGCGTACAAGCGAGCGTGGCACTTATTATATATAGTAACTGGACACACATAAACACACATATACACACACGACAATCAATCTGTAGAGTAGCAGAGCAGACACAAACACACAATTATTAGCACACACAAGCGGAAGCAAACCGTGGGTAGGAGGGAGGATGAATTGGCGATGAAGTGAAGGGATGGCCGTCAGTTCCTCTGGAGCCAGCTCTTAGCCTTCCACAAGGACGGGCATCTTGCCACGGCGGCGCCGTCCGTTCCTCCTGCTGATTGGTCTCCATTCTTGTTGATGTCTTGTTCCACCTTTTCAGGGACGGCTATACCATCCTGATCAAGCTCCTTCAATCCCACCATCTTCATACGCTTACTAGCATCTCGGTCTTTGAATATAATTTTAGCTATGTTGGTGTCCTCAACGATAAAGGTGGAGAGACTCTTGAATCCCGCCACAGAGACTAGCTCGTGGCTGGTCTGGTCATGAATGCGCCGAAGCCTGACACAACTTAGGCTGGGAAACACAGCAAGGGTATTCATATCATCCTGCCTGAAACTGCCACTTATGGTTACCTTGGCAACTTTGATGGCTATCGTGGAAAACCATGTAAGAAGCTCCTTCTTTTGTGTGCTTCCCATGATACTTAGGCTCACAAGATGACTATCCTTTGGGTCCCACTCCGTTGTGCTTTTATCCTTGAACCATTGATCAGTTGGGGGAGTGAGCATGTTGAGAGTAATTGTCAGAGATCGGAGGCTCCTTTTCAGGTCCTTGGTAGCTACAAGCAATGCCCCGAGGTGACTCTCCTTTCTGATAACCACGCCAAGCTTCTTCAGCGTAAACCGACCTGCAATGTGGTCCAGATCACGATGGTTCCGCGGCTCCACGTTGGACAGTACCTCCATACCCTCCATTTTGTCGATCTTCTCAGGGATATGGATGCTGGAAAATTGGGTATGCCTTGAACCGCCCAACACACGCTTCAGCTTCCGAAGCAGGATCTTTCTTGTTGCATGCATAGGAATCTCAGTCTCCCGGATATCTAGTACCTCCAGCTCATGAAGATTGTTGATTGCTTTGGGTAGGTGGTTCGCATCCGTGCTCCTTAGGCTTAGATACTTGAGCATTAGTATCTTACTGCATATGTCCCTCAGGTACCGCCGGTTCCCCTTGAAACAATTACATTGTTCCAGATCTAGCACCTTGATCTTGGAGAACTGAGATGACTTGGGTATGTTTTTCAAGAAATCCTCCACTTTCTGGGAACTGCGGAGACGCACATCGCTGAAAATAGAGAAGTGACGAGCCCAGCGACTTGACAGGCGTTTCTCCAGAATGCGCTGTTTCCTCGCAATCTTGTCAATGAATCCATGAACTGGTTGATTCACACGGCAGCTCTTGACATTTCCAGTAGCACCGATGGCAGCAGGAGAAAGAAGGCCCTGGTTAATTAGCGCCACAAAGCATTTCAAGGCTTCTTTCACTGAACTGGACCAACTCCAATCTGTCGTGGTTATCAGCCCTTCTGCAACCCATCGCCCAACCAAGGTTGACATCCTGACCTCTGTTTCAGCAGGGAAGATAGCCAGGTACAACAAGCAGGACCTGTACCCTTTAGGTAGATCCTTGTAGGAGAAGTTGAACATCTTCGCAGCAATGTCTGGCGATGAATTTTGCGTGGCACGCAAGTTGTTGAGTAACTTACGCAGCTCTTCATTGCTCCGCTTTGGTTTAGCGTGGAATGTGTGAGCAAAGAGCTTCATGGAGAACTCGTCTGGCTCACACTCGTACAAGATGCTACGAAGAAGAATCTGGCGGCTGTCTTCTTCACACAGGGGCTCTTTTGTGTTCTCGAGAATGGTGTCGAGGTAGCGCCCAACAAGAGGATATTCTAGAAGCTTCAACCGAGGGTAGCAAAAATCTTCCTTATTCTGATGCTGAGTGGTTTTCGTGGCCACAATCATAGCACCAGTGATGGTGTTGCACCCCAGCCGGCATAGAATCTTCATGGTCTCTTCCCATACAGCTACATGCTTGTTATCATCGGTTTTGAGGATGATCAGGATCCTTTTAGTATTATCTCCAACTTGTTCTTGAATCTTGTCCACGATTCCTCTTATCATCAGCTGAGCTACAATCTTGTACTTGATTTCTAGTATTTTCTCCTCTGTTTTATCGTGAAAAATCTTCTCCTCTGTGGATTTTCCAAAATCAGCTTCCGAGCCTTGGGCTGCAGGTTCACTTCTTACTCCGCCGGAGTAGTTGTCTAGCTTCTTCAAGTCACGTAGCATTTCTTTAACCCCTTCTATAATTTCAATTATTTGTCCCTCGATGGGTGTGCTAGTAGTACTATTTGTATTTGTATTTGTATTGCCATTGATAGCGGCCGCGGTGGTTGGCTCCGGGAACACCTCCTGTAGGATGTCTTCATAATCGGGCACCTGCTGATCTGAGACGCCATGTATCTGCTGATCTGAGCTGCCATGTATTTTTGCTTTAAGCTTCTTGGCAGTTTCCTCTATGATCTTCTGGTATGACGCTGCGAATTTCTTTTGGTCTTCTTTACTTGGTGTGGCAGTAGTTGATTTGGCGATGAGCCGCATGAGGAGTTTGTCTAAGGATTTCTCGGGGATTGTTTTCTCATTAAAATCAACATCCTCCTTGGACCCCACTTGGCTGCAAATACTTGTGGTGATTTCGTCAAACTTGGTGTCAATCTCCTTACACCTTTGATTAAATATTTCTTGAAGTATCCCAAGTTTTTCCCGGAACAAATTCCGTTTGTACATTCGATTGGTAGTAGGAGGAGTTGTGCCTTCTCGCTGCTGCTGCTGGGACTGCTTGAGCTGATGCCAGATGTAGTACAGAATGTCCCATTCATCTAGCGGTCCATAGTAATCATAGTGCACCTTGGGGACGTCGACGACGACGATGTTCCACTCGATTTGGTTCTTGGGAAGAACCTTATCTTGATGGTGCTCGCCTGCCGATCCCTTGACGGCCTGCTTGAGATGTGTGTTCGCCACATCCCTGGCATGGCTCACGAGAGTGTCGGCATCCTTGGCATCCTTGGTATCGGGTACTAGAATGACGACGGATGGTATTGAGCGCGTGGCATCCCGCACCACCGGTCCGATCCACTGGTGTAGCTTCTCCTTAAGGTAGGTTTCATCATCCATACTCATATGGGTCATGGACAAAGTGCCCCCCTTGTGTTGGTCGTCGTGGTCGTCGTCGTCTTCTTCTTCTTCATTGTCTGCCGTGGTCAGTTCCAATAGTGGCTGTGTGGAAGAAGAAGGCCGATCGGGAGTTTTGACCTCCACGCCGTACCTCAGCCTGCGGTCGCCGATATCCCGCGCCCGTTCCTTGAGCACGCTGAGCTGGCCGGCGGCGCGGTGCTGCGCGTACAGCTTGCGCAGCAGCCAGGGAGCCCAACCGAGGTAGCGGCAGAGGCCCTCCGAGGGGAGGTTGAGGCCGGGGTCCCCCCGGTAGAGGTAGAGATCGATGCAGGTGTTGCAGTCGTTGGCGAGGATCCGGGCCTGGTTCATCCAGGTGCGGACCTGCTCGTCGTGCTCGCGGCCGGCGCTGGCCAGGTTCGCCAGGAAGCTGCTTATGCTCTCCATCTCCTCCTTGATAAACTGCACGTCCACCCGGACGCGCCCCAGCCTCAGCGCCTCGTTGCCGATCACGCCCAGCAGCGTGGTCACGGCACCCGTCGCCAGCTCCGCCATGGCTCTCCTCTTTCTCTTTCCCTTTTGTTCTAGTTGTTCAGAAAGACTAGAACTGAATTGAATGAAATGGAAGTGAAATGGCAAATGGGATGGGATGGCAGCCACACTAGCCTAACACGCGCAGGTACGTTCGGCTATACATATGCAAATCTGTGGCAAAAATGAAGCATTTGTTCTTCTCCTAGTACTCATGCAGCAAGTCATTCTTTACTTTACTTTTCCTTTCTCTCAATTCCATTCTTTACTTTACTTTGTTCAGCAAGCTAATTAAGGCTGCAGACGGTGCCTTCCAGGGTACGAAGAAACGTCTTTCAGTCCTTTCTTTTTTTTTTTTTTTTTTTTTTTTTTTTTTTGAACAAAGAGAGGCGCCAGAGGCGCCAATTTCATTTCAGCTCATAAGCAGGTTACATCATGTAGTACAAAACCCTATAAATCTAAAATTTGGATCGCAAGAGCTGTAGGGCAAGCACCTTTTGTGTGAGCTGAAGAAATACAACTAAAGATAGGCTCAGAAGACAAGTTTCTGAAAGCCTGTTGTGAACAATTGTGAGCTACTCCGTTCAGGTCTCTATTGATGTGGTAGACCGATGCATGCAAATCTTGGGAAACTTGTTTAAATTCAGAAACCAGACCACGAATCTCCCATAGGACCTGTGGATCCGTCATTGAATTTGCTGTCACCGCTTTAGCCAGAGGAAGATTGTCTGTGAGAAACGTTGGCTGAGAGAGTTTGAGAGCCGCAGCAATTTTAGCCGCCAAGAGAAGTGCCAAAGCCTCTGCATGTAGTGGAGATGATGCCGACACCGTAGAGGCTTGAATTAATACCTTGGTCGTGTGTTGCCCTTCTTGAAAAACATAGAAGATTCCTAATCCTGATCTTGATTTTGGAGTTGCTCCCGACAATCTTCTTGCCTTCAACGCCGCGTCAGAGTAAACCTTGGGCCCCGAAATGGTTAGGTCTGTTCTCAGGGTGCTTCCAGGCTGCAAGGATGCATGTCCAATCTTCTGGTCCTTGGAAACCTGCAAAGAAGAGTCTTGTGGCCGCACCTGAATCTGCGAAGAAGAATCGTGGTTGTTGTCTAGCATCTCCATGTTATTTTTGATTGCCTGGGCCATCTGATGTACTTGGTATGGTGCTCCCGCTTTTCTGTCAAACATGTTATCATTTCTGGACTTCCAAATACACCACATGAAAGTTAAGATGTTTGGCAAAGAAGCATTTGGATGATTCATGTTTAAAAGATTCAGAATAATTTGAGTGAGAGAATTGCAATTAGCTACAATATATTCTGAGCGAATAAACCAAGGTGCACTAAACCAAGCTGCTTTAGAGAAAGGGCATGTAAAGAATAAATGAATATCATCTTCTTCTATGCCGCATCTAGCACAAAGTTTGCTGATATGAACTGAGTACTTACCTGCCCGAGCACCTGTTGGCATTGTTCTCCTAAGAAACCTCCATCCAAAAGTCTGGACTCTTGGGGCCATCTGTTTGTTCTTCCAAATCTGTTTTAGAAGCTGAATTGTAGCAGGTTGAACTTGCCTTGGCTTTGGTTCCCCAAGTCCCTGCATATTCTGAAGACAAGCACGATATGCAGTCTTTGTGTTACATTTACTAGATGGAGTCAATTTCCAGCATAGAATGTCACTGTCTAATGAGCGTATGATTGTTGTTTGCTTGATCTTTGTAGCCATATGCTGCTGGAAAAGCATGTCTATAAGCTGGTCGTTCCATGCTTGTTGATTGGGTATCCAAAGGTCTCTCACCACGGATGGATAGACAAAGTTTGCAGGTTGGATTATGAGAGCATCGTAAATGTGAGTCCAATCTTGGCACCATGGGGTACTCCAAATAGAGATACTTCCTTGTGAGATTTGGTAGAAAGAATGGGATTTAAGAATAGGAAGAACTTTGATTATGGAAGACCAAAAGGCTGATTTTGGAGTATTTGGTTTAGGGCGCCAAATGGAGGAGTCTGGAAAATATTTGGATTTAAGAACAGCATGGAGGAAATCATTCGGCTGATCAGCTATCCTCCAAGCCACCATGAGGATCAAAGCTTGGTTTGTGGCTTGAAGATTCCTAATTCCTAGGCCTCCTTCATTTTTCGGTGCACAAATATCCTTCCAAGCCCTTAAACAAAGGCTTCTTGACTGAGATTCCTCTCTGATCTCTGTCCACCAGAAGTTCCGAATGATAGCAGTGAGTTTAGTAGTGAACTTTTTTGTGAAAAGAATATTGGACATGTAGTACACCGGGATAGAAGAGAAAACAGATTTTATGAGTTCTAGCCTCGCGGCATGAGAAAGCTTATCGGCTTTGTATGTACTGAGCTTGGATTTGAATTTGTCAAAAACAAAGTTATAGGCGGCTGTTCTATCCTTGCCTGGAAGAATGAGAGGGTGGCCAAGGTGGATGAAATTGGTGTCAATATCTGGCACTGGGAACATTTGTTTGATCGAATGGATTATGGAAGTTGGGACATTTTTGCTGAATATGATTCCAGATTTCTTCCAGTTCGGCAATTGACCTGAGCGCGCACAAAAATCTTGTAAAATAGTTTTCATTCGTGCAGCTTCCTGCAGTGTAGCCTGTCCACAGATCAATAGATCATCTGCAAACAAGAGAGAATGGATGGAGGGACAATTTGGTCCAAGAGTTATTCCTGCAAAAGAGTTAGTCGACATAGCTTCTTGTAGAGCAATGGACAATTCATTTATAGCGAGAACAAAAAGATAAGGTGACAGGGGACACCCTTGTCTTATACCTCTGTCACTACGGAATCTCGCAAAAGGTTGACCGTTAATGACAACTGAAAATGTAGGAGAGGAGACACAAGCATGTATCAAGTTTATGAAATGACCATGGAGCCCTTTACGAGAAAGTGCGGCGACTATGAAATTCCATTCTACTCTATCAAAAGCTTTAGCAAGGTCTATCTTAAGCATGAAAGCTTGATTTTTCCAAGAGCTGAGAGCAAACGAATGAGTAATCTCTTGAGCAATGATAATGTTGTTACTGATGCGCCTACCTTCGATAAAAGCTTGTTGTGATTGATGGACGTAGTCTGGCAAGTGAGGTTTAAGCCTATTTGCTAAGCATTTTGCAATTATTTTATAAATAACATTGCAAAGACTAATAGGTCGGTAATCTGCTGGAACTAGAGGAACAAGCTTTTTAGGTATGAGAGCAATGTGAGTATCGTTGATGTGTGCTGGCATTATACCTGTTTGGAAGAAATTCCTTACGAGTTGCACCACATCTTGTCCAATCCAAGTCCAAGTTGCAAGATAGAATTCCACATTGAAGCCATCTGGTCCAGGTGATGCGTTTCTTTTCATTTCTTTGAGTGTCTCCAAAATCTCTTGACTGTCCGGGACAGAGTATGTGTAGTCCTGGTCATCTTGGGATAATTGTGTTCCGATGAACGGCCTGCCATTATTAGCATTTGTAGAGGAAAATATGGATCTAAAGTAGTTGACAAAAGTATTACTAATTCTATCCGGCATAAATTGCAACACATCATTTTCATCTTTAACTGAAACAATGGTATTCCTTCTCCTTCTTTTGACAATGGCATTATGAAAGAAAGATGTATTCCTGTCCCCATCCTTTATCCATTGCTTCTTAGCACGCTGCATATAGGAGTCCGTCAGTTTAGTCATTGTTTGTTCATACCTTGTAACTAGAACTGCCTCCAGATTATGGTCTTGGCTGGCTAAAGGTTGCATCTGAATTTTCTTTATTTCCTCCTCCAGATTGTTGAGCTCCTGCTGCAGTGGCTTCTTCTTTTTGCACCAAATCTTAAGTGTACCTGCAAGATGATTAGTTCTGGCCGAAAAAGGTTTGTTCACGGAGGAAAGCCAAGCAGCTTTTGCATTATCTTGGAAATCTTTTTCTTTAATCCACCAATTTTCAAATTTAAAAGAACGTTTAACTCTACGAAGAGGGCCTTCAGTTGAAAGTAAGATTGCAGCATGGTCACTGAGACTGTGAATAATTGGCATGTTGTAAACATTTGAAATAGGATAGACAGCACACCATTCAGCATTAACCAAACATTTGTCCAGCCTTTCAAAAGTGGGTTTAGAAGAAAATCTCCTATTAGTCCAAGTGTAGGCTGGACCACTATATCCTAAGTCGAAAAAACCACATTGCTTCACAAGCGAGCGGAAGGTATACATACGAGCACGATTAATATTTGGGGTATTTTTATCCATATCATACAAGATATCATTCATATCCCCTATACATAACATGGGAAGGCTAGGGTTATCATACACAAAAGCAGCCACCTCATTCCAGATTTGACTAGTTTGGCAATGATACGGGTCACCATACATGCAAACTAAACCAATCTTTTGATTAGTAGTACTATGAGTAACAGTAGCTAAGATGACATGAAAACTAGCACTTTGAACTAAGACTTGGAGATCATGAGACCACATCAGCCAGAGCCCACCAGATCGTCTCCGAGAGGGGACAACAATACTGTCTGCCATGTTAAATCTAGTTACGAGATCGGAAGACTTTACCTTAGACGATTTTATTTCGGAGACAAAGACAATTTGCGCTTTTGTGGAGTAAATCATCCTGGTAAGGTAACACATTTTCTCGCTCTGAAGGCTCTTTCCCATTCCATGACAATTCCATCCAATGGCCTTCATGGTCGCAACTCTCAGATTGATTGCCTGCTAATTGCCGTAAGGCATGGAAGATGCAACCCCCAGTCAAATAGATGAAATAGCTTCGAAAAGAGGAAATATTATGAGTTGGGGCTGTAGGATTTAGAAGTGGACAGAATCAACAGACTGAATCAAAGAGGGGCAGCAGATTTGATGGGAAGAAGAATCTAGAGAGGAAAACAGAGGGGCATCCACGAACTCCTCAAGGAATAGGGGCTGATTTGGGGATTTTTGCACTGTAAGAAGAACAGAGATAATAGGGTATTAAACGGTGAGGAAGGGGCAAATTTTTGGGGGAAAAGCATGGAGGGGATAAAGCATGAGAGATCTGATCTAGAGAGGAGAGAAGGAGATGGAAAGAATCAGGGGAAGAAGATCGGCATAACGCCATTCTCCGGCAAGTCGCCAGTCGCCATACTGCACCGCTCCGATAAGGGCATGTCCACTCCAGAGCCCAGTCCTTTCTTAAAGAAACGTAGAGATGCTAAATCACCACCATGCATGCATCCGATACCAAACTACTACGAAGTACCTCCATTCCAAAAAAAAAAAAAGTATAATTGGCGTACGTCAGTATAATTTAGGCGGCATATTTGCACACCCTCGTTTTCCTATCATGCCTCACGGTGGACTTCGCATCCTCTTCGCCCGTACTCAATTGGAGTATCAATGATGCCTTGCTTGGACTGGTTTATTCGCTCTCTGCTCCACGACTCGACAAAGTTTTATTTCCAGTAATTTTGTACAGTTCTCGTGGCACTCTTTGTGTCTTTTAGTTCCTTCTTAAGCCATGTACTGGCTGAATTGTTCTTTATAATGTGGTTCCTCCTATTTCAGTATTCCATCGAGCAAGAAAAAATCGTTTTCCTACTCCTGACAGATCAAAGAATTTATGAATGTGATGAGGTTAGAGTGGTCTCCTTGCGTGGATTTTGTGTGCGCTTTCGTGGATTTTCCTGAGAGGAGCAGCAAGTCACCACGCAAGCACAGCTGAAAAAGAACGACGAAAGATGTGCATGCGGAGGCTGCAAGAGCGTCATGGCGCCATTTAACAGCAAAACGCTGAAAAAAAAAATTATGTGGCGGCCGCAAAACCAGCGGGCCACTAATATCCTGATGCATATGCATGCACTCTTGCATTTTCATTTTTTGTTCAAGTATCCCCTTCTTTTTTCCTTCAAGAAAAGTGCGTCCTGCAAGCAATGGCCATCCGTGCATCTATTGATTCGTCGCCCTCCGTTGCAATCAAGCTATGTTGCTTTTCGTTCATGGGCCACATCCGGTGGATTCTGTTTTGTGTTCCCGCACAGATCCAATCCCTTGATCAACCCCGGAAAGTGTACTGAAGTTACCTTGTGCTTAGATTCAGTTACCTTCATATGTTTCTTACTTCATAATTGGATGACAACCTTTATGGCTATTCTAACTAACGTGTTTTCCATTCTGAAGGTTTATCCCGAAATTGGAGGCATGTTTGCACATTTTTGGCCAAATATCTCATATGGTAAAAGAAAGGATCACAATAACAAAGACGCAATGCATTTTTTTAGAGGGATGCAATGCATTTCTGAACTTATTAGATACGTGGAAGTTGCAGGCCCTGGAATTTGTGAACTGATATACTTCATATGTTATCATCTTTTAATGCAACTAGCAAGGTGGCCCTCGCAAATGCGAGGGCAACATTTATACTGTTTAATTATTGGTCTCATTATTCTTTGATCATATAAATCTTGTATATCATATCGTGTCAGTAATCTTGTATATTCATATCGTGTCACAATATGTAAATATATTATATGGTTGTGTAACAACCAGTAGAGAACGGCATATAACATGTTTAATAATTTTTTCTTTTTTTATACAAATGGTCATTGTGTTATTTTGGGAGGGCATCGTCATTAGTTGCTATATTTTAAAGAGGAGCATTATCCTTAGAATGTTAAAATTTACCATTATATAAATTTATGGACTCTCATGGTCATTCACATTATGTGATACAAAATAATCAGAAGTCTATAGCCACCACCCATACTAAATAAAATCACATGTATATAAAATATCATTAATCATCTCTCGTTTTTGGGTAAATGGTTATCGGTTTTTTCTTCCGAAAACACTATAATTATAATATTAATGTGTGGAATTTGTTCGGTATATACAATTGAGATAATTCAGAGGTAGCTAGTATTTTTATGTGATTTTAAATCGGCGGGCTAAGTTAACAATCAATTTGCTAAATAGTTAGGGTTTACTTGAGCACCAACTATACGATATTTAGACATTTCTAATTAAATATAATAATTTTTATTCATAAAGTAAATAGAACAAATTTCTCCAAGTCAATATAACTGTCGACTAAACAATAAGTATTTGAATTTTATTTAATTTGATCTTTCTACATCGTGTTCGACCTTCATTTGTTTGAAAAATACATGGCATTCGCACATTCCTATGAAATATATATGAAATACATTACATGTTAAACAAAGTAAGTCTACCGTACACAACTTTGACGGGTAATTGGTACATGGACATGTTACTCAAAATAATGTTTTAAATTTTAATGTTCTTAATTTCTTTTTACATGTTAAAGAAATATATATGTACGTATCGTTAACTATAGTTATTGATATTTCACTATTTAAAATGCTACTATTTTCCAACGGATACGATATTATTTTATCTACATCTTAACTCCCTCTGCAATAATCCTACTTTCCAGTCCAATCATTCTATGCCCACGTTTATGTGATTTTAAATTGGCGGGCTAAGTTAACAATCAATTTGCTAAATAGTTAGGGTTTACTTGAGCACCAACCATACGATATTTAGACATTTCTAATCAAATATAATAATTTTTATTCATAAAGTAAATAGAAAAATTTCTCCAAGTCAATATAACTGTAGACTAAACAATAAGTTTTTAAATTTTATTTAATTTGATCTTTCTATATCGTGTTCGACCTTCATTTGTTTGGAAAATACATGGCATTCACACATTCCTATGAAACATATATGAAATACATTAAATGTTAAACAAAGTAAGTCTACCGTACACAACTTTGACCCGTAATTGGTACATAGACATGTTACTCAAAATAATGTACTTTTTAAATTTTAGTGTTCTTAATTTTTTTATGTTAAAGCAATATATTAACGTATCGTTAACTATATTTATTGATATTTCACTATTTAAAATGCTATTTTCCAACGTACATGATATTATTTGATCTAAATTTTAACTCCCTTTCCACTAATCCTACTTTCCAGTCCAATCATTCTATGCTAACGTTCTTGTATTGATTAGTTTCTTTTTAAATATGGACCGATCAGCCATAGAGATTTCAGTTTAGATAACCGATATGAGTTTAGATAACCAATATGTTTTGGATTTCTGGAGCTAGTTTCTCCTACATATTACCTTCGTTCAGTAACTGTTGCACGCGATTCTCGGTTTGATCAAAGTCAAATTTTGTAAACTCTAGCCAAATATTTCCAAAACATATTAATATCTACAATATAAATATTATATTAGAAATTTTACATCATATATTTCAACGTTCTATTATCTAAATAATGGATATTAATATCGTATATTTCCGATCAAACTTTGTAAAATTTGACTTTGGAAAAACGTAGAATACGAACTAAATAAACACGGAGAGAGTAAACATAGACCATTTCTTATTTTTTTTTATAATCACTAATCGGCTTTGAACTTTTACAAGTTATCGATCAGCTTTGGAATTTCTTTTATATTCATCAATCAGATTTGGATACTTTGATAATTATAATCACCAATCAGCTTTGGATTTTCTTTTAAAATAGCCGACTAACTTTGGAGACTACGTATATAACTAAAGCTTAGAAAGTCTCCTTTTATTTATAGTTTGGATATAGTCTGGACGTAGTCTCCCTGAATTAAACATGACCTGCCTTGTTTCTTTTTGGAACGTGACATGTCTTGTTAGAAGGTTATGTAATTAAATTGCATAGACGTTACGTAACTCTTTTTCGTAAATTGGATGGCTGACCTGAAACGTCTAGTGGATATGTAATTAAATTATATGTGTAACGTAACTTTGGTTCTCCTATTAAATTAGACTCCCCAAACTAAACGTGACATGCCTTGTTTTCTTTAGCATGGCCTGCCTTGTTAGAAGGTTATGTAATTAAATTGCATAGATGTTACGTAATTCTTTTTCATGAATTAGATGGATGACATACCACGTCTGGTGGTTACGTGACTTATTAAATCCTAACCGTAAATTATATATCTAAGTGTCTAAATAATTTAGATGATGTGGATCAACGTGGTGCCTCGAAAACGTAACCCCGTATTGTGCTTTTAGTATATAATAGATAGATTGTTAACCATCCAAAGATTATATTCGGTAGCCTTCGTCGCACTCTAGCACTTTTTGGACCATAAGTTAGTGGGAGGCACATATCCTTGTGCTATTATTTACAAGTCGTTTGAACCTGGAGAAATCCTAACCAACATGAGGTTTAGATTAGGACATAGAGGAGCAGAGATTAGCTACAACTGTTATATCTTAACTCGCTTGTGTAGAAAGAGCGCATTTTACCTGTACATCTTTCGCAAAAAAGTTTTGTGCTGAACAAATAGACAACTGTTTTAGGTTGTGTCATCTACACAATTTACTCGCACATCTCTGGCCCATTTGCTAAGAAAAATATGAAGAATGGTTATTTACCCTTTATAATCCAATATGACACCCAAATGGTCCTTTTTTGACACCCAAGCGGTCTTAATAGCATGTACTATTTCATCCTTTGTGATAGTACACTACATTAAGTAACCACGTCTCTCTCATCAATTGATTCAATCACATCCTTTACATAAGGTCATCATTTTTCAGATATTTTCCATGTAAAATATCACGTGATATTGATTCAAAGGCAAATAGTGTCAACAACCACATACTGCAGGACTAACCATTTATATACCACCACCACCAACTGGATCGAGTGCGTACTGGCAAGGTTTCACAAATTAGTTCGATATGTTTATCTCGTGCATCAACAGTCAGTAATGCAATGAAACATTATACATGTTTGGCTGAGTCATCGAGGTTCCAGTGTATACTGTGATACTCCAATTGTTGGGGAGAAAACAATGCAAGAAAGAGCAAAGAGACAAGGCGATTACACTGGGAAATGAGAATAGTAGACGTCAGGAAGAGAATATATAGCCAGCATGGCAAAAATGCCTAGTACTTAGAGATATCATGATTGGGTGCCAAACCATGATACCTCTGATAAATAGTTGCGCACTGGTCCGAGCACCTGCCACCTGCAGTCGCGCTCCGAACAGCCGGCATGCTAGCTTCCTTCATCATGTCGTTGGGCATCCTCGGGCGTTATATCCACCTGAAGCTATCCATGTCTTGGTGGCCACAGCGCCATTTAACATGTCCGGCATAACAAGCCCACAGTGTATCCAAAGCTGTGGATGAGATGAAGGTACGGTGTCCCATTTCAAACTAATGGAACTGTTAGCTTTGCATCGGCTGACGAACAAAACCAAGTTAAGTGGACTCTTCTTCCTTACCTCTGCTTGACTGTTATTCCCCCTCAAAATTATTTTTCAATATGTATTCTTCCGTCCCAACGGATTTCCCATACTAGGAGCCAACTCCCTCGCCTGCTTATCTAATACTACATCCATTCCAAGTTCGTTGTCGCAACGTTTTCTCGAAAGCATTGCGAGAGCTAATTTGGAATGGAGGGAATAGGTAGCAAACTATTTATTTTCGCACAAAACACACTTACAGAAGAGGTAACTGTATTTTTTTCATGGTGTTCCTTTTCACAAAGCATTTTGTATATTCTCCTCTCAAATATCTTGATGAAGCAAAATAGTTTGCAATGCCTATTTGGCACGCCATCCCCCATTTCAAAGAAGAAAATGTAATTGACATGCGCACGGCTGATGCTAGAGCAACACTGGACAAGTGTAGGAAATACCAAGTATGACGTAATGGCGACACCGGCATTGAAATCAACTTGGTAAGTGATGTCCCCTGACCTTTCCGTCAACCCGCGTGTCGTAAGGCCCCGCTTGGTTGGTCGTATATTAGCCCAAAACGGTGGTGTTTCACGTTCCCAGTTTTTTATGGACCAAGTCCAGAAAAGCCACTTTGTTGGCTGTTTTTATGCCCCCACTTTCCCAGTTTTCGAACTTTTCCCCAGTAAACAACACGGAAATTCTGATGTTTGTTTTTATTTCCGGCCATAATTTTCATGCACAGAAGACAACGCGCGTAAATCGATATGTGGAAAACAAACCAGTCTTGTCAAGCATGGTCTCATGGGGCAATATGTCCATATCCCACGTTAGAATAGTATGCATTATTTCGTTCTTGTATTCTTCACTTCTAATTATTCACCTAGTCATCAACCCGTGCATCAACACGGGGCTATCGATATATTATATATTTAATAAAATTGTGGAAAAACACTAAGGAATCAAAAGCTATGTACAAATTCAATGACTAAATTGGAACTTATTACGTAGAAAATCATTAACCTACAAACCTGAAAATAGATTTCAAAATACTGCAATGATGCCTATTTTAAACTAAATTTTCATGTAATAATATACTAAGATATCGAAAGTGTTACAACTCCCAGAATCTTTTTATTCACAATTCCATAAAATTATTTATTTTATTGGTATCAATTACAAATTATTTTGACACACTTATTACGACATGATTAACAAATAAGGATACAAACAAAATAGCGGAACGACTTTCCAAAACTGAAATGGATGAAAATTATATATACATATTCAAGTGTAAAATTTATTTAACAACAAAATGATATTTTCCATCCAAACCAAATACCATCAATCATAACACGGAAAAAATAGTGGAACAATCACGTCCTGCAATTAATACGGGTACCCACTTTATATGTATACTGTCACGTCTTTAAATGGGGGAAATGGTTGAACTGAGAAAATTATGGTGGTGTGAGTACATCCATGTTGTTAAGAACTGTAAACCTAATGTCATTGAGTTTTTGAAAAAGAAACAATGACTCCCGATCAATCAACTGTGGAAGATGAGATACTTAAACTGAAAAGCATTGCACCGAGTGGTGTCTTAAATTCTACATTACCATAGTAATTTGAGGTAGGACGATCAAATGTACAAACGGTCCACGTGTACATAAATTTTAAAACAATTCCATGAAATTCTACCAAAAGAAAATCTCAATAAGCTTAGGAAATATCGACTGAGTGTTCTACAAATATAGAGTGCATGATGAACAATGTTACTATGTTCGCATATTGTCAGTTTAAATGGTGAGAATGATGGAAAGACTTATAGCCACTAGTAGAAAACAGGTCTTTCGTCCAGCTCCAAAGAGGTCCAAGACTCTAGAGTTGTTACCATATGAGAAGACTGATGAGCAAATAGACGCAGTCGTAGCCGCCGAGGTGAAGGCGTTTCTTGCGCCAAAGAAGCCTCCGGCAAAGCTGTTTATACCACCGAATACAGTGAAGCACTTTGGCGAGACGAGACTAAAGAAAGCTGAGTTGTCAAGTGATTACGACCGCTCTCTTGGACAGTCCTCTAGAGTGAGAAAAGCGAGAAAAATTGCCCAGCTTGGATAACAGGATAATTAGTCGGTACCCCCTTCGTCGTGCATTCCTATGATGATCCAGAGACGGGATCGATGATCGAACGGGAAGCTAGAGTTCATGGAGCAGATGTTCTGTACGAAGATTACTATCCTATGGCTGAAGTCGTCATTAACAAGTATAGATACAGACGTGACCTCGTCAAACCTGGCTAGCTCGCGCGTCTAGGGACTCAGATGCGAAGGTTGCATGAATGATACATGCAAGCCCGTCGAAAGTGTGAACGCTACCTCACGGTGTCAGTTAGAGATGAGCATTACTTCCAGGGGAATGAGGAGATAAACCTTGAGTTTGAAGAACTATTTTAGTTATTCAATCAAGATGCCCTTGACAAATCTGTCATCAGTTGCTACTGCATATAAGTGATTTATTTATGTAATTAAGTCTGTAGCTCAACTTATTTATTTGCACTAACAATTATCCTCACTATATTCTTTTTTAACGCTATATATTATGCAGAATGAAGAAGCTCGAATGCAAAAGAGGCAAGCTCCGTGACATGGGGATCATTGACCCAAACACCGTTCATAAAGTTACGGTTCGAAAGTACGCCAAGGATACAGAGGAGAACTTGCTAATGCTTTTCATAAGCAAGCAAATAAAGAGGATATATTCTTTCCTTACAACTTCAAGTGAGTGTTATAACATACATTATGCTTGTGCAGCTTCCACTTTATTCTCTTAATCATTGAGCTATGCTTGTGGAGCTTCTACTTTATTCTCCTAATCATTGAGCTTAAGAAAGGAGTCGTACTTGTCATGAAATCGAAACGTAAAGAACATGCGGAATGTGCTAACATGGCTGCCATGCTCCAGAGGTAATTTCAATCAATTTCGTATCGGTATCTTCATCTGTTTTCATTCGACGATATCATCAACTAATCAATAACTCATTTACTCATTTTTTGTTTGCCGGACAGGGCTTGGAAACGGTTCATCAATATTATTTCGGGTAAATCGAAACCGGAGCTTACATTTAAAGATTACCATGTAAGTAGTACTATACATATAGCTATGTCCGTGAATCTCTTTGATATTTTGTTTCAATAAGATGCTTGATTATTAGTTTGATCGAACTATTTTTTCGTAAAGTGTTTGAAGCAGGAACACGGGAATAACTTATGTGTATACTACGTCTGCGAGTTCATTCGTGAGATGGCATGTCACAGGGATGCGGAGGAGGCTATACACGCCACTCGTGTACGTGAACAATATTTCACAATTAATCTTATTTTATTACCATCAATTGTTTTGAGTTCCACTCATATATTGATCTCCTTTTTTTTTTTAATATAGATGATACACCTACGGGACACTCTCTTAACGGAGGATCGCATACGAGCAATTCAAGAGGAACTCGCGAGATTCTTTCTTAACGAGGCCCTTGCCCGAACTAGAGAACATTATCGGGAGTTCATAGATCTTGATCGACGTCATTAGGAATATATGAGATAGATATAGTAAAGAGGTCCGACTTTATATATATTGTAAACATGCATTACTTTATATATATTGTAAATATGCATTACGACGTCTATATATACATGATGATGTTTGTGGTTTCTTGAATGTCGTATGTGTTAAGCTTCATGCACTAGCCACTTGAACCAAAAGTCCGAACTGATGGAAAGGGCTAGGCAATCCACATATACACTTCACAACACCCCCACTCACGTGTGACGGGAGAAGAGAAAGTCAACACGTGAAAGAAGAAAAGCACACCGAAACAGCGGTGGCTAAAGAGGGGGCAACAGCAATTTTTAGGCTTAATTGCGAAAACCAGGATTTGAACTCGAGACCTGGGGCTCTGATACCATGTTAAGCTTCATGCACTAGCCACTTGAACCAAAAGTCCGAACTGATGGAAAGGGCTAGGCAATCCACATATACACTCCACAACAGTATGCATTGCACAATTGAATGAATAATATAAAAACCTGAAACTCTGCTGCGGTAGAGAAACGACCAGGTTCTCTGCCGCGGCAGAGAAACGCTGCTCCACCCTAAACCTCTGCTGCGGCAGAGAAACGGCCATTTTTTCTGCCGCGACAGAGACCCTCCAGTCCCGGTTCGTACCTCGAACCGGGACCAAAGGTCCTCCACCACGAGTCCCCTGGCCGCACCACATGGCGGAGCCTTTGGTCCCGGTGCATATTTGAACCGGAACTAAAGGTTGGACCCTTTAGTCCCGCCTGGTTGGTCCCGGTTCGAAAACCGGAACTGATGGCCCAAATAAACAGGGACCAAAGCCCCGTTTTCCACTAGTGGGCTGCCGCAGCTCTAACAAAAAAGAATTGAGTATGAGCATTGAGGAGTGGCATGCTTACAGTGCAGCTCAGAAAAATAATTCTAACTGTTTGGAGTATACATGTTCAATTACACTATTTGACAAAAAGTAGAATTAAAGAAGTACATACCTCATTCCAATAACCCTGAAGCTTATTAACGTATTAATCTATCCTTCTTGCATAGAGAGTCTGAATATACTAACTTAATTTTCCTTTATATACACGTGTACCATGGCACTCTGCACAGTGACCAACGAATTAATACAACTGGAGTATTGACGTTTTGCCTGATAATTTTCAATGAACTGAAATAAATACATGTAGGGAGAGGTAATCCATGAACACATACAACACGTCATGTCGCTGTTATTCTAAAACGGAAAACTTAATCCTTGTAGAACGAATCAAATTCTAAAAGGTCCTTAGTATGGACGACCAACGCTCCTATATAAATCCATCGTTCCTAAAAAATATTCGTGGTCTGAAAACTCTTACACAGAAAAATAATTTTAAGATACTCGGGAGCAACCCCTCCCAACCCTAGCCGCCCCCAACCCCAACCCTCCTCCTCCCGCCGCCGCCGCCGGCAGCGCCACCAGGGCAAAGACCTCGGGGCGTGGCGGCGACGGGGGCTTTCCCTCTTGACGCGGATGGGACGGCGGCTGGGTCATCCCCTCGAAGGCGGCGGCGGTAGACCTCCTCCATCCCGTGTGATGGCGGGGCGGCGGCGGTCGGAGGAAGAAGGGGCGGCGGTGGCCAGAGTGTTGCGGCCTCCCCTGCCTCCCGTCGGTGGCACACCGGTGGTGGCTGGTGGTGGGACGGTTTGCGCCATCCCCTCCGATTCTCGCCGGTGCGGGGTGGTGACCTTGGGTTTCTCCCGCGGTTCGAGGACGCCCGGGGAAGCAACCTCGGGTTCAATGGAGGAGGCGGCCTTCTTCTTCGTCGGAGGTGGTCGGCCAGGCTGGTAGTCCTGTGTGGGGGATCATGGGATCTCACATAGGTTTCCGGCGATGGTGATCTAGTCCGGGGTGTCATGGCGGCCGGTGAAAACTGAGCCTCGACCTCGGCCTTGGCGGATGATGGCGGCGTCGGTCGACGTCGTTACCTTGTCGAAGGCGTCATCTTTGCCCGTATTGGCACTACACTCGCGCGGCTGCCGGTGAAAACCGTGTTCCGACCTCGGTTGGCGGACGATGGCGACGTGTCACGCCGCAACCTTCTTGAAGGCATCGTCGACGCAGTCTGCGGTTTCTC
Organism: Lolium multiflorum; assembly: GCA_030979885.1. Classification (NCBI taxonomy): domain Eukaryota; kingdom Viridiplantae; phylum Streptophyta; class Magnoliopsida; order Poales; family Poaceae; genus Lolium; species Lolium multiflorum. Next base: position 9,823,790 of record CM061751.1, on the reverse strand, counting down.
ACTCGGGCTACTCCGGGGGAAACCCTAGGTCCGGGTCTCCCGGATTGGACGATGGCGGCGCGTCCTGCGTCGTTCTACCTCTTGGGGCATCGTTTTGGAGCAGCTGCTGGATGTTGGCGGACTTCGTGGAGTGGTGTTCATCTACCACATTGTTGGCGCTGAGTGTCGGTGGCATGGTGTTGCAGGTATCGACGACGGATGCGGGATGATGTATACGTGCAGGAGGGTGGAGCCGTCTGGCGTCATGGTGGCATCGACGGCAGGTCTTGCAAGGTTAATGCGTTGATCTCTCTTGAAGATGGAGTCGAGGAAGACGGCGGGAGCAACTCCTGTGGCGTGTGCGTTGAGAGTCTGCTTGACTGGATGTGTTTTTCACCTGCTATTGGGCGGTCTGAGAAGGCATTTAGTTTTGGATGATTTGAGTTGGTGTATTGTCACCCTCTTCATCCCACTATAGGTATAGTAAGGTTGCTTCGAGTTTGATCTTTTGTATTTTTTTTGTAAGGTTTCGTGAATAATCTAATAAAAAAAGCCGTATGCATCCTTTGGATGCAGAAGCTGGGGCGATATTTCCCCCATTTCGAACAAAAATCAATATTACATAGTTCTTTCTCTCCTGTGTTGCATCTTACGTGAGCTAGCAAGCTAGCAAGAGGAATCGATCAACCTTCTTACCTAGTTAGTATGTGCTCGCATCTCGGCCAATTGGTTCTTCCTATGTGCATCTCGCCGGAGTTAGTCGATCTATCGAAGGGCCTATGGCCGAACTTCATTAAGGTAGAAGAAAAGAAGGTACAAAGTCTGGTACAAACTCGGCTGAGGTAGCTGAATAAAGGAAACAAAAGACCTCCAATACAATGGAGGGAAGGCTTTAAGAGAAACCTCAGCCGCATACAGGTAGAGACAACTCACTAAAAAGCTTCAATGCAACCAGCCGCCCTCCAGGCACGGATGTCCTCAGTGATCAACTCAACGACTCTCCCAATCGTACAGAAATTCTGCTGAAAAATGCGGGCGTTCCGTTCCTTCCAGATCCGCCAATGCACTAGAATGGCCACCGTGTCGAAATCCCTCCGCAAAACTTTTGGAGCCTTTTTCCTTGCTTGCAGCCACCAGTCCTCTGAACTCAAAAAGTCATCATTTGGGATGGGAAAATCGGCTTTAGCCCAATCCCGCACTTTGCTCCACACCTGATGCGAGAACCGGCAATGGACAAACAAGTGGGTGCAGCTCTCGTTAGCATTATTGCACAGAGTGCAGGTCACATTATGAGGCCATCCGCGCTTCTCCAAAATGTCGGCAGTGAGACATCTTTTGTGTACCACGAGCCACATGAAAAATTTGCACTTCATGGGAGCCTTGGACCTCCAGATCGGCTTGGCGCAGGCAAAGAGGGTGTTGGTCATGAAATAGAGATTGTAGGCAGATTTGACAGTGAACACACCATCAGCAGAGCAACGCCAGATGAGCTTATCAGGTTGTCCCTCCATCAGATTGGTCTCCTGTACGACATCCCATAAGTATAGATACTGGCCCATGGCTTGCAAGGAGATGCCCCCAGAAATGTCTCTCACCCATCTTCTGGAGATGAGCGCCTCAGCAACTGAGGTCCCGGAGTCGCGGGCGTAGCTGAAGAGTGCTGGTAATTGGCTTTCCACTGAGCGGCCGCCGGGGAGCCAATTGTCAGTCCAGAACCTCGCTCGTCTGCCGTCACCCAGCTTGACGAAAGTCGCAGCCTTGAACAAATCCCTCGACTCCCTTTCGTCTTCCACCGGAACAAGAGTCCAGGGGCGCGGCTCCGCAGACCAACGAAGCCAAGGCCAGCGGCAGCGCAAAGAAGTTCCAAAGAAGCGCAGATTTAGGACACCCAGCCCACCGTTACGAGTTGGCTGGCACACCCGCTTCCACGGGAGAAGACAATGCCCGCCATTGACCTCTTCCTCCCCTTTCCACACGAAACCTCGGCACCGGCGGTTGATAATGTCTAAAGCCCATTGAGGCAACGGCAAGACTGATAGCAGATGGAGAGGTAGCGCCATCAACACAGAACGAGTCAAGGTGAGCCTGCCTCCTGTATATAGAAACCGAGGTTTCCAGCCCTTTAGTTTAGTAGAATATTTGTCAATTAGCGGCCAAATATCTGACCGCCGAAGCCTGCCAGTTGATAGAGGAAGTCCCAGGTAGGTAATAGGGAAATCTTTCCTTGTGCAAGTGAAGAAATTAGACACCAAATCAGAAGTCTCATCATCACAGCAAATGCATGAAGTGTGGCTTTTCTGAAGATTCACATTCAGCCCCGAGACATCCGCGAAAATATTCAGTACTGTTGAGACCACCTCCATGTCTCCCACCCTTGGTCTGAAAAAGAGGACTGCGTCGTCTGCATAGATCGACACCCTTGGTATGCTATGGTTCAAACCCAGATCCGCTAGGAGTTCATGATCAGCCGCCCATTGCATCATTGCATGAAGGGAGTCCATTGCGAGGATGAACAGGGTGGGCGCCAGTGGATCGCCTTGTCGCACCCCACGGGCAAAGCTAATTGGCGCTGCTCTTTCTCCATTGATCATGACAGAAGTGCGGGCTGATCGAAGAATCCCACAAATTAGGTTGCGGAAGATACCACCGAACCCTCTGCGCCACAGAACCTCCAAGAGAAATTCCCATGAGAGTGTATCAAACGCTTTTGATATATCTATCTTCATAAGAACTGCAGGGGACTTCTTTCTATGCAGGTATCTAACCACGTTCGCAACCAACTTGTAGTTTTCATGTATGCTTCTTGTTTGGACAAAAGCACATTGGGCTTGAGAGATGAGAGAAGGCAGTAGTGGCGCCAGGCGACAGGCTAGAATCTTAGTCAGAATTTTAGATATCCCATGAATCAAACTGATGGGGCGGTACTCGCTCATATCAAGAGGATTCTCCTTCTTTGGCAGCAAAATTAGAATAGACGAGTTGAGCCTCTGGAAGCCGCTAAAATTTCCCTTGTGGAGATGATCCAGAGCAGCTAGCAGATCTTCCGCGATAATGTCCCAAGCCAGCTTGAAGAAGAGACCAGAAAAGCCGTCCGGGCCTGGGGCGCGATCGGATGGCATCTCCATGACGACCTTCCTTACTTCCTCTCGAGAGAACGGGGCCTCGAGCTCCCTGGCTTGTATCGCGGACAAGGATGGCAGGTTCACTGCATTTAGGTTCAGCGCAGAGTTTCTAACAGCTACCGAACCAAAAATTCCCGCAAAGTATTCCGATGCCAACTCTAACTTGTCGTCAATGGAAGTTGCAGTCCGGTCGTTGTGCCTCAAGATAGGGATCATGTGTTTGCGACGCCGTGCGTTAGCCTTCATGTGGAAATATTTTGAATTAGCATCTCCTTCCCGAATATCACGGATACGGGCACGCTGCCTGAGCCTTGTACGCTCCAACGAGGCCAGGGCCAGACATTTGCCTTTGAGAAATGCACGTAGCCTCCTCTCGCCATCCGAAAGAGGACGGAGCTCCCTTGCTTCATCAAGCCGAAGAATGACCTCATTTGCAATTTGAAAGAGCAGACTTAAATGGCTCTGTTTTCTTTGCCCCCAACTGCGCAGCGCCTTAGCAGTAGCAGTCAGTTTTGTATCCAATTTCTTCAGAGGATCACCATCAGGTTCAGCAGAGGCCCAAGAGTTCTGCACCACCTCCATGAAGCCCGGAAACTTGGGCCAAAAGTTCTCGAAGTGAAACCTGAACGAGCGAGGCCGGGAGGAAGAGCAGGTCATCAAAAGAGGACAGTGATCAGAGATGTTTGTGCTAAGGGCTGTGAGGTCACTGATCGGGTACAAGTCCTCCCAGTCTGGATTGTAAACAAATCTGTCCAGCCTTGCCATAATAGCCTCCTCTTGCTCATTACTCCAAGTAAAGCTTCGACCTTGGAGAGGCATATCTTGTAGAGCCAGAGAGTTTAGAGTGTGGCGAAATTTGTTCATCAGTCTTCTATTTACGTGGCCATTGCTCTTCTCGGAGGCATCATAGACCAGGTTGAAATCACCATTCACCACCCAAGGCATGTGTGTGGAGGACCCAATTTGAACAAGCTCTTGCAGGAACCTCACCTTGTCATCATACTCTTGAGGGCCATAAACAGACGTGATCATCCATGTCTTGGCGTCCTTCTTCGAGGTTACTTCAGCAGTGATGGAGAACTCCCCTTTATATTTGGTTCTGACCTGCAGAACATCAGAACGCCATGCCAGAATAATACCTCCACGGGTGCCATTAGCAGGAACATAATCAAAACAATCAAAAGCAGGGCCAAAAGTTTGCCAGATGACAGACGAGTCTACAAATTGAAGCTTGGTTTCTTGGGCACACACCAGCGACAGATTAAACGAGCTAAGGAAGAGACATATGGAGCTCCTACGCGCCAAATTATTAAGACCTCTGAGGTTCCAGCTTGCAACACACAAGTCTGAATTCATCAACACACTGACAGCCACTACTACTTCTGAGTTTCTGAAACTTTGACTAAGCGCCTTGCTCCGTATCTTCCGGCAGGGAGAACGCCTGGAAGCCTGAAAAAGCTGGTTCATCAAACTCCGCCTCCTCTGGAGCGAAGAGAGCAGCGATGGCGCGTAGGTGATGGGGCGCCAGGGGCTTGGAGAACAGCTCGAGGTATTGATCGAGGGCTTCCTGAGTAATTTTCTCTTCTTCCTCAGCAAAACCCATGCGCTTGGCCAGCACGCATTGAGCCTTGTGGTACGGATCCTTCTTGACTCCATTATCCTTCTTGCTCAGCCGCACGCTTCGTCGCGGCATGAAATCTGGAGGTACTGTCTTCTTCCTTCGCACTGGGACGGAAGCCGCAGGTCTCGGGCCAAAGGATAGAACTTGACAGCGAGCGACGCAGATTCAGCGTGAGGTTCTCTGAAGCGGTCTGTGGGCCCGTCGGACAATTTGCCTTCAAGCTAGCTACCAGTGGGCCGCTGCCCAGCTGGGGAGGGAGTATTTCCGCCACTGCCCATCATCGGCGAAGGGCCTTGAGACACAGGGGAGGCCGTGGCCTGTTGCTGGACGACCTGGTTGGCATTGACTTGTTCTCCAACGGATGTTGACTGCCTTGAGTCTGGCTCGAGGCAGGGGAATGACGGTGTGGGGATTGCACCGATCTCGGGAGACGTCACGCGCAGAAGCTCCAGGAAGGGGCGTTTTGTTGGCGGCGACGGAGGTGTCATCACCAACGCCTCCGACCCCATCGCAGTGGGAGCCGGGGACGACAATGTCGGCGAGGACGGAGTAGCGCCTTGAGCAGCCGACCCGGTCGGAGTAGGGGGCAGAGACGGGGCGGTCGTAACAACCGTCGATGGCGTCCTTGTAGAGGGAGCGGGTGCTTGCTTGGACTGGACCGACATGCCACCGGCCGGGCAGAACAACCCCTGTGAACGGTTTCTGCCCCATCCGCCTCCGATACCATCGGTGCCAGGCCTGGCAAAGACGTGGCCGCCGCCACGAGCAGGACCAGGACCGGTGCCGTCCACTCTTCCACACCAACAGGCCGGAGAATACACGCCGGCGTACGTGAGGTATCTTCTACATCATCAATCAGCCCCCTAGGAAGATTAGTGATCAACGGGGAACGGTCCACAGTCTCCAAAACGTGGATGATGAGAGGGTGAACAAGCACGCGCGCGCCTGAACAGTGGCGCCTGTGGCGGAGAAGGGGAGACCAGACCATCGGAGTAGATAGGAGATTCTGGCAGACCGGCAGGTTCTGGCACTTGAAGATCAAACTCTTTCGGCACACGAGTAGGATCCCGCATCCACGCGGTCACCACCAGGCACCATCGATTGGTGGAAGGGAGGATTTCCACCAACTGGCCTTCCAGGTTGTTGATGAGTTGACTAACTGCCTCTCGCTCCCAGGCGTTCGCCGGGAGCCCCTCGATGCTAAGCTTGGTGAAGAAATCCAGCCTAGCCACGGACGCCTGCGCGCTGCGGTGCCACCTCCTGAAGCCGATAGTGGCTCCGTTGCAGCGAAAATGCCCGAACAGCTCTAGCACCCGTGTGCAATCCTCCGTTGATGCAAAGCTGATCGACAAAGAAATCAGCCGGATAAGTGACCTCCACACGCACGTGTTGTCGCTGGACGCCGCACCTCCGGGGAGACCGCCGGCCTGGACCCATGGACCATAGCTAGCAGCGCCCTATTGGTGAAGTCCGCTTCGAGCGCCACCATACCCGGCGTGCGCGAGATGATCGAGGCAGTGGCCGCGAGCTGGGCGTAGATCTGGATTGCCCCGGACCCCCCGCGGGAATCTGGCATTCGCGAGGGGCGGAAATTCTTCCGTAGAAGCCAGGGGCGGAGGTGGGGATGGTGGTGAAGAGGACTGCCGCCTTTGCTCGGCGATGGATCTAGATGCCGGTGATGGCCGCGACGAGCAACGTGACCCGGGTACCAGCAGATGTAGCACCGGATTTCCCCTTTGCAAGCTGCTTTAAGGTGCCCAAGCCCAAGGCACTTGAAGCATCGTCCCTCCAGCCACCGAGGAATTCGCTCTGAGTTGGTAGCCACGGTAACTCTTTGCGAGTGGAGAGGATGTGCGGCTACCTCACGAGTGTCTTGAAAGCGGGACTGAGATCAGGTGACATGCCACGCGTGAACAGTGCAGTGACATGCATCCTTTTTCGCACTGTCAGATCTAGATTAGATGGCAGGATAACACTGCTACAGGAACCATCTACAGTGCATTTGCTACAGGACATTTGCTACAGTTCATGCGCTACAGGACCGTCTACAGTCGCGCGCTACAGTGTTTGATCGTGTGTGTTCATTTTCAATCCTACGGCCTACGATGCATGTTACCGCACTGTTCATGCCTGAGGCATGTCACCTGATCTCAGTCATTGAAAGCGATGGCGACGACGGTTCCGCACTAGGATCCAACCTTCTTTGTCTTCTTCCAGGTCCACGGAGGCCGGACGGGACCGGCCAAGGATTGTTGCGTCCGACTCAGCCGCAGATCTGGAGCGACTCACGGCCTGTGAAACAGGACGCGAGGAAGCGTAGCGGGCTGTATCTGGCCGTCGAAAGCCGGAGTGGCAGGTCGACGGGTGAGGCTGGTGGGGCTGAGGATGTTGGTGGGAGAGAGGACGCCGGTGGCAGGAGCTCGCCGCCGGCGCACGGGATCTGGGTGTGGGGGACGAGGGGTTCCCTCGGGAAGGAGACCGTTGGGGTGAGTTAGTCGATCTAGGTTTGCGACGTAGATCGTACACGTCGGAAAGTAATCAGTCAGATTGCGTTGTAAGACTGGGTCTATTCCAACATCACCTTTACCATATATTGCATTAACAAATGGGTTAGAAGGAAAAGAGTACCTCATGAGACAATTCCGGCCAACGCTGCAGGAAATTGCTGCGCAAATCCAATATGGACAGTGCTACTAATCGTCTGCCGTTGTTTCCATCAATCCATCGAGACGCGGAGCCGCAAAATTTGCACGACTCGACGGAAAGGCACTCAGACCAGAGGTTAGCTTCTTCATCATGGGCTGATCAATCAATCGCAGGAAGGCTAGAGGATTAGGTATGGATGCCAAAATCAACTTTGCCACGCTAGATCTAGGAGAAGCAGGAGCACTTGAATTTTCTTATCTTGGAAACGGGGAGAATACCGGGGAGAGGCCGACCCACCTGCGGGACAGGAGGTCCCAACTCATCCTTTCATCCAACGACGGTGGACACATCATATATTAATTGGATGGACTAATTTTCTTAACCTCTAGAATTAACTTGGTGTCTTCTTGGGAGTCTCCAATTAGTAAATATAAGATATAAGATATAAGATATAATAAGATACACGATACAAGATATAAGATATAAGATATAAGATGGACATGAGGTCACAGGTGTGGTTTGTATTGTCTAGGGCTTGTTTGATTAGTAAGGTAGGAAAAGTGGAGAAATTGGAAATATGGAGGATTGCAATGACCCGCCCCCTTGATTCCTATGGAAAAGAAACCTTTGAAAATTGGTATAAGTTGTTTGATGGCAGCATATGAAAACCATAAAAAATTCTACACAGATTGAATGTATAGAAAATTTGTCATAGACATTCTTTTCAAGAGGTCTAACCTCTTGTTAGAAATCTTATATAATTGTAGTATAGAAAAGAAATCCATCGGAATTCAAAAGGGTTCAATTAGTTGTATCAAACGGGCTCTACGGGAAAAATCCGTATGAGTAAAAAGCTACAAAATTCTTTCAAAAATCCTTTAAATCAAACGAGCTAGCCCTGAATATGTGTATAGTTCCCACGAAGCATATTTGTTTTACATTTTGGGATGCGAAACTTTTGAATATTGCCCGATATAGTACATTAGATTCCACACCCTTCGTTCGGTTTTTATTTATAATACGTAGCTTAGATCACATGTTTTATACTAAATTTTAAACAAATATTCATATCTGGTCTTTAACTCTCAAATGTTTGCAGAAGTTAGCAATCGTGTCGTTCATTCAACTAGTAATCAATCATGAAGCGACAAATCTGAGGTGCCTCTTTATTTCGTCAACAACTTTCTAGTGCATTCGTTAACCACAGAATCCAACATCTTCGCGTATTCTCTGTGCAAGGCAATGATTAGAGTCGCCTCTGCGTAAAAGGTGAAGACATAAGATGCTTTCTTTGTTTAGTAATTTCCTCTTAATCACATATAGTAGTTGCATAGCTTCCTTACTTATAATTATATGACAACACTATGGCTATCCAACAAACGTGTTTTCGTTTGTGAAGGTGTTTCCAGAATCTACGTAAATGTGGTAGCCGAACTCAACAAAAATTATAGGCATGCTTGCATAAGCCCACCAGAACGCCCAGACTGCTCGCTTCGGTGCTTGCAAAGCCTCTCACTCGACCGATAGACGAAGGAAAAAAAAGAAGACACACGACTGGAGAGAGAACCGTGGGGCTGAACTGAAACCATGGAGGCACCTTGAGCAGTTGAGCCCTTGACGAAGCTAGGTTTGGGAATATTGGGGGAACGAGAGGAGGCGGAGCAGGGCGCCAGGGAGGCACATCAACGCCTCACCCCGCCCCCGCCGCCGCAGCCCGCAGGCACGAGTGCCGCGGTGTCAGCCGGAGGACCAGCAGCTGACCAGCTTCTGATTCGATTTCGATGCCGTATTCTTCTCCAATTTGTCTATACAAGTACAGTACTTTATTTCTTTCCCAACCCTAGTTAACAAAATGTGAATTTGGTAGCAGGGATTTGGATTGGACTTGACTCTGTTCCCTGAAATTGTTTTCAATTTTACGCTCTGCATTTTAGTTATAGATTCCTCTGTATATAAAAAATGTTGAGTCACTTTTTATGACGGAGGTAATATATGCATGTATGCGATGATATGCGATGATTTGTAACCAATGAAAGCAACAAAAGATTTTAGTAATGTTTAGTGAAGTGTTATGTTTCAGAATAAAAAAATTGGCTTTTTTTATAGCATGGCCCGCCCTTGATTTTCTTCGTAGCTCGGAATAACAAACATGCGATGGACTTTGTAAAGTAAAGTAATGCATATGTGACCTTCTCATGATGCAAATGTTAACCGGCGGAAGAATAGTTTGGATAGCCCTGTTGCACGAGTAAATTGCATAAAACCACCACTTTATCACTTTGACTTACTGAGTAAAAAACGCTATAATTTTCAATGTTTTTTTGCATTACAAGCTAAAAGCCGATTCGGAGCAAATTGACGAGGAATCTGACCGGTGGGGCCCAGTGTCAGAGATGAGGTGGCATAGGTCCAAATTATCACCCCAACAAATAAAAAATACCAGTCTAGTAAAGGAAAACAGGGAAGGCCATCCCCTTCCTTCCCGGCCACCACCACCGCCGCCGGCACAGTTGAGCATCATCGGCATGCTCCTACTCGCGGTCGAGCGACACTGCATGCCCTACCTCTCCTCAACAAAAGCATCATCGACACTGCTGCAATCGCGCGCGCGGCGACCCAGCAATGGAAAAATCTTCTCTTCACGCCAGCGATGAGAAGCTCCCCGAGTCTGGTTTATCAGCACCACAACTCGGCCTCTTGGTCTTCTTTGTTTTGGATGAAGTAAAAAAACCCTAGTTCTTCCAATCGTTGGCATCACCATCTTCTTTTCCGCCGTCCGGTGCAACGGTGGCAAACCCAATCGCATATGGAGGTAGGACACGAGCATAGGTGCCAAGAGGATGGCGCCCTGCTTGGGCCTGGTCCACCCTCCGCCCGGTCTCCTCCCCGAACCGCGTCATAGCCATGTGAACAAAGGAAAACACATAATACGAAGGGCCCCAAACATAAGATAACATTTGTGGATGATGAAATATTATTTATTTAAAGGATCAACCTAATCTTTCTGCACAGCCACTTCCAAAACAAATTAGCAGAGGTTCGTTTCATTGCCATGTGGAATCATCGATAATCTCTGCAACAGTCATGATTATTCATCATATTGACATATGATCCATTGATCCGTAATCTAATTTTAGTTGCCACAAAATACTAGACATGCGGCAAATCACATGTAAAACAATATATTTAATGTGATACAATTTCTTAACAGTACAAATCACATGTAAAACATGGCTGCAGCCCCAGCCACGAGGAGAGGTGCAAACCCATTTCCAACCAACAAGCTGCTCAGCTTCAGTCCTGACGCCGGCGCTGAGCCAAAGAACAATGGCCCATTGTCGTACCCAAGCCCGCCGTTACCACCAAAGCCGTTGTACCCAAAGCCCCCACAACATCCGCCGAGGCCTCCTTCATACCCGTTGAACCCGCCGAGGCCACCGCCGGGGACCGTCTGCCCGCCGTACCCACCGCCGAAGCCAAAGTCTGCCGGAATGGGAAGCGGGATCTTCTTGGATGCAGTCGACATCGCTGGAGACGCCGCTATGGATGCCGGTATGGCCACCGTCGAACCAAGGGGTGCCGGACTTGGTGCAGCTTGGACAGGTAATGAATCCTGGCTTGCCGCTGCCATTGTCGCATCGGCAGAGCACGGCGGCAACGCGCACAGCCACGTTGTCACTCCGACGAGTGCGAGCAGTACTGTGAGCATCGGCGGGTATATGAGCTTGCGAGCCATTGTCAAGCGGCACCTGTTGACTATTAAGAGGAAGATGCTAGTGTGGTGATGCTAGGTTTATATCTAGAGCATGAAGTAGTGTGGATAGGCAGGTCCATCTAACGCATCACTTTTCGTTGTTTCGGAAAAAAAACACATCACTTTTCGTAGAGTCAAAATTTAGGCGAGAAAGCAGAGACCAGTGGCGGCAGGCAACTCAGTACGTAACTCGGCAAATTCAGTAGGTTAGTCTTTGCCTTTTCAGCTCAGTGTCTGTATTTGGTGAACAAATCAGAGAAAAAAATGCATCCGCAAGCCTTTATTTATTTCTCCTAAGGAGATGGCAGTGCACAGCATGCATACTCGCATAAAGTGCATGCATCTGCATGATTGACACGCAATTAAACAAGTGTATGCACTTCAAATCGGTTGGTGAGAATATCCAAGAAAATTTATAAACTTATCAGCTCGACCATGCCTTTTTATTTCATCAGACGTGACCTGCATCACATCAGCTCCATATATGATGGCAGATGGGAATTATAGGTGACACATTACACATGCATGTATCACAATCATGAAAAAAAATAGCGCGCTATTTCGGCGTTAATAGCACGCTATAACGTTTCTGGACATGCCACGCTACATCATTTCGACGCTATAGCACGCTAATAGCGTATTTTTCGGCCGACGCTATTTTGTTATAGCGCGCTATTTTTTCCTTGATCACAATACCAACATCTCTGTCTATGCAGGGCTGCGTGCCTGAACCGGGGATAAATTACTGGTGGATTTTATTTGTTTAAATAGAATTAGCCAAGCAAATCTGTGTGGTATCGTTAGATTGGATTCACTCAAACAATCAAAGTGCTTTTATCTTTCACCCAATTTCGTTTTCTGTTTTGAAAAGATGATGATCCTCTGGTTTATGCATGCACTCAACACCCATTCATCCTCTTGGCCCAGTTCCAATCCCCACAAACTAAATAAGCCTAACGCCTTGGTTTTTCATTTTTTGTTTTTTTAAATTATGCCCATTTGAATCTTTGTCAAATCCTAGGTTTGACCATGATTTAAACAAGTTTAAAACATGAATATGAAAAAGTAAGCATGTATCCTTTGTAGTCACTCCAAAATGAAGCTCGATCTTGAGAGGGTTTTTGAAATTTCCATGTTTGAAACCAAAAAACCACATACCTATCTTCATGCTTGACTTCATAAGACAGAGTTAATTAGGGGTTAGGGGTAGCTTGATACATGATATTTCTGGTTTGAATATGTCTAGACCTTATTTATCAACTTAATTGAATGCTTACTATATGACATAAGAAGACCTTGGTTTTCATTTTATACCCATTTGAATCTTGGTCAAATCATAGGTTTGACCAAGATTTGAACAAGTTTAAAACATGAATATGAAAAAGTAAGCACGTATGCTTCTTAGTCACTCCAAAATGAAGCTCTTGGGAGGGTTTTTGAAATTTCCATTCTTGAAACCAAAAACCACTTCTCTTCATGCATGCTTGACTTCATAAGACAGAGTTTAGGGTTAGGGGTAGATACCTAATTTTCTGGTTTGAATATGTGTAGACCTTGTTTATCAAAATAATTGAATGCTTACTATATAACATAAGAAGACCTTGTTTTTTTTTGAATTTTTATACCCATTTGAATCTTGGTCAAATCCTTGGTTCCACCAAGATTTGAATTAATAAGTTAAAAACATGAATATGAGAAAGTAAGCATGTATGCTTCTTAGTCACTTCAAAATGAAGCTATTGGGAGGGTTTTTGAATTTCCATGTTCTAAAAACCACATATCTTCATGCATGCATGCTTGACTTCATGAAACAGAGTTTAGGGTTAAGGGTAGATACATGCATGATTTTTCTTATTTGAATATGTCTAGACCTTGTTTATCAACTTAATTGAATGCCTACTATATAACATAAGAAGACCTTTTTTGTTTTTTTAATTTTATACCCATTTGAATCTTGGTCAAATCCTAGGTTTCACCAAGATTTGAATAAGTTTAAAACATGAATATGAAAAGGTAAGCATGCATGTATGCTTCTTAATTAATCGCTTCGAAATGAAGCTCTTGAGAGGGTTTTTGAAATTTCCATGTTTGAAACAAAAAAACCACGTATATGAAAGCAGTCGGGAAGTAGCTTGTGCTTTGCCAGCTTTTGTTAAACTTTTGTCGCTGGTTGTCTCAGGCAGCAATTTTGCTTCTATTGTCATTTTTAACAAAGAGAATATACTAATATCGCGACGATGCCAATTACATCCAGCCTCTACATCAAAGACACTACATAAGAACACAAAAGATCCGATGACGGTGTTCAAGACATTGTAGCTGCAACACAAATCACTGCCTAGATAGCGCACGGAGTTCACGCTCTTAAAACAATGCCTTCAATAAGACCATTGACAGGAACATTCAATTAAGGTCAGACCATAAATTTTTAGCCTGGAGCAAGTCCATTATCCTAAAACAATGCCTTCAACAAGGTTATTGCGAGACACAACCAATTGAAGCCACACTTTGAACTTTCAGCCTGAAAGATAAGACTTTGTCTGCTCCGGCCTATGTTGCCGCCTCCGCTTGCCGATGTCGCTGCTGCAAGTCAAGAAGCACCAAGCAAAATTCTTTGCCACGAAGACTTAGTCCGCCATTACTAGATCTCAAACCTCAGCACATTTTCCACCACTATCTTCTCCATGGAAATCGAAAATCAACATATCCCATGATAGAGTTTCGCGTCACATCCTCCTAAAGCCGCACAGGCAGAAATATGGGTGCACACAACCAAATCCCATCCAATCCATCAATTTACGTGCATCGGGCGCCAGATGGAGATCGTCGGAAGGCCCCCACGTCTCCCCCCGCGGCTCCCATCAGTAGATAGGAGATCTTAGCGGGTACCGGCACCACCACCCGCACCACGCGTATATGAGGGGTTGAGCCGTACTGAGTCCTCTGAACCAGGCATCCTGGCGCCCTTGAAGCAATAGAGATCGCCAAGGTTGCCGAAGAAGTCCGGGGTCGCCACCCCATCACCCATCTCCACTAGACGAGCCACGCCGTCCAGGGCTGCCACTAGTACGAAAACGCTTATAGGTGGAGCTTAGTTCTGTGGCGCACCTCTAAAAATGCGCCACATAAAGTTATTTTGTGGCGCACCAGCCAAGGTGCGCCACAGAAATAGCTTAATTTTGTGGCGCACCAGGGAACCATGCGCCACAAAAACTTGGTGAGCCCCACACCCCGTCACCCCCAATCATTGGTTTTACTTTTTCTATGGCGCACTGATCCTGGTGCGCCACAGAAATAAGTTATTCTGTGACGCAGCTCCGCGGTGCGCCACAAAAATAATATATTTTGTGGCATAATGGATGATCTTCTGTGTTGGATTTCAAATAACTCTTGTGTATATAGATGGACGGCATGTGGTATTACAAAATATAAAAAATAAGCCACATGTTCTTTGAAAATAATAATAGAAACAACCACGGCTAGGGCCCGTGTATGGTGTGTTGGATTCTCATGTATTAAAAGAGAACTAGTTGAATGCCCGTGCGTTGCCACGACTCCTATCTAGCCTCATATGTAAATATAACACATGTGAAAATTCAACATTCCAAAAACCATTAAGACTGCATAGAAAATATGTCAACGCCATTTTGCAATGGTGGTGAACAATTTTTCATCATCAGCTTCGTCGAGTTCCATTTTATGATGAGCTATACTCTTGTCCCACTTGTCTTCCACCTTCGGTACTTTGGCTTCACTTCCAGGCATTGTGTCTTGTGTCACTTCTAACATCCAAATGTTTAAGAAAATTTGTCTGCAGGTAGCTGCAGGATAGACGCGGTGGGCCAGGCTCAGACCAATGCAGTACAATGCCAGTATAGGATAAAACCGAAAAATGAAGCATCATGAGTAGAAAAGGTATAACTTTCAAGTGTAGAGCAGATTAAGCCATGATCTAAAATTGTGACAAGTTTATATTCAAGAAAACAATGCAGTACCTATGTGTAAGCTAGAAACAAATAAACATAAATACAAATTTTAAAAAATGAAGAGAAATTACTAAACACAAAAGGAAACGAGACAATTATATCTTCAGACCATTAAAATCAGTCGTGTGTCAGTGACCATGGTGTATTTGCAATGCCGCTAGATGTGCCGTCTCATTGTCAGTTCCACCTCCGCAGTCACCAAAACCACCTTGTCCCTAAGAGCGCCGATTGAGGACGGGAGTTGGTGCTGACGTAAATTTGCAGGAGAAGCACAACAAATATGTTACTACAACAGCCGATGGAGGAAATCTAAAGAAAATCAATCATTTTTTTTGAGAATAGAAAAAAAGCTAAAGGAGTACATGCTCAGTTTTTTTCCAATTCAAGCCAAATGCGGGCAAATGTAAGTTTATAACTAATGTAAAACACACTAAACAAAAATGACCATTAATTTAGCAAGCTACTATAACATAGGGAGACTCAACAGGGTCATTCTAGTTAAGTCGGCATAAGTTTCTAATACATAGTTCTGCACACTTTTTTACCAAAAAATAAGAATAAGAAAATCTAAGTGACTGCTAAAATATGGAAGATGGTAGATGCTACAAAACATGATCGGGGATATTTTTTTACTTTAGAAGGCACTCAGCATGCCGTACCGTACGTCAAAATACGACCTTGACCTGACAAATTCCATTGCAGCCTTGTATGATCACTTCAGCTTCTCAAGATTTTTACACACAAATGGAATCTTCTGCGTGACCTATGAGGTTGTAGCTTAGTTATTCCTTTGATAAAATTTTATGAAGTCATCGCTATAAATTAAGTCTATTGCTACAAGAAATGTTAGTTGTCTATAGTCAGGTCTAAGTTGGCCTTACAATATTAATATTAACTAACACTGATATACACAATATTAGTTCTGATTCTTAGTCGACATCGTTCTCCAATAAATTGTAAGATATTTACTGGCCATGTTCGAATGTATGTATTAACAAACCACAATTAGAATGCATTTCTGGAGTAATAGAAACACTGACGCGTACCACTGGAACAATATCATAATTACATGTTTCACCTTAAAAGATCCTCTAGAACATATTTCGCGGATAATTCTTACAAGATTTAGGTAAGCAGAAATGGATCAACTAATTCTTGAGCAGTACCCCACAAAGCAAGCTAAAAGAGTCTATTTCCTTACCATTTTAGGTGATTGTTTCTGTCTTGTGCACATTCTCTTTTGTTTACTCCATGTTATGTATAATCGATGAGTTATGCATGACTGTGCATGTAACGTGTCCGCAGGTTCTACTGAATTATGCTAATAATTCAATTTGACAACTCCAGAGTTGAGGTCATGGACTCTCTGAATATGGACCCAAAGCATTGGTCCGGTATAAGATTAATGCTGCAAAAGTAATTATTTTCAATCATTTGCGCACTATATCGGCCTCTTTCGTTCATTTCCTGATATCAACTAACTAATAACTCCCTTGTTTATTTAATTTCTTTGCCCCGTAGGGTTTGGAAACAGTTCAAAGATAAAATAACCGGTGAATTCAAAGATCAGCTAACATTTAGAAGGTTAGCTAATATGGATACTCAGCCACCGGGACCAATCTATGTGGATACTAGGTTTGTGAGTTCATCTGGGGACACACCTCTGAGCGAAGGGCTCAGGATATCAACTTGCGGAGGAATGACTTGCGGAAGAAGCTTAATCCAGAAGCTCGCTTCCGACCAATTCAAGAGGAATTAGCAGGATTTTTGATGAGGGAAGTCATCCATCCTAAAGGAGAACACTATTACGAGGACGAAGAACTTTTAATGCCGTAAATTGTATATGGAAACTTGTTTGAAGTTGTATATGGTCAACCAAGAATGAATATTATATATTTCTCTTGAATTCTTCTTGTTTGAAATTTCAAACTTGTTTGAAATTGTATATTCGTATGTAACGTGTATATACTAGCGTAGAATATGTGTACTGAAACTTATTTGAAATTAAAATAAAACACAAAATAAAATATAAAAGAAATGAAAACACAACAAAATAAAATCAGATTTAGGGGGGTTTATACCCTAAACCTTCAGAGACCTTTAGTCCCGGTTGGCCACACCAACCGAAACTAAAGGTCCTCCGCCCCGACGAACACATGCAGCCCACGTGGATGGGCATGTAGTCGCGGTTCGTAAGCAACCGCGACTAAAGGGGGGACCTTTAGTCTCGCATAATTAGTCCCGGTTGCGAATCCGGGACTAAAGCCCGTTACCAACCGGGACCGAAGCCCTATTTTCTACCAATGCCAGTAGGCACGGTAACCTATGAGAGATTGAAATTTGTGTACTAATTTCACCTTATTTTAGAATATCCTACCATAAACTTAAGCATCAATACTCCTCTCCCACACTTGCTATTTAGCGTCACCGAGAACAAGAAAAACTATCGCATCCGTGTCCGGCAAGATAGTTTTCAACGATCCAGCACCACATAAATATTGGGACCAATACAGTTGAAAGATACTAACCGTGAAGGGTTTGGTTTAATATGAACATAAATCGAGTAAAATTTCCGAGCAATTTAGTATTCACTGAAGAGAACAGAGGGTAGATATAACACCATACAGATGGTGTTTGTTGTGTCATATTAGATATAGAAGAGATTTTGAAATGAAAAAAATCTAGAGAAGAAAGAGACTCAGTTAGTTAGTCCAGATCATAGGAGCCAGGTTTGGGGTTGGTGCCGCGTTCCATGACCCAGGATCGATCGATCCGGAACAGGGTCTGGAACGTCGAGCGGAACAACATGGTTTGGCGTGGGATCACGATCCCGTTTGCTTGTTGCTTTCTTCCAAATTAGAACCTAAAGTATGGAAACTGCTTTTAAAGATAAATTTAGAAAGGGTAATTCCAGGCGTCATATCTGGGTGAATTAATATGCTTGATTCCGGGCCTCTTTGTCTCTTCTTTCCTAAGCACCGCGGATACAATTCTCAGCTTGTTCGTCTCTACTTCGATCCACAACAAAGTGGATCGCGATCCTCGACCCAAATTTCCGTACCAAAGATGTATACCCGTCATCGATCCATGTTCGCTGAGATGCTGATCCTCGACCCTCGACCCTCGACCCCGTACCTCGAACTAGACGATCCGGAATTCTGGCAACTATGGTCCAGATTATCAGAGACAGAATCTCCATCTTCATCTCCAACTGCAACTCGCCAGCGTCCAGCGGTGTAGCATAGCGTCTCTCATGTAGTACCCATGGGGTTGGGCGGTTTATACTTGGCAGTTGGCACACACCTGATTACTTCCCTTCCTTAAACTTCATGCTGAAACAGGGCACATCAGATGTAAACAAAGTCGCATTCTTGAAAAGATGTCAACAAAAATCCTTGTTCCCTGTAGTTGCATTATGTGAAAAATCACCTGAGAGAAAAAAACAGAGGCTAATGAATGGAGTAGCACAAGTGTCTGTAAATATAAAGGGACAAGTGTACAAGGGCATCATCGCACACAACGAATCTTGTTCATGGGATCACCAGAAGCATCACCAGTTCAATTAAAGGGACAAGTGTACAAGGGCATGTCCAATTCAGAAACTGAATGGGCAAAAAAGCAAACACCATCCGTGCATAGTAGTATCGACTACATGGAGAAAATCAACTTGTTGTAACTTTTTTTGCGGGAAACTTGTTGTAACTTGGGCCACAGTTCTGCCACAGCGACGATGGTGAGGAGGAGGAGGAGGTGGAACAGGGGAGCGGCGCTAATGGCTCCGTTGTGATTCCAGTGGATCATCTCGCCACCCACTCGACCTGCCCTTTATCGATGGCGTATTCATCCTGGTCACCGGCGCCACCGTAGTGGCGGCTGGTGATGGCGGCGAGATTACCTTTGAGTTTGTCCACCTCAGGTTGATTGCTTTGGAACTACTTGTCCGAGGTCATCGAGTGTGGCCTCGTGTATCGCAACCCGGTCCGAGGCACCCTCGCAGATCCCGTTGGAGAAATTGTTGTTCCCTTCCTTGTCTCTGCTTCCTGCTGCCACTGATGCGGGGGATTCCACCGATGGTTGGTGTGCGTTTGGGAGAGGAAGTCATTGAGGCGGCTGAGTGAGGAAAAGGGATGCGTTTGTGAGTCGGCGAAAGAACTGATATGGCCGTCGCTATAGCATTGGTTGTTACAAGATTCTAATGCTTGGGTCGTTCTAATTAATCGGCTCTTAATAACGCGTCAGGTGAGGAACAAATGATGAGGGTGATATAACACATTAGCGTCACAGGATTACAAGTGTGACACTAGGCACTCGCATGTTCACTTTAATAGTAAAGATTGATTATATTTTACTTTACATATCTTCATTTCCCATCAAGTAATACAACCACATAGGATTATCGCCACTCTCAGCATTTAAAGATGCACGTACACCCCCACAAAAAATTGATGGTAACAAAACATGATATGTGCAGCACCAAGACAACGACATGGGGTGACCGAGGGACTCAACCACCAGTCCATCTCTGCTAGGCGTGGGCTGAGATCATCATGGGCAAGATCAAGCACGAGCAACGATGCACCAGTGGTCGTCTTCTCCTCGTGCTTTCGAATGCATGGAAGGAGAGAAAACGCCGTATCTTCACTAGGAGCGTCTTTCACAACTTCACGAGGCCAATCCCGGCCGCCCCCGACTAGGATTTTCCTAGTTTTTCAGCTGTGTGGTTTTCGACATGTTCCCATCTTATCAAATCATGTCATCTATGTATAACTTTCTGTTTTTTACTCTTGCTTAATGAAAATTCAGTGCTCCTGCCGGTTCCTCAATTAAAAAGTAATGCTATGACATGGCAGTCCGAAGGTAAGGTACGCATCCACATACCGCTGTAGTAAAGTAAAATTTTCATTAAGGCTGGCACTACATCATTGATTCGATTTAACAAAACACGAAAATAATTGATTCCGTCTTTCAGCCATGTACACCGTTATACGAATACGAGGATGCTCTCCTGGCTTCATCATAAACAATGCACTTAGTAGTCAAATCGGCTTATCACTTAGCAGTACAAAGGAAGAGGTTCAAGCAAGGCTTGGTGGGGGGTTCTGATAGTTGTGAGAGTCATAGGGGCAGACTAGCCCTTTGGGCGGCTCATGTCCCTGGCAAGGTTAAGACACACGTCTGGAGGCTAGTGGAGAATGGACTGGCGGTTGGCACCGAACTTTCTCGAAGGAAGATAAAAGACAGGATTGTCTGTCTAGCGTGCGGCAGAAATGAAGACTTGGTGCACCGTTTTTGGACATGTCCTCACTCGGCCTCGGCGTGGGCTGCTTTGTCTGACCTCACTGGCTTCAAAACCCTGCCGCCGCCAAAAACCCTACGATGTTGGCCGTTGGATTGGATAGGGAAAGCGAAGGATGATGAGCTAGCGTGGTTCTGCATGATGGTATATAAGCTATGGCTATCACGGAATGATGCGCGGGAATCAAAGGAGATGGAGGACCCAAGAGCGATAGCAACTCGCACCAAGGTTGCTGTAGAAGAATGGCGGGCAATCAACGACAATTCAAAGACACCAAGCTGCAAACTAAAAGAGCCTTGGCTCTGTCCGGATGAGGGCTGGGTGAAAGTGAATGTTGATGGTGCCTTTCGTGCAGCAGCTGGTAACGTAGGGGGCGGTGTGGTTATTCGAGACCACCATGGCGGCTTTGTTAGTGGAGCGAACCATTTTTCCCCCATGTTACTGATGCTGAAGGTGCGGAGTTGCTGGCTTGCAGGAGGGGCATTGTTTTGCGCGAGCTTCCCAGGTCCAGAAAATGGTGTTGGAGACGGACAGTACTGGAGTTGCTGCTAAGCTAAGAAGGGGTGATCAGGATAGGTCATCCTATGGAGCACTTATAGAGGAAATAAAGTTCCTGTTCTCTGGCTTTGCGGAAGTTTCGGTGCGAGCGGTGCGGCGTTCTGCAAATGATGCGGCACATTTGTTAGCTAAGATAGGCTGCGAGAATAAAGTGTGCAATGAATGGTTTGGAGTTTCTCCTGTGTGTGTGGAGAACCAGATTGTACGTGACTTGGTATGTGTTTAATATATAGCAGCCTTTCATCTCAAAAAAAAAAATGCACTTATGAACATTGCACGTAGCTATGTGTATTGGGTAGTCTGAATCCTCACAAAGAAGTATTCCCTCGAATCCCTAATAAGTGTACGGGTTTCAGTTTAAATTTGGACTGAATTAAACTAAAGTCCTGGCACCTTTTATAAATTGGAGGGAGTATATATCTTCTTTCATGCTGAGTGCAATTAAACCAGTGCATGGTCGTTCCTTTATCTGAGCCTGAATCAATATATCAATATGCATGTTCTTACATGTATCCTTGTGAATTGTTCATGATCTTCTACTTGTAAAGCGTATTGTTTATATTCATGTGTATTTACTTTATATCTTAACCTGTGATACATATTACTTGATGCAGCTGACGTATATGGCTACTATCGCTCGAAAGTAAAAATGCAGAGAAAGTCACACGTAAAACATCGCTGCTACACCAGCCACGAGCAGAGGCGTCAAGCCATCTCTCAGCCCCAATCTTCTTGCGGGCGCCGAGTTGAAGAAGCCATTATTGTACCCAAGGCCCCCATTGTACCCGAAACCGCCGCAGCATCCGCCGCCGCCGAAGCCTCCATTTGTGCCAAACCCATTGGGGCCGAATCCGAGACCTTCTGCGCTGGGAAGCGTCTCCGGCACCGGCACAGGCAGCGCCGTGATCACCCCGGCCGCCGGCTCTACGACGTCCGGCGGAGCCAACGGGAACTTCTTGGACGCTGTCACTGTGGCCGGCGTTGTCGCCTCAGCAGCGGCGGGTATGGTCGTTGTTGAACCCGCCGGCACCACACCTGCGGCGGCTGGCACGGGCAGGCTGTCTCCGGTTGCTGCAGCCGTGGTCGTCGTCGATGGCGACGTCGTGTCGGGGTCAGCTGAGCTTGGCGGCAGCGCGCACATCCATGCCGCCGCCAGGACGAGTGCGAGCTGTGTGAGGCTCAGAGGGCACATGATCATGCGTGCCATCGTGATGGGATGTGCGCGCGTTGGCGGTGGAGAACAATATGCTATTGTACTGCTGATATATACACAGAAGTTGGTGGGAAAAAATAGCACAAGAAAAGAGTACGTGGGGGTTGATAGGCAAACTCCATCTAACAAATCACTTTTGCTGGCCCAGTCAACAGTGCAGCTGAAACAGCGGAGACAGATCACGAGTAGTTGATTAGTGGCGCTCAAGTCTCAAGTCATAGCTTCACTGCTCCCTAAAAACAAAGGTCACAACAAAACTTAACTCTGTTGTTTGGTTGGTTCAGCTGCGTGTATGGATGTTGGTGAACAGATCTGAGAAATAAATTACGGTTGTCTGGAGTCGATCTTTTTGGCTCCCGGGCATATCCCGTGGATTTCAAAGTTCGAATATTACATTTAGGAGTTTCCAAAAAAATCCGGAAATTTCAATATTAAATATACTTCGTATTCTGATGTACACATAAATGACAAACGTTTGGATCAGGGTATGCATGTTTTCATACCTCCATATTTCATTCAATTTTCTTATGTTTTTGTGTAGACCATAATGCAATGAATTTCATATTGCGAGTTGCATGCTTTTAGGTTACATCGGTGACTATGTCTAGATTTTTTTGAAACTTACAATTTTGATTTTGTTTAATACACAAGCCGGTCTCTGGGGCTAACTGATAATAAAAAGTCCTACCCAAACTATTTAGGTGTTTCACAAGAATTTAACGGGAGGGGGTGGCCACGTGTTTGGAACAAGTCATCCTTGTTTGTGTCGGTTATTTAGCCAAGGTAATCGAAATTTGATCAAAATTGGTATAAATAGTCAAATTTCCTAAATGACTAGGCAAAATGACTGGTAATTTACCATATATTGTACCAGCAATATAGTGTTTGACTACTTTTTTTCTGTGAAGGTAGAATGTTCACTCAAAATTTCACCAAAATTTATTTCCTAAAAAAGTTAAAACACACAAAGAATGTTTTCTACAATCGGTTGGCTGTGCTTCATATTTTTCTATTTTTAGTTAAAGTCAACACATAATATTGTGCAAATAATGCATTTCATAATAAATGGGTCAATCTAAAGATATAAACGGTTGGAGCCCATGGTGCATCCTCAGCGATTTTGTTACCATGGACGTTAGATCTCCTTCCCAATTGAATCACGGTCAGCCGTTCATGGTGGCCACACCACTCATTGATGGGGCTAGGACCGGCTGCCTCCTCAACGCGGATATTCTACCACTACGTTGGCGTCCCTGTCTTATCGGAGGTCTACAATGCTCCATGATCTGTGCGAGTGAACTTTGCACTTTCATCTTGTACCATGACCAACTTCGTGTTAGAATTTAGCCTTGGGCCTTGGGCCTTAGCCCATAGCCCAATACACATTCTGATTTTCTCTTCCATTATTTCCTATTTAGCCTCGAATTTTCTTAACATAATCTGATCCAGATGATGAGTGTGTGCTGGGCAAAATAGGTACAAATCCAATTAATTTACGGGATCTTTTTTGGGCTATGTCCATTTAATGTACTAAAAAGCCCAGGTCAAATTAACATAAAGAATTATGTACTCCAATTAATGTAATAGTTTGCTTCCAATCCAATTAACGTAATGTTTTGGAGAACTAATCACATACTAATTGATATACTGAAACTGTAAATGTTGATGGTTGGCAAGTATAGCACCGAACGAGTAGCACATTGATATACTGAAACTGTAAATGTTGATGGTTGAACAAGTATAGCGCTGAAACTGTAAATGTTGATTGTTAGTAATAGTGTCTTAAAACTTGAGTTGGATGTGAAAATACTATTTTTCTTGTTTTGATTGATATAGATATGTTCCTCCAATTAGTTAATTTCTATTGTTTTCCATTTTCTGCTCATTTCGGAGCCAAACGGAGATATGAATTATGAGGTTATCTTGGAAATCAGTTGTTTTTTAGATGAGCATTACATGTTTACAGGATGATCCAAATCAGTTACGAAAATTTAAACTCAATCTATATATGGTTCTCAGGACATTCTAGCATGGCCTGGTTTCTTGAAAACTACAAGATTGAAGTAAATGTTGTACATGAGCAGTACTCTTCAATGGCGGGGAGGTATCTTGTTTACTCTCTTAGCTTCGCAACAACATCAGTGTTTAAAAAAATTATATAACATGTTTTTGTGTGCACATTGGACACACAAGTTTTTGTAACTTATATTCAGTATCTTCCTAAAATAGTTTCTTTATTTGCCGGGGTCATTTCTGACTTATGTGCATGCATGTGTGGCTAAGTGAACGGTGACAATGAAACATATGTGTGTTTTGATGTCTGAATCTATGTGGAGGTGGCAGAATATTTTCTGCTGGAAGTTCATCTTGATATAGTTAAGAATGAGTTTGTGGCGCTTGCAAATTTTGGGGTAAGGAAGTTAATTGAGAACGAACATCTTTTTGATGGCTATCAATAGTTCTATACAAACTTTACCTCTCTCTCCCTCTCCCTCTCCCTCTCCTTCCCACTCCCTCTCCCTCCCACTCCCTCTCCCTCCCTCTCTTCATCTCTCTCTCTCTCTCTCTCTCTCTCTCTCTCTCTCTCTCTCTCTCTCTCTCTCTCTCTCTCTCTCTCTCTCTCTCTCTCTCTCTCTTCATTGCATTCCATACAAAATTACATAGGAAATTCAAAGATTTGACGTTAAAATTTGTAAATACATCTGCCATGTACTTCCTCTGTATTGATTGAGCTAACAGAATCTTACTGTTATACATAGTCTGTTACTTAATTACTGAAGATAAATAATTTTATCATTTGTTTTTCCGTGGTGTAATTAGCTGTTGCCTCATCGCTGACAGGGTTCTACTCATGTACTTCGCTGTGCTCATATGAAATATTTATTTCCAAAAGCACCGCGCCATGATCTGGTTTGTATTAGTTCCCCCATCCAGCACTTTACTTCTTGCTCGTTTTCTTGTGTGTCGTTTCTGTATATATCCTTATACATATTTGAGAAGTTTGACTGCGTGATGTGGTTTCATGGTGGTATTGTCTTACTTGTAGGAATATTGGTGTTGTGAGAGATGGAGACCAATGACAGTCGGGTATGGGAACAGTGAGGAAGAACATTTCATGACCTGAAGTGTTGATTTTGACAGTACTGGACAATGTATCTGCGACCATCTCTGTCACCAAATGTAAAAAATAATATCAAGTTGAAGGGGGGACAGATCAACTAACCGATTAATGGAGGACATATGTAATTATTTTATATAAACGTGTCCGTACCTCCATTTGAGATTGAATTCGAACTTGTTTTCAGCTTTTTCTTTTGCTCTTTTGGGCACTAGATTGATGCTTTCACGTTTTTTTCGAAATGAGGGTCAACCCCAGCTTCTGCATCATGATGATGCACACAGCCTTTTATTAAAAAGTTCAGAGTATAATTGTTTACAAATCACTTGTCATCGAGGACTGATACAATAACCAACCATCGAAAGAAACGCATACGAAGACTACAAATTAACATAGTCTTCTAGTAAGTCGCCAACCAGTCTGGCACAAGATATCCTGAGCGACCATCAGGAGCCGTGTGCATCCAGTAGCCATGGCATCCCGCTGCCCCTCCGGAGAGAGTAGGGCCCAGAGTTGGACCCAATGGGAAACCATATGAATAACCTGCAAAAAATGAAATGAAGAAGGTTTTTTGTTAAGAATTATATCATTCCTGGTCCTCCAAATAGACCAACATAAAGAAGAAACCCCAATCCGGATAAATGCCTTAGATTGTCTATCTACTCCATTCAACCAATTACCAAACATATTACTAATACTGGTGGGAGGGGGAAGAGCATAGGTAAAATTCACAGTGCGCCATAAGAGTTTAGCTAAAGGGCATTCAATAAAAAGATGTTGAATGGTCTCCTGTTCCCCACAGAAGACACACTTTGTACACCCATTCCAATGACGTTTAGCTAAATTATCTTTTGTTAGCAACACCTTATTACTCAAGAACCACATGAAAATCTTAATTTTTAAAGGAACTTTAACCTTCCATAAATATTTTCGTAGGAAAGGGGTATGGTCACATATAATATCCTCATACATCGACTTCACTGTAAACAAACCATTAGCTGTCAAATTCCAAACAAAACGATCCTCATCATCATTTAAATGTACCATCATTAGTTTCCGACAAAGCTGTAACCAGGCCGACCATTTATTACCACTTAACAGTCTTCTAAAAGTAATATTCACAGGTGATTGACCCAGAACATGTGCGACAGTGACATTTTTGTGGTGGGCAATACTATATAGTGACGGGTATTGTTGGGCCAACGAAGTCTTGCCTAACCAGATGTCTTCCCAAAAACGAGTACTGCTACCATTACCCACTTTGAAAAAACCCCTAGAAAAAAACTCCGGTTTGACCTCCATTAGTCCTTTCCAGAAAGGCGAATCAGTAGGTCGTGCTTGAACCTCCGATAATGTCTTATGTCTCAGGTTCCTCCGATGATGCTTTCACGTGGTGAATCAAACCTTGATTCTTAAAACACAGCATACAGGAGATGAATACGCAAAAAAAAAAACTGATAGGATAAATAAGAAAATTTAAAGGAATGGAGCATCGTTAATAAATTGGAGTATCATAGGATTGCTAATTTCCTTGATGATTAGATGGACCACGGAACTCACCTCGTCTCGTGTCATATGGTCCGGTTTAAACAATGCACTGGCCGGCGACCAACATTTTTCGAGCATTTAATTATTTACGAAACTGGATTCACTACTTTTAGACGACCAACAATTATCATACTGTGTATACCTTGGCCTTTAGTTCTGAACGCATCATCTCTAATCCTAGCACAATTTTCGATCGTGCATTCTAGGTTGACCGTTCAGAGAGATGCACGAATAACACATTCACGTAGACAAGCACATGTATACTTACGGGAATTAATTTCAACTTGACAACAAACGTACATATAAAAGTTAAGTTTCATGTACATAGAGTACTAGGAACCTACGTCTGCTGATCTTAATTTTCATGTGATATGTGCAAGCTTTTTACGTCACATTAGATCATTTTCAGCTACCTCCAGGAACTACATAGATTATACAATCAATAAATATTCCCTCATCTGGAGATATATACGCATCTACCATCTTATGTCACTCGCCCCAATATATGTGTATCATGGGTTCCTCCGATGATGCTAGCTAGCTAACTTAGTGAATCGATTTCCTTCTTCAATCTCCTTGTTTGCACACATGACCTTCTTTTGAATAGGAGAACAGCGCCCTCCGACTTTTTTCCATCAAACCGATGCACAATGTCAATTTGCAAACATATCTTCCTAGGAACGAGAGATGTCAGCAAATTACAATGCTTCTGCTTGATATAGAACATCAGTTACATAAAGATTCCACGTCCATTAAAACACACGTTATGAACTTGTCGAATTGGAAGAGCCACGTCTTCTACAAATTGAGCATTTTCATTGTGGAGCGCTCTAGGTGAGATGAAGGTCAGCGCTACCGGATAGTCAGATGAAGAGGAATAGAGCAATAATTTAATGTTCTATGGATTGTCTGTTTCCGTGGAACAATTGGAGATTCCACGAATCGATAGTGGAATCATACATAGTATTTACTTACCTGGTAATCATGGTTTGTTTTCTAATAACAATTAAATAGTGAATTACGACCTGATTAGCAATACTTTAATATCTAATGTGATGAGATGTTTGAATCTTAATTTTTCTTTTTTTTTGCTCAACTAAAACACATGTGAAGGTACACTAGTGGAAAACAATGTAAAGCTCATCACCATGGCCGGTCGCACCTCCCTTATCAAATATGTGCTCACATCCCAAGCTATCTACCACTTGAAACCTCTCAATTTGCACCCGGAAAAACTTCAGAGCATAAATATGTTGGAAAGAGCATTCTTTTGGTACTCTAAGGACAAGACCACATGAGCACAATGCAATGTGAACTGAGCCACAGCTTGCCATGCGATAAATCTTGGTAGCCTCGGAGTGCTAAATATTGTGAAATTTGCAAGGGCCCTTCATCTTAGTTGGGCATGGTTTGAATGGAAGGACCCAAGGATAAAACTTGGGTGGGAATGGCCAACCCGTGCTCTGACCTTGACATGGATGTTATCTATGCTGCCACCTTTGGTGGGGAATGGCCACAAAACACCTTTTTCAAAGGTACTGTGACTAAATGATTCTAGGGCAAAAGATATAGACTGCTCATTTTCAACGCATCCAAGAGAAAGAAAGGGAATCTCAAAACTACCATGCACGATGATGCTTGGATAAGAAAGATAACTCCAGATGAAAATTTCTCCATGGCACATCTTAGTAAATATGTGGATCTTTGGACAAAGCGATGAGAGATGATTCCAAGTGAAAGCATACACGATGATATCGTTGGAAGCTAGCGTTGAATGGGAAATACTCCGTGACATCAGCACATAAGGCGCAATTCTTAGGCGCTAGAATGACATCCATGAACACCGTGATTTGGAAGATTTGGCCCCTCCTAATTAAGATAAAGTTTTTCGCTTGGCGTTCTCTTCAAAACTGGCTTTGGACGGCCGACCATTTGGAAAAGAGAGGTTGACCTTATTGTGGCTTGTACCCGCTTTTCACGCAAGTCATGGAGTTCTCTTCTCACTTGTTCTCTAAATACCGCTTCACCATCCGGCTTTGAGGACTTGTGAGGGATTGACTTGGCCTAGACGATAGTTATCCCCAACAATGGTCCACCCTCTTTCTAAAAAAATGGTGGTTAAAGATGTCGCTGGGTTCAACTTCCAACTGCATCTCTCACCCACCTTGTTTCTTGGGAGGTGTGGAATGAGAGAAATGCTTGGTTTTTCCGCAACGAGCACGCCCACCTTTCTTGCTCCTCTCTAACATTAACATGGATGCTAGACTTTGGGTGATTAGGGGTGCAAAACAAATTCGACCAAAATAATGCTAGAAGAGTATGCTTTTGTAATCTTGGACCCTCATGAATTCTTCATGTAAAACTTCTTCTCAATTAATAGAACGATGGAAATATTTTGCCCCCTTTCCAAAAAGGAAAGGAGTTTTCATGAAGTCCTGCACTTCTGATGTCCTATCCAAATGATGCAAGAAAAAAATGTTTTCCAAGGGTAGGTAAAGATCGGCCTTGCATGAACATATTAAAATGACTATTAATGAAAAAAATGTTATTCAAATGAATATTTTTCTGTGCGAGTTATTTCACTTTTAGGAGTACGTGTACTAGCGCAAAAAAACAGGCCTTGCAATTTGTGACACCAGAAACTCTCGATCCTATTTCAACTTATAATATAGTAAAGGAAGATAGCAACAAAGCAGATAAGCGTCACAATGAAACACAATCGTCTCTCCATCTGCAAAGCATAGAACTTGTGGTGATAGGGCATTGGACTTGGGCGTACAAGGCTGTAGCACCTTTTCATTGCGCTAAACCTAGAATTTTAACAAAACATGATAAGTTACATATATTATATGTATGTGCTATGTACCTTTGATATATCATGAAGTCAAAAAATCATTTATGCGCTAAATATATATAAAAAAGTGTTGATCTAAACAAGATAATCATACCACCACTTAGGATTGAGAATGTTATCTTTTATATGTACCCACGCAGCAACATAATTTTTGCTAAGAGAATCTACATGTGCTTGTCAAAAAATTTAAGGATTTTTTTGGTGCACTAACATGTATTTTATGATTTTTTAAAATAGGATTCAATTGATCGAGAACCGCTGTTCGGTTTTCTGCTAGGTCTAGTAAGCTTTGGCTACTACTACTAGTACTACGAGTTCTGATCCTAATATTATAATATTGACTTTACTGGACCATTTTAGTTAAATAATGAGTTTGCATCATATTCCACCCACCACATTGACTCCACACAATCTATATCTTCCCATGACTCTCTTTTTCCCATCTATTTGTCTAATTGTCTTCATCTACAATCTCATCTCGCCACACATAGTTGATAGTTGCGAGGATTGCTCTAGATCCGCCATGTGCTCCTTGCCATTTGTTGTTGGGATCCATTACACAGATACTTGCGCGTAGGAATGTGAGTCGTTGGGAATGCTTGAACTAGTACTGTCCGGTTTGGGTTCTGCTCCAGCGGATGAATATGCAGGCATGCATGCGGACTACCATGGTGCCTAATGGCACCTTGAGAAGAAG
Organism: Lolium multiflorum; assembly: GCA_030979885.1. Classification (NCBI taxonomy): domain Eukaryota; kingdom Viridiplantae; phylum Streptophyta; class Magnoliopsida; order Poales; family Poaceae; genus Lolium; species Lolium multiflorum. The sequence continues at coordinate 9,793,398 of CM061751.1, read as the reverse complement.
ATATTCGGTCTTGTGTCAAAGTACCACTTTGTCATTCCATGTACGTTTGGAAAATGGAAGTGGGAATGGTAGAGGTGGCTCACACAAGGCAACATGCTGGAAATAAACATTTGCTAGCTAGTGATGAGCCGTGTCGTTGCCAACACCTGCACACACACTGGTTTTCTCGCTCTAACACTCGATCAAACACGAAGAAGAGGAGAGTTTTGTGCTGCGTACTGCGTTGCAGCTTTTCTGTTCTTCCTTAACTGAATATAAGGGATACAAAGTGGAGAACGTGTCCAACCACGTCGGGAAAAACGATCTGGGATCCGATCTTGTCGCGCCATCCCACGACTACTTCCTCCAGCTCGATCTAGCTAACTTATCGGAAGGGAAAACAACTATCTACGACGATCCTATCGCTACGGCCTCGTTCGCAGACGAGCAAGTGCCTTATTCTGACAAAACTGAATATGTCTATGCACTATCCTAAAACCCTGAATGAAGAGTGCAGGTTTACTACAACACTTCACCCCCTTAAGCCTGCACCTTGATGACACCCAGGAGACGGCGCAACTCGATGAACCGCACAAATCCCAGTGCCTTGGTCAGGATGTCAGCTGTTCCTCTGTGCGCACATGATCAACATCAAGCTCTCCTTTCACAATCCTTTCTCTGATGTAGTGGAACTTAGTGTCGATGTGCTTGCTGCGATCATGATGAACTGGATTCTTGCACAGAGCGATTGCTGACAGATTGTCGATGAACAGCTCGAACTTCGCTGGAGCTCGCCCGATCAGATCTCCAAGTAGGCGACTGAGCCAAGCTCCCTGACACGCCGCTGCACCTGCGGCGATGTACTCTGCCACGCACGAGGAGAGGGCCACCACTGGCTGTTTCTGCGAGCACCATGTGATGAGGTTGCCGCCGAGGGAGAAAGCCACTCCAGACGTGCTCTTGCGATCGTCCTGGTCGCCTGCGTGATCACTGTCACTGTAGCCCACGAGCTCTGGAATCCCTTCTCCCTTCTTGTACCTACAGCCAAGGTCCAATGTACCTTGGACATACCTGACGATCTGCTTGACGATGCTCCAGTGAGCTGCGCTTGGATTCTCCATGAATCTGCTTGCAATTCCCACTGCAAACGCAAGGTCAGGCCTGGTGTTAACCAGGTATCTCAGGCTCCCAATCACACTCCTGTACAGAGTCTTGTCAGCTTCGGTAGTGCCGTCTTCTTTCTTCAGTTTCAGACGACTTTCCATCGGTGTGCGGCTGCTGTTGCAATTTGCAAGTCCAGCTGCTGCCACGATCTTCTCTGCGTAGCTCCTCTGACACAGTGTGATTTGGCCAACGGTCTGAGCTACCTCGATTCCCAGATAGTAACTGAGGAGGCCCAGATCGCTCATCTTGAAGAGCTTCTGCATCTGCTGCTTGAACTCGACGATGGCAGCTACGTTAGTGCCTGTAATGATTAGGTCGTCGACGTACACTCCGATCAGCAGGTACGAGCTGTTGTCTCCACGCCGATACACCGCGTGCTCCAAAGGGCTGCGAATAAACCCAAGGGAGACGAGCGATGCATCAAGCTTTGCGTACCAGGCACGTGGTGCGTGACGAAGCCCGTACAATGCCTTGTGCAGCTTCAGTACCGCACCTTCTTCTCCGGCGACGACGTACCCTAGCGGCTGGTGCACATACACCTCCTCACTGAGCTCACCATTCAAGAATGCAGACTTTACGTCCATATGGTGAACTTCCCAGCTGGAGTGAGCCGCCAGCGCCAGCAGGAGTCGCACCGTTTCCATCCTTGCCACCGGTGCGAAGACCTCCTCGAAGTCCACCCCCTGTCGCTGGGCGTACCCCTTTGCAACCAGGCGTGCTTTGTGCTTGACGAGGTTGTCGGCGGCGTCGCGCTTGACCTTGAACACCCATTTCAAGCCAATCGCCTTGTGGCCGCGTGGGAGCGTCGTCAGCTCCCAAGTCTTGTTCTCGTTGATGGACGCCATTTCTTCGTCCATCGCGGCACGCCATGCCACGTCCTCGACGGCCTCGTTCATGTTCTGAGGTTCTTCTGCGGTGAGCATGCACTCTCCTTGGAGCTCGGTGATGCGCTCGCTCTCCGTGTCGTCGTACACACACGAGAGACGCCGGTACCGTAGAGGTCCAGTGTCCTCGTCGTACGCATCATCGTCAGCAGGCGGCGTGGCCCGGCGTATGCCATCCTTGGCCGCGGGTGTTGGTGATGGCACGATCGCGGCGCCGTTGGAGGGAGGTGCCGACGCAGAGGGCGTGCACGGCGGTGTGGATGACGGCGTGCTTGGCCTCGTGCTCTGAGCGCGAGGAGTCGAGGGAGCGACAGAGCGTCCAGCTCCCGCGCCCGTGTCCAGCTCCAGGGTGCCGTCATGAAGCGTGTATGTGACGGTGAACGACGGATGCAGTGTTGCGGCCGTGCCGTTCTCCTCCCACGTCCATGACCTGTTTTCTTCAAACAAAATGTCACGTGATACCTGAAGCTTGTTGGCGACGGGGTCGTAGACGCGATAGCACTTGGATCCTTCCTCATAGCCGATGAACAGCATCTTGGAGGAGCGATCCGTCAGCTTGCTCACTCCTGGCCCAACATTCTTCACGTGAGCCACGCATCCGAAGACACGCAGGTGCTGCACGTTTGGCTTGCGTCCATGCCACAGCTCGTATGGTGTGACACCATGCAGGGCCCTCGTCGGCGCACGGTTCAAGATGTAGACCGCCGTCCTGACTGCCTCGCCCCAGAACTGCGGCGGCACGTTCATGCTTTTGAGCAAGCACCGCGCCATCTCCACCACCGTCTGATTCCGCCTCTCGACGACGCCGTTTTGCTGGGGAGAGTAGGGCGCGGTGGTGTAGTGGATGATGCCGGTCTCGTCGCACAGCTGTTGAAAATCCCCGGAGTTGAACTCACCCCCGCGATCAGAGCAGAAAGCCCTGAGTTTGCGGCTCCCCGCTGCTTCTGCAGCGGCCTTGATCTTGGCGAAGCGGCGGAACGCGTCGCTCTTAGCCTTCAGCACCTCCAGCCACATGTAGCGTGTGTAGTCATCGACGATGAGGAGGAAATAGTGGTTTCCTCCGATGGTCGTCGGCGTGATCGGACCGCAGAGGTCCGTGTGCACGAGCTCGAGGCCGCGCTCCGCTCTGTATGACGATGCACTTGGGAACGGCGCTCGGTGTTGCTTCCCAAGTGTGCATCCGTCGCACAGTTCCTCGACGCGGGCGATGTCTGGGAGGCCGCGCACCAAGCCTCGCCTTGACATGGTGTGCAGCGCGCGGAAGTGCAGGTGGCCGAACCTCGCGTGCCACCTCCACGCCATGTCGTCGCTCTTCGTCATCAGACACACCGGCGCGTCGTAGGTGAGGATGCCGGTGTAGAGGCGATTGCCCGTGTGCCTGACACGGGCGAGCAGGTTCTGGACGGGGTCGTGGATCGTCATCGTTCCGCCAGCGATCGCGACCCTGTACCCTCCTTCGTCGAGCTGGCCCAGCGAGATGATGTTGCTCCGCAGGCTGGGGATGTAGTAGACGTCGGCGAGGACGCGCTGCTCACCGGACTGTCCACGGAAAATCACTGAGCCTTTCCCGCGGATGTCGACGATGGAGCCGTCGCCGAACCTGACAGTGCCTTGCACCGTCTCATCCAACGTCGCGAAGACGTGCCTGAGGCCGGTCATGTGGCTGCTCGCCCCTGTATCGAAGTACCACAGACCATCGGGGGAGGGGACTGGAATTACCTTCTCTTCGTTCAGGTACACGGCCTGTGGTGCCACGGCCACCGACTCGGTGACTACGGCCATCATCATCGCAGGGGCTTGATCTTCCTCAGCCTGGACCAAGTTGGCCTGCTGCTGCTACTCGCGATCGCGCTTCGCCTTGCGACATTCCTTGGCCCAATGTCCAGCTTTGCCGCAGTAGCGACAGTTTCCCTTCCGCCGTTCGCCGCTACCAGCGTGGGTGCCGCCGTTGCTACCTCCGTGGTTCCCGGAGGTGCCGCCCTCGTGCGGTTTGGGCTTGTGGGCGAGCTTGCCGCTGCTGCCACCAGGCGTGCTCTGACGCTGGCGCGCAGCCCACTCCTCCTCCTTCAGAAGGAGCTTCCCGACGCCGTCGCTGACGTCGTCGAGGTCGTAGCCTTCCTCGGCCGTGATCAACCGGCCGGTTACCTCCTCCACCGTGAGCGTCCGTAAGTCCACGGTCTGCTCGATGGCCATCACCATCGGGCGAAACTTCTTCGGCACCACCCGGAGGAACTTGAGCACGGCGCGGTACTCGTCCACGGGGTCGCCCAGCAGCTCCAAGTCGTTGACGATGGAGGTGAGCCTTATCGAGAAATCCTCAATAGACTCACCGCTCTTGAAGCGCAGCTCCTCCCACTCGCGTCGGCGCGTCTGCGCCTTCGCTTCACGAACGCGCTCGCTCCCCAGCCGCATGGTCTTGATGGTCTCCCACGCGGTTCGGGCGCAGTCCTTGACGGCGAGGGTTCGCACCAGCTCTGGTGGCACTGCCCGGAGCAGGGCGGCCAGAGCACCGCGATCGTCTCCATCCTCTTCCGCGCCGTACTCGATGACGTCCCACAGGTGGGCGGCCTGCAGCTGCATGCGCATCACCATTGCCCACTCTGCATAGTTCGAGCGGGTCAGTGTGGGATACTGCGCGTTACTGGAGTGCTCCCTGATCACGCGCTCGCGGACGACGACCTCGCCGCCGCGAATCATGCTCCGACCACGATGCGGAGCCGGGGACGTCGAGGTGCGACGCCTTGGCGGCGGGTCGGTCTTGCCCGCGCCTGCGCTCGCACCCTGTGTCCCCTTCGCTTTCTCCGCCGCCGCCGCTGCGGCTGCCGCTCGATCGGCAGAGGTCGACATCTCCTGGATCTTGGCAGCGCTCTGATACCAAATGTCGTTGCCAACACCTGCACACACACTGGTTTTCTCGCTCTAACACTCGATCAAACACGAAGAAGAGGAGAGTTTTGTGCTGCGTACTGCGTTGCAGCTTTTCTGTTCTTCCTTAACTGAATATAAGGGATACAAAGTGGAGAACGTGTCCAACCACGTCGGGAAAAACGATCTGGGATCCGATCTTGTCGCGCCATCCCACGACTACTTCCTCCAGCTCGATCTAGCTAACTTATCGGAAGGGAAAACAACTATCTACGACGATCCTATCGCTACGGCCTCGTTCGCAGACGAGCAAGTGCCTTATTCTGACGAAACTGAATATGTCTATGCACTATCCTAAAACCCTGAATGAAGAGTGCAGGTTTACTACAACAAGCCGTCTGCTAGCTGACCGGTCTATGCCGCATGACTATATTGCACTAACCATAATGGCCGTGTAAAATTTAGAATGAAATGGAATAAGTTTGTGCAACCAAGAAGTCGTGCCTTTGTCGTGTGCTTATTATGCCAACCATGTATTAACACTAACTGAAGAGCGTTGTGTATACTAAACCAGATATCTATAAGCGTACTCATGTATATAACTTAATCAGCACTGTTGCAAAGTCAATCTCCAATATCAACTCTACTTTACCATGTATTTGTTTTTAATTTTCCATCTCACCTAGAATCGAGAAAATAAATCTTGAACATCGTCCATTCTGTTGAGGCCCCAAAAAATAATAAAAGCAGTGGAAATGATGGTCAGTCTCATTAGACAATCACAATAAGGATATTCATTGTAAGGTTGCTCATAGAAGTTTCTTATGTCTCCAGGAGGACCATATTGCGACTGTTAGATAATCTATCCTAATCAGTGTTTAAGTATGGGCAATTTGATTAGGTAAGTTTAATACGTTTTACAGTTTGGATAGCATGCCAAGTACGGGAGTTCTAGTCCTAGTAGTTCTAGGGTTTAAGGTGTCCATGGTAGTGTTAGTACTTGTTAGGTTGAGTCAGGTTAGACGTCCACTTTCCAGATCGAGTAGTACTAGTTCAGAGTGGTTTGTAATCGTGGAGGTTTCAGATGTTGGGTCGGTTGGCTGGCCGTGTATATATACATCGCTTTGTCTGGTCTTTGTATTGTGAGTTGTACCGTAGAGTTGAGTTGAGAAGAAATAAAAAAAAAGACAAGGCTCAATATGTGCCTTTGGAGATGAACTTTGTGTTTGCGTATGTTTGTTTAGTTTCAGGTGATTGATCCATGGGTGAATTTCAACAATTGGTATCAGAGCGAGATCGAAATGTTGAAGTTGCGCTTGCCCCGGGGAGGCGACCCTGCTAGCGCCTCGTGGCGGGCAATCGTTGCTCGGCGGAGCGACATGGAAGGGATGACAGAGTGTTGTTGTCGGCGAGGTGGAGGTGGCGGAGGATGATCGTTGATTGGGGAGAGGTGGTGCCGAGGTGCGGTACCAGGAGTCTCGTCAAGATTGTCACCTAGGAATTTCGTCAAGTTCATCTTTCGAAGAGTCAAAGAATCAAGCTTGTGCACGTTTACACGTGCGATCGTCGTTGAGTCTGTGAGTTGCCGTTGTGTCCAAGTGCTCATCTCTGTGAGGATCCGTTACAGTTGAAGCGTGTCACGTTCGAGGAGTTGCCCGGGAGCAAGGATCGACGTGAGCGAAGACAAGGTGGCGAGTTGGTCATTTGCGTGTCTCGGTGAGGAGATCAAGCTTGACGTGTAGTGGGACAATGACTAGTTACGTTAGTAACTACGTGAAGACTGATGGTGCGTCCAGTCTTGCGTGTTGCACACGAAGATGCGACCGTGTGAGCTGGTAGTTTGGATCATGCGTTGGAGTTTGAGTCAACAAGCCGCGAATCTGCATGGAGACAAGAATAGAGGGAGTACGAGGAGACAACAAGTCGTGGTGTCGACCAGTAAAGATTAAGGGGAGATTGTTAGATAATCTTTCCTAATCAGTATTTAAGTATTGGCAGTCTGATTAGGTAAGTGTAATACGTGTTATAGTTTGTATAGCATGCCAAGTAGGGGAGTTCTAGTCCTAGTAGTTCTAAGGTTTAAGGTGTCCATGGTAGTGTTAGTACTTGTTAGGTCGAGTCAGGTTAGACGTCTAGTTTCCAGATTTAGTAGTACTAGTTCAGAGTCTGGTTTGTAATCGTGGAGGTTTCAGATGTTGGGTAGGTTGGCTGGCCGTGTATATATGCCTGGCTATGCCTGGTCTTTGTATTGTGAGTTGTACTGCAAACTTGAGTTGAGAAGAAATAAAAAAAAGACAAGGCACAATCTGTGCCTTTGGCGATAAACTTTGTGTTTGCGTATGTTTGTTTAGTTTCAGGTGATTGATCCGTGGGCGAATCCCAACAATTAGTATCAGAGCGAGATCGAAGTTTTGACGCTGCGCTTGCCCCAGGGAGGCGACCCTGCTAGCGCCTCGGGGCAGGCTATCGTTGCTCGGCGGAGCGACATGGAAGGGACGACAGGGTGTTGTCGTCGGCGAGTTGGAGGTGGCAGCGGATGATCGTTGATGGGGGAGAGGTGGTGCCGAGGTGCGTTACCAGGAGTCTCGTCAAGATCTGGGAGTTTCGTCAAGTTCGTCTTTCGAAGAGTCAAAGAATCAAGTGTGTGCACGTTTACACGTGCGATCGTCGTTGAGTCTGTGAGTTGCCGTTGTGTCCAAGTGCTCATCTCTGTGAGGGTCCGTGGCAGTTGAAGCGCGTCACGTTCGAGGAGTTGCCCGGGAGCAAGGATCGTCGTGAGCGAAGACAAGGTGGCGAGTTGGTCACCTGCGTGTCTCGGTTAGGAGATCAAGCTTGGCGTGTAGTGGGACAATGACCAGTTATGTTAGTAACTACGTGAAGACTGATGGTGCGTCCAGTTTTGCATGTTGCACGCGCCCTAGTCTTGCACGTTGCACACGAATATGCGACCGTGTGGGCTGTTAGTTTGGATCATCTGTTGGAGTTTGAGTCGACAAGCCGCGAATCTGCATGGAGACAAGAATAGAGAGAGGAGACAACAAGTGGTGGTGTCGATGAGTAAAGATTAAGGAAAGATTGTTAGAAAATCTTTCCTAATCAGTGTTTAAGTATTGTCAGTCTGATTAGGTAAGTTTAATACGTGTTATAGTTTGGATAGCACGCCAAGTACGGGAGTTCTAGTTCTAGTAGTTCTAGGATTTAAGGTGTCCAAGTAGTGTTAGTACTTGTTAGGTCAAGTCAGGTTAGACGTCTACTTTCCAGATCGAGTAGTACTAGTTCAGAGTCTGGTTTGTGTCGTGGAGGTTTCAGATGTTGAGTCGGTTGGCTGGTCGTGTGTATATATATGGCTATGCCTGGTCTTTATATTATGAGTTGTACCGCAGAGTTGAGTTGAGAAGAAAAAAAAAGACAAGGCACGATATGTGCCTTTGGCGATAAACTTTGTGTTTGCGTATGTTTATTTAGTTTCATATGATTGATCTGTGGGCGAATCCCAACAGCGACAATCTCATTTCTTTTTGTCTTGTAGATGTTTGATGGATGAGTCTGGTGTGGCAGCTGATTCCGGCGGTTTAGAGCTAGCGGGGTTGAGGAAGGGAGCTTCAGTTCCATTTTAGCCTGAGACAGGTAAGTCGGCACCAGCGGGGTGGCGGAGATGGCGGGAAGGTGTGGCCACTGGTGGGACAAAGGAAAATATACTTGGCCGATGGCGCGGTCAAGTATATTTAGAAAAGTTGGACCAGTTTTGGGGACAAATTCTTATTGTTTTTACTAATCTAACCGTATAAGGGTTCGGTTCGATGCGATTTTTGACAAATTCTACTATTTTAAGGCTTTTTTAAGGGTGTGGTTAGAGATGCTCTAGTGAAGCTCTACGGTCCACGGTTTATTAAGTATGTGTTATTATTTAGTTTCCTTATGTGAAGACAGCCGTCACTCATAAAAAACCTAGCCGCCTCACTCTCAACCTCCTCAATTAGATTGATTTTCCCTTCTCCATAGTCATGAGGAGCGGGGAACCCGATATTTGTTTGAATTTTTAATAAAAGTGGTATATTTAATAGACTACCTTAGTGTTTCGGTAGTTGTCTTTTATTCACCTTCATGTTGATGGAGATGACATTGCCTACAATAAGTGATCTTCAACCATACTTCCATAAAGCACTAGTGGAAAATGGTGCACCATTTTCTATTTCTGTGGCGTATATACACATCGCCACAGTTGCCACGCGAATAGTATTTGGATTCTGTGAAGTATGGGATTCTGTGCCGCATGTCGGCAGATGCGCCACAGAAAGCCAGGCAATTCTGTGGCGCATCTGCCGACATGCGCCACAGAATTTTGCACGAGATTCTATGGCGCATATTTGTTGATGCGCCACAGAATGTTTACCATATTTATGACGCATTACACTTATATGCGCCACAGAATTGTTTTTTTTTTATTTTCAAAGAAATTCCATTTCTTCAGGGTGATACCTAAGATCTATGATTAGGCGACGACATCGTTTATGCACTTTTTCTTTTTGGAGCTGTCGCTTATGTAGAAGCTAAGCTTCTCGTGTTGTCTTGGTAGTGTCAGTGTTGCTATTTCAAGTTATGGATCTCTATAGCGGGACCTTTCTTTTTTATAATTCTTTTATCTTTTTCCGGCTGTGTGCATTATTTATGCCATTAGGGTAATTGATATCTCCTTGATATTAATATATGCTCTTTATCGAAAAAAATGTAATGAAGCTCTACGATCCGCGGTTTGTAAAGTACCGTTTTTCTAAAGCGTGGTTAGCTGAGTAATAGTGTAGTGCTCGATCGAGGGTTTGGCTGTATGTTTCTTTTTTTATTTTGAGCTTGTAGATACATGATCCCAGCAGGCCGGTTGATGGTTTGGACTCCTTTTCCGTTATGTGAGTTGTTTGTATTTGTACCTTTTAATGGACTGCTAGATGGGATAAGTCCTAGAATTGCTGTTGTAGCATCCTTCCTTCTTCTTTTCTGAAATTGAATTTGGGGCTCAACCAATTTTTGTACTGTCCGATCGCATATCAATAGTGCAGACTATTTTTTAACAAGCAGAATCATGATGATTGTGGTTATTTTATGTATTACATCATGTCTGTCGAGGGACATTGGCTGTTTTGCATTGCCCTGTTTTGCGAAGGGGTTGGTGGTGGGATTCTTTCGTTGCAATTGTAGTGTATACTAGGTGATACCCCGCGCGTTGCTGCGGGAATTGGTAGAAGATATTTTGCTTGAAAAAAGGAGAACCAAAATAGTTTGAAGGAATTTTTTATTTTCAGCAAGTAAATGGATATTATATTACATGTCACACATAGTCAAGAAATTAATTAGAATAATTATTAGTAAGCATTTAAGCCACCAAACATGCTCTTTTGCACTGAGAATTAAGCAAATAAGTTGCACCGAGAAGTGTTTGAGATGGTTAATATTTATGAGAATGTGAAATGAATTCTTACAACTATATTTCCTCTTCCAGTAAGTGCTTGTGGCCAAGGGGGGGTCTTCGTTTCTGTTGTACCAAGTAAAGAATATCTGTTTGTAATCATCGATCTTTACAAAATGAGACTTATCAAATAATTACCATCGTATCTGTATGATTTACATGGATCTGACAACATGAAAATGCTAACAGTGTCTTCAGCTCTGCCCCAATCCAGACACGTCCCATAGCTGCATAGCACATAAACTTAAGCCTCACTAAAATATACTGAAAGCCTAAAAGTGGAACAGAACAATTGAGGCGTAAAACCAGTAAAATATTCATCTTCGTTATGGATTTCGTGCTTCATTTTCTGGTAGAATTTGGACGCCCACGTGGATAAAAAATAGATATATCTCTGGTTGTTACAAAAATATACTTTCCATCTTTCTCCTGAATCATAGCGTGGAGCACAATTTGGGACTTACAAACCAAATCCCAGCACAGAAGATAACAGCAACGAAATACCAAATCCCACCATGTTACCGAGATGCACAGCCATGGAAACCAGTGCTAAGCGAATTGGATGGCCATTTCATACAAGCTGAGATAACCAGACACAACCTTGATCCATGCGGTGCCAATATACGAAGCAATAGCCACCATATGTACTATTCCATCCATCTCGAAGTGCAACTCAGGCGATGGGCAAGAAGGAGAACCAGGATTCAAGAATAAATCATCACATGGCAAACAACAATGCAAAGAAAAACCGAAGTTAAATAGAGAAGATGACCAGGATTCGAGGAGAGGAATGGAGATATCGGCAGGGGAGGAGAATATATAGTACCGGACATGCAGCCGGGAATGCGAGCAATTGGAAGGAGAAGCGTCTCGGATGGTAACGCTTGATCTGGAGGATCTGGAGCAGTTGGGACTTGGGAGAAGAAGAAGCGGCTTGGATGGCGACGCTCGGTCTGGACGATGTCATGGTTTTGTTTTCTCATTTTTTCTCCGGGCTGCAGCCTGAGAAGAACAAAAGAAATAGTTCTGGGCTGGCCCAGGGAGGAAGGCAGTATTTTTGGGCTGGGCCAGTCAATGGTTTCATCCAGCCGTTCTTAGCGACAATATTGACGAAGGAATCGCTGAAAACATGACGGGAAATAGAGTCTGGTGGATTACCAAGCTAATAAGATGACGTGGACAGTGTGCATGTGCAGCTTGCAAACATTAAATGAAGAAAGTGGGGATCAACTTTATAGATATTATAGATGTGCAATTTTGCAAAAAAATGCAATTACACACATGTGTGCAATTTCATATGCGTTTAATAATGCATATATGTGCAATTGCATATGCGTTTAATCATGCATATATGTGCACAATTTTTTAATTTTATATGTAATTCTTTTCAAATGTTAAACTTGCAATTAGGCTTGCACATCTATATCGAATTGCATGCATGTGCACAATTTTTGAATTTTATATGTAATTTTTTGAAATGTTAAATTGCAATTAGGCTTGTAGTTGTTTATTTTTTACGCTTGCCATTCCGATTTTTAGCTACGTATGAAAAAAAAAGCCTAGAAAATGGCAAGATTTTCCAATCATAGATCATGTTCGTTCATTATTGGGAGTTATGTAAAGTCTATGCTGATAGAGAGCTAGGCGTATCCTATAAAGTAAACGTCATTTTTATTACTGGACTACCGGTCTAATCTATTATATACTAAAAGTAAAATACGGATGTTTAAAATAAAGACACCACGTTAATCCACATTATTCTAATTATTTTGATGGTTAGATCTAAAATTTATGGCTACGATTTAAAGATAATAAAGGTTACGCAAAACTATATTTGGTACGAACAACAGTCAAGGATTTCACGTATGAATTTTTTTTTTTGAGGAAAATATTACTTATAAGGAATTAGATACAGATCCACATATGCATGCTCCAAGTTCTGATACGTGAGGCATTTAAATAGATGGTTCCAAATTAAAAAGGAAAGAAAAAAATGACAAGGCTAGCTATAGCTTGCGCTGCTAGGACTCTTTCCATGACACGTACAAACAAAGAGACTTCCGTCAGAGGCTGATCACCAGGAAGCTACAACAACAACAAAAATTTAGGATTCCAGAGATCTAGCTGGCCACGAACAAACATCTATGAATGTTTTGATACGTGAAACACTCAAACATATGCTTTCCGATTTTCAAAGAAAACAAAAGAAGACAATAAAAAATATTTTAGTGTTTTAATTTTCAAAAAACATTTATGTGGATACATGCATATATTTTCTACATATCTGCAGATACATGCATATATTTTCTACGTATCTGCAGACTTTTTCTACCTATCTTTTTAAAATATTTGTCTTTTTTGTACACATCACATATGAAAAATTGGTTGTTTAACTAGACAGGTATCTCAGTATATTTTGTTTCAGAATTTTTGCAATCAGAAAACAAGGTTTTTGAATAATTGGTCACATAACTATTCGACACAATTTATAATGGTAGTGTCCCTTCTCGGATGCGGGGTCGGCAATCAAGCAATCATGTTTAAACAAAATAGCTGCGTCCGCTCAAAAGAGTAGGTCCGATTGAAAGCGAAACGTGTTACAATTTTGTTAAATGTTGTACAGACGCAAACGGTCACAAATACGTACATACACTCACTTCTATAAACACAAGCACACACACACTACCTTTATGAGAACCTCCAAGAGATTGAGTTCAAGAAACTGATTCGACGAGTCTTTAGATTAATTCGATGGTTTCATAGTAGAAAGCGAAACTCAACATTAAATAGTAGAAAAATAACTTTTCTCATTGTATCAAATTACACACATATATATTAATATTATCATATTACTAAGACCTCTGGATTTGTTTTAGCAAGATTGTACATATAGGCTAAAAATTATATTAGACATATAAACTTTTGGTAGGTGGATGAATAGTACAAACCTATCATAATAAATCCATGGCTATATAGCACTTACAATTTCTTTTTCATCATTTTCTCTATGCAATCTAGGATAAGAAAATGTGGGAAAAAACATGATTTTGCTTTGGTAAGAAGTCCATATCAAGTAATGTGGGATTTTCTTTAAAATATCGATTAATATGTAAATATAATTATGTTTTCTTACATGTCTCGGGGGTAACTTGTGTAAGATGAACATGAGCACAAATTTTTAGAAACATAAGTGCCCGAAGTGAACTTTTTTTTACATCAACTCGACTCACATCGAGGTGTTATGTAAAACAAAACATGACGATGACGCATGCACAAGGGTGTGTGTTGATCGTGGATGGGTTTTTTCAATACTTTTTACTTATAAATAATAGATATAAACAATTATACATGCGAGCAAAAATCTCAGCTCATATATACCAAATTTTTTTTGGAACAACGATACCAACTAGCATATTGAATTAGAACATATGCGTAAAATGACAAATATGCGTAGAGCTGCAGACCACCTACACTAGAGAGCATGCCAATTGGTCTAAAGGCCTTGCAGATTGCAGCTTAGTTTGTCGGTGTCGCAGCTCCAGCCTTTTGTGTTAAAGATTATTGAGAAGACATAAACCACTGCCATCTAATATTCCTAAGATCTAACTGTTTAAATATATCTTACTGGAAATTAGTTATTCCGGTACGTAAGTAAATATATGTTGTCTCCTGGAATTTGTGTGTAAGTTAAAATCTATGTATTATGTTATTAATATCACCACGTATAAAGGCACAAATAGTCAATGATATATTATTTTATTATGGCAACAAAAAATCTCCCTGAAATTATAAATGGTAATGATATCTTCGGGACAAGTGATATTTTCTGATATAGCATTTTCTGGTGAATATAGAGCCATTCTAATTCGAATTTCATAATATATTTCAATAGAGTCAGAATAGACAAATTTTGATGTTGCCCTCGCATTTGCGAGGGCCACCTGGCTAGTTAAGGGAACAAGACATCCGTATACCAAAGTTTTTTGTTTGCTAGGTAAAGTACGTGTACTAGCAAGGACTAGCAACAACTTTCAACCATCTCAATTACGGCATGATATATGCAACATATATTTTACGGGCACGATTTTATCATCTCTCACCCACCAGCAGCAGTTGAGCTTATATATATCTTCATCTACAATCTCATTTTCTCAATCTATGTTGTTATGTCAAGAACCAAGAAGACCTCGATCATTTTGTCTATATATAATCTCCTTCTACATTGCTACCAAATTACAAATAGTCAACAAAGCTAGGAATGAGAAGTATCAGGAACTCGTCATGCCTTCACGTGACATATCCCACGAGCTGAATAGCATGAGGAGGCTCGTATGGTTTATTGTTGTCGGCGGACTAGCCGCATAAACGTACCTCTAGTGGAGAATGTACTAGTGCGTCTGCATCCCGCACCGCTCTTTGGGTCCTCACGTCTGCTGCTATGAGCAGGAGCGCAAGGTCCATTCCCAGGATGGAAGGCCTCGAGTGTGTTTTGGCATGTTCGTACCACGGACGATGTTCTACCGAAGAACCATCTTGGACTACTTTGGATGAAAACGGCAGCGGTGTCGAGCGATCCGTTTCGCCGCCCGCAAAAAAAGCGCTTGGTTGGCCGTATTTTGCTTGGCCGTTTTATTTCGCCAGCATGTTTCATTCACGCGAGCTCCGCAAAATTTCACGGACGTCAGGAGGTCCGTGTTTTACGCCCGTTTTTGGCGGTTACATCGAAACGGAGCCGTAAAAATTCAGGCCAGAGAATATAATCAGACGAACCAAGCATGGCTTAAGTGGCGTAGGTGGCCCACCGCAAAAATTATGTTGCCTATGTGGACAAGCCAACTAATCACGCGAGGGCCAGCGGCGCGGCCGTATCTCCTTTGCCACTGTCAGATGCGGCGACGGCGCGGCTCCAAGTCATATCCCCCTCTGGAGGCTAACGCCCTATATGGATGCATTGTCTTCTACTCCTTCCTGTCTACAGCTAATTTTCTCTACGCCGTTACCCCACCACCCCCGCCTCCACTACTTTAGCAACCGCCGTACCGTGGTCTCAAGTTCTCAACCACGCAGATACAAGGCGGCACTACGTACGTCCACTGAAGCTAATTGACTCCTAAACTGTCTAGTTCCTACTTCAGATGGGATCCTACACCAGCTCCGTCGACTCGACGGCGTGGCGTCGTGCCCCGGACACCCCGTCTGTTCTAGCTTCCGTTCGACACAATGACGCCAACGATATGTTCCTGCTCGAGATGCTCACCCACTCCCAGGATGTCTCTGCGCACGTCGCGACCGAGCCCTCCACATCGGCGGTGACGCGAGAGGCTAGGAGTACTTGCGTAGGCAGGAGCTTTGCTAGCCACAATGCTATGTGAATCGGGCGTCACCGTCGATGACGATCCGCCAGTCAGATCGGTGATCTCCGATGCGGCCGCCATGATCGCCGCCATCCCTGCTCGTCTTTGGGGAGAAGGAGGAGAAGTGAAACAGAAAGAGAGGAGAAGGTGGAGAAGTGGAAGAGGAGGCGAGGAGAAGGTGGAGAAGTGGAAGAGGGAGGAGAGAAGAAGGTGGAGAAGTGTAAGAGTAGGGGGGAAGAAGGTGGATAAGAGGAAGAGGAGAAGGGGTAGATGAGGAGGGAAAAATTTGAAACTGGAGAGAGGGAATATTTATTTGAAATTTTTCAGATTTGAAATTGTTTTGCGTCAAAATCTAAAACCTGAAAGAACTCTGTTTTTCTTTTCAATTTTTGGAAATCTAAAAATTCTCTAGATGCTCAGAGGGAGTTGAAGTCGGATGTAAAATTTTGTGTAGATACATTTTCATATAAAAAAGATTTTCATCGAAAGTCGTATGCAACCAGAAAAACCGTTTTACCAAGACATTTTCATAAAACTAGATGATATAACACATGGAATTTATTTTTAAAATTTTCTATCATTTTCTATGATTTTTGTTTGAAAACTTAAAAGACGATATCGAGGGGGAGGATCCGATTAGTAGTAGGCTGCCCAAAATAGTGCACACTACTACTAACTTGATAGTATCAGCGTGCCCAAAATGAGGCACGTGGCTAGTATTTTGGGTTATTCGCGCCAGTCAGCCTAATATAGTGGAAGCAGGCGGGTAAAGGCACACGCGATCGGTATGGAGATAGCAGTCACGTGTCCCCGTGGGGGCGCGCTGGGGGTACTTTCTGGACCCGAGTACAACCGGGCCCCACATACTAGTCGTGTGCGCTACCCTCTGCTACGCTTCCATTACGCACGTACCAGTCGCGTGCGCGTTTTTGGCACGCGACTACTAATATCAGTCGCGTGCGTTTAGACGGGTGCGCTGCCAACTAGCATCCCCCTATAGCGTTTTTCCTACTAGTGCGGAGCCGCGGGCGCGTAGATGTGCGCACGCTCGAGTTCCGCCACCTAGGCCTGGAGCTTGGCGAAGCGGGCCTCCAAGTCCGGTTTCTAGTTGCACAACTCAGTTAGTTGTACTGACTGCGCTTCTAGCTTCTGCTCCATCTTCGCCTACACCGCAATGATGGCATCCTTACTCGATATGACCGTGGCCTTGAGGTCACTGGTGTCCTTCTTAATCTGATCTAGATACTCCTTCAAAGCCGGATCCATGGCTCCCAACAAGCCGCGCCGATCTGCCGTGTACCACCGAGTTTCAAGGACTGAATTGGAAGGATTGTTGTGGGGATTGGGTGGGGATCACTGGCTATCTGGTACCTGATGTTATGGTACTTCTAGGGATTCAGTATATCACAAACACAAGCATCCAAATTACATGCAGAGTGGTTCGAATTTGAGGAAATATATCTGGGTTACAACAAGGAAGGAAATATTCGTCAAAGCCGCCATGTTCTGATCCCAATGGATACCATCTGTGTCACCCTTGTCTTCCTTATGTAGGGTTGTCTCCAAGTTGTCAACTCACTGTCGGACCCATTCCTTGCCCAGATACCTCATGTTGGGTTGGATCAGACGCTTGGGCCTTGTGTTGCGAGGAGTGAGGCCCATAGCATCTTGTAGAGCATGCGGTGAAGTAGCAGTGCTAACAGTACATGAGGAGGCTATACCTTGCTTACAGAGAAACCAAGAATCATGAGGCGGTGTTGGTGCAGCCCTAGGCATTCCCTCTAAATGATGCATGTGACACCTCAGCTAGAAGAAGTGTGTCGTCCAGTGCTATTGCCTGATTCACTGTGGACATCACTTGCAGATATATCGATGGGATGGATTTACATGCCTTCCAAAAAATTGAAAGGACACGTATTTAGATATCATGTAGGTTGGGTGCCACAGTATGCGTTTGAGAACAAAGTTAAATCATATTAGGAAATCAATATATAAGGCATGATTACAGCCTTCCATTAACGAAGCTACACATATACACACAAAACCTCTTGGCATCTAGGTTAACGATGCGCGAAACCATCAACTTTTTTTTTTTGAAATCCACCGATCTATTAATAATCATCAACAGTAGTACAAATAACCCAAAAAGTAAAGAAAATTACAAATTGGTACTCGGACCACCTAGCGACGACTACAAACACTAGCACGAGCCGAAGGCGCGCCGCTGTCCTCGCCCTCCATCGCCGGAGTCAGGCAAAGCTTGTCGTAGTAGAGCTTGTTGTAGTAGACAGACGGGAAGTCGTCGTGCTAAGGTCCCAAAGGACCAGCGCACCAGAGCAGCAACCATCGCCGATGATGACAACCGTAGATCGGAAGAGACTATCATGAAACCACACCAATAAACACGAAAACCGACCAGATCCCAGGAGATCCGACGGGCACACAACTCCACGCGCCCTCCGTCTGCTAGATGCACCACCGAGCGAGGATAGGGCGGGAGGACCTTATTCTGACTTCAGGATGCCGCCTCACCATCCCAAAAAAGAGACTGAAAAGCAAACTAAAATAAACTCCCCACCGGCGAGGGACCGTGGTCCGCCACACCTCCAAGGCCCCAAGGCCACCGGAGGCGGAGCGGACCGGCGGTATCGCCGGCGAGGAGGACGGAACCCTAGATGGGTTTTGTGGCTTCTTTCCGCCGCCTCCTGAGTTCCTTCACACGTACCGGTTTGCGAAACCATCAACTAGCAGCAAGGGAAACATGGAGAGCCCTCTGTATGTAATGAAGCTCTACGAATCCACGGTTTATAAAGTAAGGACCATTTTTGTTACTGGTCTTCAGGTTTACTGATTAAGGGTGCGAGACATATATATGCTAGATAATTAGTTTGTTTTCTTGATAGAGTGTACTAGCAAGTACTAGCAAGTAGCAACACCTTTATATCATCTCAATTACCACGTGATATGCGTAGTGATTTGACAGTTGCACTTTATCATCTCTCACCCACCACCTGCACGTGAACCTATATATATCTTCCTGTCTATACAATCTCATTTTCCATTTTAAGTTGTTTAACTCAAATGTTGTCAAGAATCAAGGAGACCTCGATCTAGGGTGTGTTCGGTTTGAGAACCGGAAGGAATGGAACGGAATGGTTCCATTCCGACGGCATGGGATGGTTCCGACCCCGTGTTCGGTTCAGAAAAAGTCGAGGAACGGAATGGTTCCGTTTTCTGTTCGGTTCAGGAATCCCACGGCGGAACAGAACGGCCTAAATATGATTTTATTCGTCCAAATCAAAATTAACATGAGCTAAACATGATTTTTTTGCAAACCGAAGTCAACTCAGGCCAAAATTAACAGGAACGGAGGAGGAGCACGGCGTGCCCTGCCTGGCCGCCGCTCGTGCTGGCCATCGCGGGCTGCCGCCGCCGCGAGCTTGCTGGGCGCCGCTGGGCTCGCCGCGTGCTCCCTGCTGGTCGTGCTGGCGCCGCCGCGTTGCCATCGCGGGCTGGGCGCCGCCGCGCGCTGGGCGCCGCCGCGAGCTTGGCGCCGCCGCGTGCTGGCCATCGCGGGCTGGGCGCCGCCGCGCGCTGGGCGCCGCCGCGAGCTTGGCGCCGCCGCGCTGGCCATCGCGGGCTGGCGCCGCGCGCGGCGCCGCTGCGGCGGGGCTGGGCTCCGCCGCACCGGCGTCCGTGTTGGCCGCCGCCTGCCGCCGCCGCGCCCGCGTGAGAGAGGGGAGAGAGGTTACATGAGAGAGAGATTAGTTTCGGCATTAGCGAGCCGTTCCTCGCGATTCCACCGATTCGGCCGGACGAGGCCGTTCCGCATATTTGAGGAATATTCTCTTTCGGGGAACCACCTCGTTCCGTTCCTTTGCCAAACCGAACACGAGAACGGGCACCAGATGCGGAACGGTTCCGTTCCATTCCTCCAGATTCTGGAACCGAACACACCCCTAATTTACATCTTTTATACGCTCCTCACGCATGCCAACCCAATTACAACTAGTCAACAAATATAGGAACGAGAAGTGTCAGGAATTTTTCATGCCTTCACGTGACATATTACACGAGCTCCACTACAACAGGAGGCTCATCGGGTATATTGTTGTCGACTGACTAGCCGCATTGACAGATCTGTAGTGGAGTACGTACTAGTGCGCCTGCATCCCGCGCCACATAGTGGATCCTCACGCCTGCTGCTCTAGGCTAGAACGTGTCCATTGCCAGGATGGAAGGCCTCGAGTGTCTTTCCGCATGTTCCTTCGAAGACCAAGCGTGTTGTACACCACAGTCTTCACGCGCCCAGATTTTTCCTCCTGGCGACGGCACAGTGCGGGCGTCCCTTTGTTGAGTGTAGTTGGAAGTTGGAACATATCTAGTGTAAATGGTCTACATCCTGGAAATCTGAAAATTGGGATGTTTTTTTTGGGATTCTATTTCTATGCCCCTCCAGACTCCAACAATACAGTGTGCCGGTATGTCTGCAATCTTAGTTCCAGGGTTTGCTGCCTATGTATGTGCTGGTGTGATTAAGTGTGTCATCTGGCCATTAGTACAAAATCTAGTAGCCCGTATCAAAAAAAAATCAGATTTTCAAGATGTAGTCATTTCCACCTGATAGAATTAGTTGTTGTACTCCCTTCGTTCGATTTTAATAGATGTGAGTGTTAGCTATACCATGGGACACCACGCACGTCTACTAGCGTCATTTTTTTTGCGAACAGAGCAAATACTTGTAAATAATCTTGGTAGATGGGTTGCTCACCTCCGACGCTATATAGTTTTGCGAACAGCTACCTCCTCTTTATCCATATATAACATCCACATCCCTGACTCACTATTTATCAATTTTCAACTCACTATTTCCCGAGCCAATTTCGCCAAGTGGCATCAGTTCATGACGTTTGGGCTTGGTATGTTCCATACTTCCATGCAATGCAGGGACGGAGACAAGGGGGGACGAGCAGGGGCTACGCCCCCCCTATGATCCTGGGTTTCTTCAGAAAATTAGCTTGGGTTGCTTCTCATCTATGGTGTTTAGCTGGCTTCGCCCCCCTTATACACATCATAGCACTAACTTAGCCCCCCTTAACCTCAGATCCTGGCTCCGTCCCTGATGCAATGGATCATATGACTGAGGGTTCTGCGCCACGCGGTCAAGACGATGAATGGCGTCAGACATCTCAATCTCTCTCTGGTTTGTGGCCAACCTAAAAGACGGTTTTGTTCCCCTTGTCATGGGCACAGATTGACTCGCCAGATCCATGTGGACCCCTCCCCACCATTTCTTTGTTGGTAATCAATCCGCACGCTCTGCCTATCTTCACAAGACCTACCGGAACATCCCTCGGGCGCTGGTAACAAGAGCATCTCCGCCGCGCCCCCAAAGCGTCCCCAAAGGGATTTGCGCGCGGACCAAAGCGTTCCCCGCCCCCAAAGCCCTTTTTGTCCGGCTGATACGGTGTCCGGCGCCGAGCCGTCCCCGTCCCACGGGGACGCTCCGGGGACGGACACAACGCGAGGCCAACCGACGCCCGACGCGTCGGCGGCACGGAAGGCTAAAACCCCGTCGCCTACCTTTGGTCAAGCGACGTTAATGGCGTCCCCGTTTTCCTGGCGACGCAGGACGCGTCTCGTCGTGCATGGCCGCGTGGCCGTCCGCGCCGAGTTATTGCCACCCCTGCCGCCGCCGCTTTAAGACGCCCTGCAGTTTCGCCGCTCACAAACCTTCTCGCGCCGCCGCCTCCTCCCGCATCTTCTCCTCCGCTCCAATGTCGAGCTCTTCTCCCGCAAGATCGCTGCGAACGGCTTCGCCGCGCGCCTCACCGTGGCGGAGGCGTGGGCGCGTACCACGCCGATCCACCGGACATGCGGCGCCGGGCGGAAGATGGCCGGAACGCATTGGCGCCCCACCGCCGCCGAAGCCGGCTCGGACCAATGGAGGGACGCCATCAAGGCCCGTCGGGCTCAACCGACCGCCGAGGAGCGGCGGGATCCGACGTGGGCGGTCAACGACAACGACGCGTGGACGACGTACTTCCAGGCGAAGTACGACGTCGAGATGCACAGCACCGACAACCTCGTCGGCGGCCCCAACAGCTGAACAGGAAGGCCGCGCCCGTTCGGCGTTCCGGGCGCACCGAGAACGTCATCCGCGGCTCCGCAACGGCGCTCCAGGCCGGAGATGCCGCCGCGCCGCCGGCTCAATGGCAGCCGAGGAGGACGACGTACTCGTCCTCCTCGCACTCTTCTTCCTCGGGACCCGCGATCGACGCCGTCTCGTCGTCTGGCGCCCTACACCGTCCCCAAACGGGAGGTTAGGAGGGGCGACGCCCGTCAACACGAGGCGTGGCGGTAGCGGCGGCGGGCAGCAGCAGGCGCGCGCGGCGGCGCCTCATCCCGGCCGGAGGTGAGGAGCCGGGAGGAAGCGCCGCAGCGGCGCCGGGCGGAGTACGAGCGGCGGCGGCATCGCCGCGACGACCCCGAGGACTCGGGCTGCGGGCGGCGTTCTTGGCGTCCATGGACGACAAGGACGCCGGAGGGGCGACCTGGACGCGGCGATCGCCATGTCCATCCGCGACTCCGGCAAGCCGGTGGACCTCACCGACGACGGCGAGGCACCAAGCGGCTTGGTGAAGGACGAGCCCGTGACGAGCCCGTCGACGAGCGCGTCAAGCGGAGGTCGTCACCGACGAGATGTACAACTTCCAGCAGTACTACGCCTCCGGCCGCCGCAAGTGGTTCTAGATTAGGTTTAGTTTAAATTTAGTCAAATTTCGTTCGAATCTATGTAAGTTTGGACGAATCTAATCGAATCTAGCTAAGTTTAAAATTTGCGAAATTTTGTTTGGGGGACGCGACTGGGGAGCGACGTCCCCCAAACGCGGCACGAACGAAACACGTCCCCCAAACGCTCAATCCGGCGCGGTTTGGGGGACGGTTTGGGGGACGCGGCTGGAGATGCTCTAAAATGGGTCTAGGTAGAAGCTCTCACAACAATTTCACATTCTGGATCGTCCGATCTCTCGTCTGAACATTCCAGATCACTCCACATTCTGGACCGTCTGATCTCTTGTTTGAACGTTCCAGATCACTCACTCGTACCATCGGCTTCAGGAGCCTTTTACCTACTATCCTGCTCGTCCAGGCTCGAGCAACGTTGCTGGGCTGCTACTCCCAAAACTTAATTGGACGTGTTATTGTGAATCGGGCCAAGTTACCACCGCGCGGCCCAGATATCCCCTTTAGATTTCCGTTTCTCCTACCACCCGATTGCCCTTGGGTCTTTTCTCCTTCCGTTTTTTGCCGCTCTTGAAACTGCCGGCGGCAGCATATTGACGGGAATTGATGTCGACCGTAGTCCTCCCGAAACTATTCCAGTAATGTCTTTTTAACTCTTATTTTCAGGACATGAACAATGGTTTAGATAGATGGTGTCTGTAATAGCACTCTATATCATATATAGACAATCGTATAGACAATGTCTACAATTGTCTGTTTATAAGCTATCTATTTTTAGCCATAACCATGTGTGAGTATAAGTTATACACCCTTCATATAACAACAAAAATGTTGTCTGTAAGAAGCCTACAAACTTTCTATAACTTTACAGACGGCCTCCCTCTTTCTCCTCATTCTCTTTTCTCCACATCACCAAAATCACCTTAACTACCCCTTACAGCTGGGTCACCATCATTATATATGTGCTCAGTCGACTTATATAAATGTGTTACACATATTTTGATTTCTCACTCCCCATGTTTCTCAGATTGCATAGAGGATAAAGCCTTCTGTTTTTTCGTGATTATCCAGGAATCAAGGAGGCGGCGACGATCAGAGAGAGAACGATGGCATCGGCGACAGCTGGTGATGACGAGTAGGAGGTAGAGATATCAACGAAAGAGGATGTGGCGACGTCTTGGATCAGGTAAATCCTAATCGCGGACCTTCACATTCATATGTCAGTTGGTGCTCTCTGTAACTCATCTCTCTCCGCTGCACCGGTGAGGAGGGTCAGTGTGAGGACAAGGTGTGCACTTCTGCCGGTTCGTAGCTGTTCAACTGTCTCTGGCTCATCTTCCCTGCACCATCCCGTGACCCCATCTTGTCACACGCACCCTTCCACCTAGCGTGCCCAGTTCAAGAGGAAGATGAATTGGCATGTTCTGCTTTCTTCCTCAGCGGTACACATTTATTTGTATCACATAAAAAATTGTAAACTTTGTTCTTCGGCATGACAGATTTACAACCGGCTGAGAGCCTGAGACCTCTTAGTTATCGTGGAGCATTCATGTTCAGCTTCCAAACCAACTGTTGCCGCAACTACAATCGCACAAATGGGGAATGACAAAAGACTATGTGTATGCATGGTTTCTATAACTTCTGCAATATGCTAGCAGTTTCTCTTATCAAATACACGGATATAATTGCCACGAAAAAAATGCCCTGATTTTTTCTATCGCAATGATTTGTGTTTCCTTACTTTTGGTATGGTCTATTTACGTTGTCCTTCGATGTAAAATAGAATGTGCATGATTTCAACTGATTTAAGCACATCTATCTATGCACCTCAGTGTGATCCCTTTTTTAATGGGTGTCGCATCATACAATTAGTTACCTGCCATTTATTTCATACATAAGTGTTGGATATTTGTATAATTTCTATGCAATCCATTTTTTGCCTAATGTAGAAGTTTTTCAATATCCCAAATTCTTTCGGGTGGGCGCGTGCCAAAGCCAAGTCCTGGGCGGACGCACTACAGGACAGAGAAAAATTGCACCGTTCTTTCTCCAACCTCCTCATTTTCTTTCTCACGATGGGTTCCAACCCAATTCCTCTACAACGTGCGGCGCCGTCGATAGGAACCAGCGCGCGCTGCCGCCGGCCTCCCCGGCCTCTAGCGTTTGCTACCACCGCTTGCCAGGTTCCCCAGCTCCCCCGGGCGAGGCTCGCTCTTGCCCCGGAGTCCACAGCGTGGAGCCGGAGCTGGGCAGACCATGGAGTGCGCCGCTGTAGACTTCTCCCGAGCGTCGCCCGGGCTTCCACCAGTGCACCTCTGAGCTCTTCTACATCGGTTCGTCTTCCCGCTGGGGACGGCTACACCTGCCGTCAATCTCTCAGCTGCGTGGTCCGGACGACGTAGGTCCGCCCCGTCCTGCCGCCGGTGCCCGCTGCAGAGGTCTCGTCCTCTCGCCGGTGCGGATGCTCTGCCCGACAGGGCGTCGCCGCGACCCGTCCATTTATTTGCGGAGGAGCAGGAGAGATATAGAGCTCAGTTTGGCTTTTGCTCCTCTCCTGTGATGACACTTATCGTGTAAGATCTTCTGTGCATAATCGTGATCAGTATCCTCCTGTGTCGAGGCAATTCTTTACATAAATTTGCCTAAATGTGCTGCCAACTTGTCTAACAATCTGTTTAAGTGATTAAATTTTAAAGTTGTCCATCGTGCTTGCCAAGTTGTCCAGAATTATTACGAAGTTGCTCACCATAGTCACGAAGTTGCTAAGTGATCTATAATTATTCTTAATTCGTCTATGGTGTTGTGAAGTTGCTTCCCGCTAAGTTGTGTACCATCTTGGTGAAGTTGCCTTCGGCCCGTGATTCCACGATGAGGCTCAGCCGCCATGGCATTCGCCTCGGACGCGCTCCAGGCTTGTAGCTGGCCTGGGCTAGCTAGGACGACGTCCACGTTGCGGACCCTTCGCCCTAGTCGCGACGGTCGTAGTGGTTGCCGGGCCAATGATGGCGACGAGGGACACCTCGCGCTCCGCCGTGAAAAGAGCCCCCTCAGAGCTAGCTGTTGGCGGCCCGCCTGCCCTTCCATTGTGAGCTAGCTTCGCTGCCATCGCACATACTCGTCGTGGGTGTGGGCGCCCGGCAGCGGTGGCCCAACATAGCAGCATGCGGAGATTTTCCACCCCGAGGGGAGTCGCCAGTCCGGTGAGACAAGGAGCCACGCCTCGCATAACATGTGCTCCTCCCCGATTGAGAGGTTGCGGGAGCGCTCGCTGCTGCCGATGCCGACGGCTGCCCCAGAACCACCGGCCTTGTAGTTGTTGGCCATGGCGCTAGGGTTTTGTTTTGCGAGGCTCCGAACTTGCTCCGCCCCAGAACATTGCTCCAAAGTTGCATACCGCTAAACCGAAGTTGCTTGTTGCTGAACGGAATTTACCTACGGTTGCACTGAAATTGTATAGGGATGCACCGAAGTTGCCTATCGATGAACCATAGTCCCATACCCTGCATTGAAAATGCTTACCAGTGCATTGAAGTCGCCCAACGTTGCACCAAATTTTCCTAACGCAACTCTGAAGTAGTCTAGCGCTGCACTGAAATTGCTTATCGATAAACTGGAGTTGCATACCATACAGTGAAATTTCATACCATGGCATCGAATTTGCAAAGAGGTGCACTGAAGTTGCCTAAAGGTGTTCCAAAGTCGCCTAACGTTGCACCGAAGTTTCCTAATGATGCTCTAAACTTGCCTAATGTTGCACCAAAGTTGTCTAATGATGCTCCGAAGTTGCCTAACACTGATCGGAAATTTTCCTAATGATGCACCGAAGTTGCATATGGCTGCACCGAATTTTTCTAGTGATGAATCAGAGTTACATACTCATGCACCAAAATTATTGCATACCCACCAAACTATGGTGCCTTAAAACACAATTTTTTGGTACCATGGAGAGCAACTTCGGAACCTGACAAACCAACTCTAATGTTTGATAGAGCAACTTTGGTGCCCCTCAAAGCAACTTCGCTGCTGACGACCGTAACTATGGTGTTGACAAGCCAATTTTGGTTCCAACGGTGCAATCCTAGTGATCGACAATCAACTTTTAGAGCATGACAATGCAACTTTGGTTCCTGAAAATACAATTTTGGTGGCCGAAAGCGCAACTTTGCCGCCCAACGGAGCAAATTTGGTGCCGACAACACAACTTTGATGCGCTTGAGTTCTCAAGCGCATATCCGGACTTTCCCGAGGACCGCTCTAGACATCTGGTGAAACATCGACCGTCATCTATGCGGATGGCGACGCCTACTTCACAACATCCTTAGGAAATTTCATAGAATCGACACACAACATCAAATTTGGTAACTATACTGCAGCTAGGAAAAATTACAACTACGGTATTTTTTTGGCCAACAATTATTATTTGATTTTAGGCAACAAACTAGAATTTTTAGCAACTATTATGTAATTATAGGCAACTATATGGTTTTGTTGCCAAGTTACACATTGTTGTTGCTAAGTCGCCCACGGCTGCAGTGAAGTTGCCTACCGTTGTAAAGAATTTGCCTAAAAATACATTAAAATTGTATCGTGCTTAAGTTACGTTGCACTACAATTTATATGAATTTGCTTCCCGTTCGGTGAAGGTTCCTACATTTGCACATAAGTTGTCTCGTGTTGTAACAAGGCTTACTACTGATGCTAAGTTTCGTACCGTTGTAGAGAAGTAGCCTACCCTCTACCACTATGCCACTCCGCCGGACTAGAGGTCCTCCCATAGTAGGATCTGATGGTCGAATGGATTTCTGGTGGACCTTTCTCCCGATGAGCTATGTAGTTCCACTTGATTGTCGCACCTGAGTTTTCGAGCGCCTCTACGGATTTTTCTGAGGGTCGCTCTAGACTTTTAGTGAAACATCGATTGTCATTGATGCCGACTTCACAACATCCGCACGGAACTTCAGAATGCGGCAATTAAATTTAGCTAGGCAAATTACAACTACAACAATATTTTAGCCAACAAATTATTATGTCATTTTAGGCAACGAACTAGCATTTTGCAGCAACTATTCTGTAATTTAAGGCAACAAATTAACACCTACCTGATTTTAGGCAACAAACTATGGCTAGGCAAGAAACTAGCATTTTTAGGAACAATTATTGGCAACAAATTGGCATTGTTTGGACAATTACCAACTTCCTTACACGTGGGATCAGCCGGTCTATTCTCCTCTCTGTGCCTATCTTCTTCCTCCCACAACATCTCTCGATTCTCTCTCTAGCCTCCCCATAAAACTGCTCTGGCCCGTCACCGATTCCGGTTGCCGACGGCCTCCCCTGCCGCTGCCGTTCACCGGAGGAGCCCCGCCCACTACCTCTCGCCTAGATCCCGACCGGCGTGACACCGTTCATCCCCGCGTGTTGCTGGTCCGCTTGCTGTCCCGGCCTAGGCGACGCGTACGAGGAAGGATGCTCCACGGCGACTGGGATCAGGAGACGGTGGTGGCGCGGGAGGGACGTTCCGGGGATGTGCAGGCCGGCGGCGGCGGGGTCCAGCGCGGGAGACGGCGACGGCGCAGGTTCGAATTCGACCACCTCTGATGGGACTCCCTCGTGGAGGACGGCCAGTCGGAGCGGCATCGGCGCCCAGGATCACGACGGCCAGGGCGAGCAGAGCCGATGGCCAGCGGGGCAAACAGCGGCGGACCGGGCGGCTTGGGGTCGCGCCCGACGCGAGGACGTTGTCACCAAGGAGCGGAGCGGCTGGTGAGTGAGTCCCCGCTCTGTCATGGCCATGGCCGGTGAGGGGGACACCAATTACTTCCTAAACCGTTGAACGCTTTGATAGGGAACTTTCCTTTTTTTTTGGTTGACCGCTCAGATGGATGAACGAGCACGCGGCCGCCCGATATTTGTGGTGACTCATAATAATCTAGGAGGAAGCTGTATGGAAAAGACCTTGGATCAGTATACTTTAATTCTTGCTTTAAAAGGCATGAGGTCCATCTTCCAATGTTGATCTTACCTTCTGTAAACTGCAAAGCTAAACTCAAAACAGATTGTTAACATACGCACAATTATGGCATGTGCACACTGGGAGGTTGTTTTTGCTGCTGATACAGTTTTGGGCTTTTGGCTGGCTGGGTAATCCCAGAATACTAGATGACGCCCCGCGCGTTGCTGTGGAATTTATAAAAATACAATGTTGTGCATACAATATTAGTGAAGGAGTTCTTTTGAAAATATAAGTATTGTTTATTTGTTATACTACAAATAAAAGAGACGAGCAAGTAGTGATGATTAATCAATGCCATCGTCCATACAAATTTTAGTGCTTCGTGAAAGGGTGACTTTGATCAAAGCGCCAAAGTCACCGACATACATAAAAAAGCAAACCATTTGAGATTTTCAACCTAAGCAGTACATAGTGATTGGAAAACTTGCAACATAAATCAATTGGAAATATAACAGTTTTGTTACATTACTACAAACTCAGTAAGAAAAAGATGATTATCTATATTTCCTAGCTGACAAAAACAAACTGAATTACACGTGTATATAGCAAACATTTATGGATTTGGTAATGCTCCACAAATGTTACAAAACATACAGAGATCAATGATACCATTGCAAACTTAAGTGTAGCAGTTCCAAAATTTAGAAGAGATCAATTGATGTATTCTACCTTAAAGAACTGTCTATCTACGCGTATTATCTTAGAGGATTTTTGCAGCAATAAAAGATTAATTGAGCGGATGCTTTTGAGGTCTTCCCTGCAGGATTGTAATTTTTTTTGCATTGAGTGGTATTTCCCCAGATCTTAGGATATAACTATATCTACAACAAAAAGTCTGAACCAACTAAAGAGTTTTAGGCTGAAATATAGTTATGCGTGCCAAAACATACACCATCCTTGGTATGCGCACTTCACAAGAGTACATGACATAAGACACATGGTAGTGTGTTCGATACATTTATCATTGGAAAAAATCCTTTCAAATTGCATACTTCCTGGCTGTATGCGTGGGAATTGGAAAAACAATGCCAGTTGCGAATAGTACAATGCTAAAGGGAGATCACTGAGCTGCTTCGATTTTGATAGAACAACTGGTCTATATATATTAAAATTTAATCTGCACAATGGTTATGTAAAGCAATAACAAAAGTGTACATCAAAGCATCTCTCAAAATCAGTTGCACGAATCTGGACGAACTGCATCGCAGATATGTAATTCAATCCAAATACGTGTTTAATACTGGTTTAAAATCAAGTAGAAAACCATGCCTAATGGAAGTGAGCTGTTGAAAGATTATTAAAAGGAACTTCAGCTGTTTGATTTTAGATTCAAGAAATAGATAGTTGTGTCATTTAGTCAATGCACCGATGCTAGAAGTAACTGAATGATGTAAGCTCAGCAAGTGTACTCTGAATTTTGCATCTAACATACTTCCATCTGTGCCAGCGAAAATCCTCTGTAACTCAATCAACGTAATCTGCAAAGAATGGGAAAATGATTAACATGGAACTGCAGGATATTGTAGCGAAGTATAGGACGGAATCTTGGCTAACCTGGTATTGCAAGGTGACTTAAGTGGCCCGTTGGCAAGGGAGAGGGCCCCTGAATTCTTCTCGTCCAGCATGGGCAGTAGCAGCAGGTGATAAGCTGGTGATGGCGAGGGCTCCAAATTCGTCCTGGCCAACACACTATTTTTCCGGGAGTGAAACCTAATAAATAATAAATCAATATACGACCAATATACGACCAATATAAATAGAGAGGGGATGGGGTTAGGGATATAGTATGGACTTTTGAGAATGCTTAAGGGAGATCACTGAGCTGCTTCGATTTTGATAGAACAACTGGTCTATATATATTAAAATTTAATCTGCACAATGGTTATGTAAAGCAATAACAAAAGTGTACATCAAAGCATCTCTCAAAATTAGTTGCACGAATCTGGACGAACTATTGCATCGCAGATATGTAATTCAATCCAAATACGCGTTTAATACTGGTTTAAAATCAAGTAGAAAACCATGCCTAATGGAAGTGAGCTGTTGAAAGATTATTAAAAGGAACTTCAGCAGTTTGATTTCAGATTCAAGAAATAGATAGTTGTGTCATTTAGTCAATGCACCGATGCTAGAAGTAACTGAATGATGTAAGCTCAGCAAGTGTACTCTGAATTTTGCATCTACCATATTTCCATCTGTGCCAGCGAAAATCCTCTGTAACTCAATCAACGTAATCTGCAAAGAATGGGAAAATGATTAACATGGAACTGCAGGATATTGTAGCGAAGTATAGGACGGAATCTTGGCTAACCTGGTATTGCAAGGTGACTTAAGTGGCCCGTTGGCAAGGGAGAGGGCCCCTGAATTCTTCTCGTCCAGCATGGGCAGTAGCAGCAGGTGATAAGCTGGTGATGGCGAGTGCTCCAAATTCGTCCTGGCCAACACACTATTTTTCCTGGAGTGAAACCTAATAAATAATAAATCAATATACGACCAATATAAATAGAGAGGGGATGGGGTTAGGGATAGAGTATGGACTTTTGAGAATGTGATAGTGCAATGTACGACCAATATAAATAGTAGTCTATCTACGTCAAAAAAATAGTAGTCTATGGCTTCATGGAGAATAGTGGTGGAGGAGCTGAAAGATCAAGGGGTGAAGACGATGAGGTTGAAGAAGTTCTGGTGCCAAATGGCCTGGAAGGAGAAACGAAGAGGCTTCCAGCAATTGTTGGCATGAATATTAAGTGGTGATTCGACTGGTTGGTTGACTATTCAAGTGGCGGTTTTTTTTGCATTAAAGAAGAATGCCAAAGAAAAACAGCACGTGGACCACCCCTGGGGTATTTTATTTTTGGCTGATATGGCATGGTTGAAGACATGTGGAAGCCCATGATTGCTCAAAATGCTTGATGATATGGATAGCTTGCATGTTGAGAGAATTACTCTTAGTGGGTTGCTCTAATTTAGATATTATAGATTATAGATATGTACTCCCTCCTGCCCGATTTAGATGATGCGATGGCTAATTTGCAGAAAACACCTTGGTGAATTTCCGACACAACAGGAAGTGCTCCCACCGCTCAGCACACTCCGTCATCTTCCTCGTTCTTCCCTCGCTGCTCCACTCGCTCTCTCTCCCGCCGCTCAGGCCACCCGCCCGCGGCCCAAGCTGCCTTCTTTCTTACCCCCGCCGCGC
Organism: Lolium multiflorum; assembly: GCA_030979885.1. Taxonomy (NCBI): domain Eukaryota; kingdom Viridiplantae; phylum Streptophyta; class Magnoliopsida; order Poales; family Poaceae; genus Lolium; species Lolium multiflorum. The sequence continues at coordinate 9,761,732 of CM061751.1, read as the reverse complement.
TGCCCGTCGCCTTGCTCCCCCGCTTCCTTGCTCTCGGCGGTGATGCCCCGTCCACCGCCCCAAGCCGTCTTCTTGGATTTTTTTGTCCAAGACACCGCCGCCGCCCCGTCCATCTACCCGCTTCTGCGGTCGATCTACACCACTAGCAACAGCTGCCGACCTGTGTAGCCACACAGGGAACCTTGTCGTCCGCTCCAGCAGGAAGTTCCCTAAAGCGCAGGTCTAGGTGGCACCACGGCCGTAGAGCTGGCCCGTCAACCTACTGCTCGAGTTCTTCGGTGTATTCCTGTCCAAGCCCCTCGAAGACGAGGACGACGGCACCCCCTGGGCCGCCGAATCGATCAGAAGGTTCTCAGCTCTCCCGAAGTTGGTACTCCCACTTCCTCACAGCACATTCAGATCTCTGAACACTGTCCTGATTACAGTGATACATTTGTGTGATCTCAGGGATTGGTGCTTGGATTACCAATGGATACATCAATTTTGTAAACTAACAATGCACTGAGTGACATGCCCTGTCTGTTGCTCTGTTGCAACATCGAAGTAAAAATGTAAAATGCCAATTATTTGTATGACATTTTTTTCGATAAAGGATGCTTTATTACTTTTGAGGAAGCAATTACATCCAGCCTCTGCATAACCAGGATGCACACAGCGTTTATGAATGTCAAGTCCAAAAAAGATGTCAAACTAAAAAACTAGGTGAAATACATATCGAAACGATGAATCGCAAAACGCCTAAGGTGTGGGTGGGGCTTCAATCCGTAGACTATGTTGCCACCCATGTAGGGAAAAAGTATCCCTCGCCGTAGCCTCTAATCGTGTAAAGACCTCCGTAAATAGGTCTCGGTTCTCCATACGCTGAAGAGGTAACCATGAACGAAGAATCCATGTACATCTGTAGATGACCTGCAACAAGGAGGAGTTAATGTCATTAAAAATCTTGTCATTTCTACTCAGACATAGCGCTCAGATAACTGCTAGCGCCCCCACCCTAAGAAGCAACTTGAACCTTGAATCTATACCATGAAGCCAATGACCGAATACATTGGCCACACTAGTGGGAGGATACAAGGAAGACGCTACTTGAATGACAGACCAAATAGATCTCGCAAACTGACACTGGAAGAAGAGGTGTTTAATAGTTTCATCATGATGACAAAAAATACATCGAGAGCTTCCTTGCCAATTCCTCTTAACAAGATTGTCTTTGGTGAGGATGACTCCTCGACGAAGGTACCATCCAAATATTTTTATTTTTAATGGTATCTTCATCTTCCAAATTTTCTTATTATTATCAATCGGTAAATCAGAATGAATTATGGCGGTGTATAAGGATTTTACCGAGAAAGAGCCATCTACATGTAAATTCCACCTAAATTCATCTGGTTCAGGCGATAGATTAACATCCCCCAACCTATGGATTAATGCGTTCCATGTCACTAGCCTTTGTCCTAGCAAAACACGTCGGAACGTCACATTCGGTGGAGAGGTAGCCATTACTGTGGCAATGGTATCTCCTTTGCGACGAACGATACTATACAACACATACTGTTCACTTAGAGGTGCATTGTCTAACCAAGCATCTTCCCAGAAACGTATCTGTGCCCCATTCTTAATTGAGAAAGTACCATGACGAAAAAGATATTTTTTGACGCCATTAGACCAGCCCAGTGTGAATCTCCAGGTTTCCAAACCACCCGAGATAACGTCTTGGAACCACTATATTTTCTCCGGAGGATAGTTTGCCAAATCCCATCCTCGGTAAGGAGCTTAAAAAGCCATTTACCTAGCATGGCTGTATTCTTCACTTCCAGGTCATGAACACCAAGCCCGCCTTGATCTTTGGGACTACAAACTACACACCATTTAATCAGTCGATATTTCTTTTTCTCGCTATCCCCTTGCCAAAAGAATCTGGATCGATAATAATCGAGTTTATGAAGAACTCCTTTTGGTAAAAGGAAAAATGATAACATATACAGTACCATATTTGTCAGTACCGAATTAATGAGTACCAATCTTCCTCCCAGGGATAGCAATTTGCCTTTCCAGCTACTAAGGCGCTTCTGTAATCTTTCTTCTACTATTTTCCATTCAGCGATGGTGAGTCTCCAGTAATGAATCGGAATACCCAAATAGCGAATGGGAAATTGGCCTTGCCCGCAACCATGGGCGGGCCTAGGACTTCAACAATGGGTATTCAAGATATAGAAAAATACAAAGAAAAGTCAAAAAAATAGTGAGAAAACCAGTGTTTGAACCCAGGATGTGCTTGTGCAGGTTCACTTACTCGTGCCAACAGACCAACAACTTGGTTGTGTGAACAATTGGATTCGATTATATACATTGTGAAAAAAAAATATAGCTGTACCATATGATTTGAAAAGTTTGACAAATATTTTGGGTATTCATCTGCATACCCATGAATACATGTAGGCCCGCCCATGCCCGCAACCGAACAACTCTGTATAGAGAGTTGTATCATCTTGGGCATCACCGAAACAGAACAATTCACTTTTATGGAAATTGATTTTCAATCCCGACAACTGCTCTGTTTCGACAAAAAGTAGCGAAACTTTCCCCTAGGGATATGTAGGGGTTTTGCTAGATGCGTACATGAGAGTACAAATATGCGGGCGTGCCATCTTGCTTAATAAAACAAGAAATAAAATAAAATAGACAAATAAAGATAAAACACCATATGAGGAACACTGCATTTTATTCATATCATTGCATTGTACAAATACATATTGCATGTTCCAATAGGACTATATCCTTTTTGCCTTCTGCGTCGCGCTCATGGAGTATCTGACATAGGAGATTGCGTAGTTCATTGATTCCCGGTGGCTTTGCAAGCATCCGGTTAATTACATCTGCAGGGTCAAGCCCCACAGAATACCTCCGATTAAGCTGCGCTGATGGTCGTCGTCATGATTGGATTGCTCATCCATATGCATTGTGATATTTATGGAAAACATGTGTGCGGGTGGCTTTGTTTCGCCGAAACCCAGTCACGTATACTATCGCCATGTTGGTATGACCAACAGGATATGTCGATGAAGGGGATGACTTTCGCCTCGTCGGTGCCCAGTTGCTCATTAGACAATCACAATAAGGATATTCATTGTAAGGTTGCTCATAGAAGTTTCTTATGTCTCCAGGAGGACCATATTGCGACTGTTAGATAATCTATCCTAATCAGTGTTTAAGTATGGGCAGTTTGATTAGGTAAGTTTAATACGTTTTACAGTTTGGATAGCATGCCAAGTACGGGAGTTCTAGTCCTAGTAGTTCTAGGGTTTAAGGTGTCCATGGTAGTGTTAGTACTTGTTAGGTTGAGTCAGGTTAGACGTCCACTTTCCAGATCGAGTAGTACTAGTTCAGAGTGGTTTGTAATCGTGGAGGTTTCAGATGTTGGGTCGGCTGGCTGGCCGTGTATATATACATCGCTTTGCCTGGTCTTTGTATTGTGAGTTGTACCGTAGAGTTGAGTTGAGAAGAAAAAAAAAAGACAAGGCTCAATATGTGCCTTTGGCGATGAACTTTGTGTTTGCGTATGTTTGTTTAGTTTCAGGTGATTGATCCATGGGTGAATTTCAACAATTGGTATCAGAGCGAGATCGAAATGTTGAAGCTGCGCTTGCCACGGGGAGGCGACCCTGCTAGCGCCTCGGGGCGGGCAATCGTTGCTCGGCGGAGCGACATGGAAGGGATGACAGAGTGTTGTTGTCGGCGAGGTGGAGGTGGCGGCGGATGATCGTTGATTGGGGAGAGGTGGTGCCGAGGTGCGGTACCAGGAGTCTCGTCAAGATTGTCACCCGGGAATTTCGTCAAGTTCGTCTTTCGAAGAGTCAAAGAATCAAGTGTGTGCACGTTTACACGTGCGATCGTCGTTGAGTCTCTGAGTTGCCGTTATGTCCAAGTGCTCATCTCTGTGAGGATCCGTTAGAGTTGAAGCGTGTCACGTTCGAGGAGTTGCCCGGGAGCAAGGATCGACGTGAGCGAAGACAAGGTGGCGAGTTGGTCATCTGCGTGTCTCGGTGAGGAGATCAAGCTTGATGTGTAGTGGGACAATGACTAGTTACGTTAGTAACTACGTGAAGACTGATGGTGCGTCCAGTCTTGCGTGTTGCACACGAAGATGCGACCGTGTGGGCTGGTAGTTTGGATCATGCGTTGGAGTTTGAGTCAACAAGCCGCGAATCTGCATGGAGACAAGAATAGAGGGAGTACGAGGAGACAACAAGTCGTGGTGTCGACCAGTAAAGATTAAGGGGAGATTGTTAGATAATCTTTCCTAATCAGTAATTAAGTATTGGCAGTCTGATTAGGTAAGTGTAATACGTGTTATAGTTTGTATAGCATGCCAAGTAGGGGAGTTCTAGTCCTATTAGTTCTAAGGTTTAAGGTGTCCATGGTAGTGTTAGTACTTGTTAGGTCGAGTCAGGTTAGACGTCTAGTTTCCAGATTTAGTAGTACTAGTTCAGAGTCTGGTTTGTAATCGTGGAGGTTTCAGATGTTGGGTAGGTTGGCTGGCCGTGTATATATGCCTGGCTATGCCTGGTCTTTGTATTGTGAGTTGTACTGCAGACTTGAGTTGAGAAGAAATAAAAAAAAGACAAGGCACAATCTGTGCCTTTGGCGATAAACTTTGTGTTTGCGTATGTTTGTTTAGTTTCAGGTGATTGATCCGTGGGAGAATCCCAACAATTAGTATCAGAGGGAGATCGAAGTTTTGACGCTGCGCTTGCCCGGGGGAGGCGACCCTGCTAGCGCCTCGGGGCAGGCTATCGTTGCTCGGCGGAGCGACATGGAAGGGACGACAGGGTGTTGTCGTCGGCGAGTTGGAGGTGGCAGCGGATGATCATTGATGGGGGAGAGGTGGTGCCGAGGTGCATTACCAGGAGTCTCGTCAAGATCGTCATCTAGGAGTTTCGTCAAGTTCGTCTTTCGAAGAGTCAAAGAGTCAAGTGTGTGCACGTTTACACGTGCGATCGTCGTTGAGTCTGTGAGTTGCCGTTGTGTCCAAGTGCTCGTCTCTGTGAGGGTCCGTGGCAGTTGAAGCGCGTCACGTTCGAGGAGTTGCCCGGGAGCAAGGATCGTCGTGAGCGAAGACAAGGTGGCGAGTTGGTCACCTGCGTGTCTCGGTGAGGAGATCAAGCTTGGCGTGTAGTGGGACAATGACCAGTTATGTTAGTAACTACGTGAAGACTGATGGTGCGTCCAGTCTTGCATGTTGCACGCGCCCTAGTCTTGCACGTTGCACGCGAATATGCGACCGTGTGGGCTGTTAGTTTGCATCATCTGTTGGAGTTTGAGTCGACAAGCCGCGAATCTGCATGGAGACAAGAATAGAGGGAGTACGAGGAGACAACAAGTCGTGGTGTCGATGAGTAAAGATTAAGGAAAGATTGTTAGAAAATCTTTCCTAATCAGTGTTTAAGTATTGCCAGTCTGATTAGGTAAGTTTAATACGTGTTATAGTTTAGATAGCATGCCAAGTACGGGAGTTCTAGTTCTAGTAGTTCTAGGATTTAAGGTGTCCAAGTAGTGTTAGTACTTGTTAGGTCAAGTCAGGTTAGACGTCTACTTTCCAGATCGAGTAGTACTAGTTCAGAGTCTGGTTTGTGTCGTGGAGGTTTCAGATGTTGAGTCGGTTGGCTGGTCGTGTGTATATATATGGCTATGCCTGGTCTTTGTATTATGAGTTGTACCGCGGAGTTGAGTTGAGAAGAAAAAAAAAAGACAAGGCACCGATATGTGCCTTTGGCGATAAACTTTGTGTTTGCGTATGTTTATTTAGTTTCATGTGATTGATCCGTGGGCGAATCCCAACAGCGACAATCTCATTTCTTTTTGTCTTGTAGATGTTTGATGGATGAGTCTGGTGTGGCAGCTGATTCCGGCGGTTTAGAGCTAGCAGGGTTGAGGAAGGGAGCTTCAGTTCCATTTTAACCTGAGACAGGGAAGTCGGCACCAGCGGGGTGGCGGAGATGGCGGGAAGGTGTGGCCACAGGTGGGACAAAGGAAAATATACTTGGCCGATGGCACGGTCAAGTATATTTACAAAAGTTGGACCAGTTTTGGGGACAAATTCTTATTGTTTTTACTCATCTAACCGTATAAGGGTTCGGTTCGATGCGATTTTTGACAAATTTTACTATTTTAAGGCTTTTTTAAGGGTGTGGTTAGAGATGCTCTAGTGAAGCTCTACGGTCCACGGTTTATTAAGTATGTGTTGTTATTTAGTTTCCTTATGTGAAGACAGCCGTCACTCATAAAAAACCTAGCCGCCTCACTCTCAACCTCCTCCATAGATTGATTTTCCCTTCTCCATAGTCATGAGGAGCGGGGAACCCGATATTTGTTTGAATTTTTAATAAAAGTGGTATATTTAATAGACTACCTTCGTGTTTCGGTAGTTGTCTTTTATTCACCTTCATGTTGATGGAGATGACATTGCCTACAATAAGTGATCTTCAACCATACTTCCATAAAGCACTAGTGGAAAATGGTGCACCATTTTCTGTTTCTGTGGCGTATATACACATCGCCACAGTTGCCACGCGAATAGTATTTGGATTCTGTGACGCACCACAGAAGTATGGGATTCTGTGCCGCATGTCGGCAGATGCGCCACAGAAAGCCAGGCAATTCTGTGGCGCATCTGCCGACATGCGCCACAGAATTTTGCACGAGATTCTGTGGCGCATATCTGTTGATGCGCCACAGAATGTTTACCATATTTATGACGCATTACACTTATATGCGCCACAGAATTGTTTTTTTGATTTTCAAAGAAATTCCATTTCTTCAGGGTGATACCTAAGATCTATGATTGGGCGACGACATCGTTTATGCACTTTTTTCTTTTTGGAGCCGTCGCTTATGGAGAAGCTGAGCTTCTCGTGTTGTCTTGGTAGTGTCAGTGTTGCTATTTCAAGTTATGGATCTCTATAGCGGGACCTTTTTTTTATAATTCTTTTATCTTTTTCCGGCTGTGTGCATTATTTATGCCATTAGGGTAATTGATATCTCCTTGATATTAATATATGCTCTTTATCGAAAAAAATGTAATGAAGCTCTACGATCCGCGGTTTGTAAAGTACCGTTTTTCTAAAGCGTGGTTAGCTGAGTAATAGTGTAGTGCTCGATCGAGGGTTTGGCTGTATGATTCTTTTTTATTTATTTTGAGCTTGTAGATACATGATCCCAGCGGGCCGGTTGATGGTTTGGACCACTTTCCGTTATGTGAGTTGTTTGTATTTGTACCTTTTAATGGACTGCTAGATGGGATAAGTCCTAGAATTGCTGTTGTAGCATCCTTCCTTCTTCTTTTCTGAAATTGAATTTGGGGCTCAACCAATTTTTGTACTGTCCGATCGCATATCAATAGTGCAGACTATTTTTTAACAAGCAGAATCATGATGATTGTGGTTATTTTATGTATTACATCATGTCTGTCGAGGGACATTGGCTGTTTTGCATTGCCCTGTTTGTGCGAAGGGGTTGGTGGTGGGATTCTTTCGTTGCAATTGTAGTGTATATGTGCAATTATGCAAAAAAATGCAATTACACACATGTGTGCAATTTCATATGCGTTTAATAATGCATATATGTGCAATTGCATATGCGTTTAATCATGCATATATGTGCACAATTTTCTAATTTTATATGTAATTCTTTTTCAAATGTTAAACTTGCAATTAGGCTTGCACATCTATATCGAATTGCATGCATGTGCACAATTTTTGAATTTTATATGTAATTTTTTGAAATGTTAAATTGCAATTAGGCTTGTAGTTGTTTATTTTTTACGCTTGCTATTCCGATTTTTAGCTACGTATGAAAAAAAAGCCTAGAAAATGGCAAGATTTTCCAATCATAGATCATGTTCGTTCATTATTGGGAGTTATGTAAAGTCTATGCTGATAGAGAGCTAGGCGTATCCTATAAAGTAAACGTCATTTTTATTACTGGACTACCGGTCTAATCTATTATATACTAAAAGTAAAATACGGATGTTTAAAATAGAGACACCACGTTAATCCACATTATTCTAATTATTTTGATGGTTAGATCTAAAATTTATGGCTACGATTTAAAGATAATAAAGGTTACGCAAAACTATATTTGGTACGAACAACAGTCAAGGATTTCACGTATGAATTTTTTTTTTTGAGGAAAATATTACTTATAAGGAATTAGATACAGATCCACATATGCATGCTCCAAGTTCTGATACGTGAGGCATTTAAATAGATGGTTCCAAATTAAAAAGGAAAGAAAAAAATGACAAAGCTAGCTATAGCGTGCGCTGCTAGGACTCTTTCCATGACACGTACAAACAAAGAGACTTCCGTCAGAGGCTGATCACCAGGAAGCTACAACAACAACAAAAATTTAGGATTCCAGAGATCTAGCTGGCCACGAACAAACATCTATGAATGTTTTGATACGTGAAACACTCAAACATATGCTTTCCGATTTTCAAAGAAAACAAAAGAAGACATTAAAAAATATTTTAGTGTTTTAATTTTCAAAAAACATTTATGTGGATACATGCATATATTTTCTACATATCTGCGGATACATGCATATATTTTCTACGTATCTGCAGACTTTTTCTACCTATCTTTTTAAAATATTTGTCTTTTTGTACACATCACATATGAAAAATTGGTTGTTTAACTAGACAGGTATCTCAGTATATTTTGTTTCAGAATTTTTGCAGAAAACAAGGTTTTTGAATAATTGGTCACATAAATATTCGACACAATTTATAATGGTAGTGTCCCTTCTCGGATGCGGGCTCGGCAATCAAGCAATCATGTTTAAACAAAATAGCTGCGTCCGCTCAAAAGAGTAGGTCCGATTGAAAGCGAAACGTGTTACAATTTTTTTAAATGTTGTACACACGCAAACGGTCACAAATACGTACATACACTCACTTCTATAAACACATGCACACACACACTACCTTTATGAGAACCTCCAAGAGATTGAGTTCAAGAAACTGATTCGACGAGTCTTTAGATTAATTCGATGGTCTCATAGTAGAAAGCGAAAATCAACATTAAATAGTAGAAAAATAACTTTTCTCATTGTATCAAATTACACACATATATATTAATATTATCATATTACTAAGACCTCTGGATTTATTTTAGCAAGATTGTACATATAGGCTAAAAAATATATTAGACATATAAACTTTTGGTAGGTGGATGAATAGTACAAACCTATCATAATAAATCCATGGCTATATAGCACTTACAATTTCTTTTTCATCATTTTCTCTATGCAATCTAGGATAAGAAAATGTGGGAAAAAACATGATTTTGCTTTGGTAAGAAGTCCATATCAAGTAATGTGGGATTTTCTTTAAAATATCGATTAATATGTAAATATAATTATGTTTTCTTACATGTCTCGGGGTAACTTGTGTAAGATGAACATGAGCACAAATTTTTAGAAACATAAATGCCTGAAGTGAACTTTTTTTTACATCAACTCGACTCACATCGAGGTGTTATGTAAAACAAAACATGACGATGACGCATGCACAAGGGTGTGTGTTGATCGTGGATGGGTTTGTTCAATACTTTTTACTTATAAATAATAGATATAAACAATTATACATGCGAGCAAAAATCTCAGCTCATATATACCAATTTTTTTTGGAACAACGATACCAACTAGCATATTGAATTAGAACATATGCGTAAAATGACAAATATGCGTAGAGCTGCAGACCACCTACACTAGAGAGCATGCCAATTGGTCTAAAGGCCTTGCAGATTGCAGCTTAGTTTGTCGGTGTCGCAGCTCCAGCCTTTTGTGTTAAAGATTATTGAGAAGACATAAACCACTGCCATCTAATATTCCTAAGATCTAACTGTTTAAATATATCTTACTGGAAATTAGTTATTCCGGTACGTAAGTAAATATATGTTGTCTCCTGGAATTTGTGTGTAAGTTAAAATCTATGTATTATGTTATTAATATCACCACGTATAAAGGCACAAATAGTCAATGATATATTATTTTATTATGGCAACAAAAAATCTCCCTGAAATTATAAATGGTAATGATATCTTCGGGACAAGTGATATTTTCTGATATAGCATTTTCTGGTGAATATAGAGCCATTCTAATTCGAATTTCATAATATATTTCAATAGAGTCAGAATAGACAAATTTTGATGTTGCCCTCGCATTTGCGAGGGCCACCTGGCTAGTTAAGGGAACAAGACATCCGTATACCAAAGTTTTTTGTTTGCTAGGTAAAGTACGTGTACTAGCAAGGACTAGCAACAACTTTCAACCATCTCAATTACGGCATGATATATGCAACATATATTTTACGGGCACGATTTTATCATCTCTCACCCACCAGCAGCAGTTGAGCTTATATATATCTTCATCTACAATCTCATTTTCTCAATCTATGTTGTTATGTCAAGAACCAAGAAGACCTCGATCATTTTGTCTATATATAATCTCCTTCTACATTGCTACCAAATTACAAATAGTCAACAAAGCTAGGAATGAGAAGTATCAGGAACTCGTCATGCCTTCACGTGACATATCCCACGAGCTGAATAGCATGAGGAGGCTCGTATGGTTTATTGTTGTCGGCGGACTAGCCGCATAAACGTACCTCTAGTGGAGAATGTACTAGTGCGTCTGCATCCCGCACCGCTCTTTGGGTCCTCACGTCTGCTGCTATGAGCAGGAGCGCAAGGTCCATTCCCAGGATGGAAGGCCTCGAGTGTGTTTTGGCATGTTCGTACCACGGACGATGTTCTACCGAAGAACCATCTTGGACTACTTTGGATGAAAACGGCAGCGGTGTCGAGCGATCCGTTTCGCCGCCCGCAAAAAAAGCGCTTGGTTGGCCGTATTTTGCTTGGCCGTTTTATTTCGCCAGCATGTTTCATTCACGCGAGCTCCGCAAAATTTCACGGACGTCAGGAGGTCCGTGTTTTACGCCCGTTTTTGGCGGTTACATCGAAACGGAGCCGTAAAAATTCAGGCCAGAGAATATAATCAGACGAACCAAGCATGGCTTAAGTGGCGTAGGTGGCCCACCGCAAAAATTATGTTGCCTATGTGGACAAGCCAACTAATCACGCGAGGGCCAGCGGCGCGGCCGTATCTCCTTTGCCACTGTCAGATGCGGCGACGGCGCGGCTCCAAGTCATATCCCCCTCTGGAGGCTAACGCCCTATATGGATGCATTGTCTTCTACTCCTTCCTGTCTACAGCTAATTTTCTCTACGCCGTTACCCCACCACCCCCGCCTCCACTACTTTAGCAACCGCCGTACCGTGGTCTCAAGTTCTCAACCACGCAGATACAAGGCGGCACTACGTACGTCCACTGAAGCTAATTGACTCCTAAACTGTCTAGTTCCTACTTCAGATGGGATCCTACACCAGCTCCGTCGACTCGACGGCGTGGCGTCGTGCCCCGGACACCCCGTCTGTTCTAGCTTCCGTTCGACACAATGACGCCAACGATATGTTCCTGCTCGAGATGCTCACCCACTCCCAGGATGTCTCTGCGCACGTCGCGACCGAGCCCTCCACATCGGCGGTGACGCGAGAGGCTAGGAGTACTTGCGTAGGCAGGAGCTTTGCTAGCCACAATGCTATGTGAATCGGGCGTCACCGTCGATGACGATCCGCCAGTCAGATCGGTGATCTCCGATGCGGCCGCCATGATCGCCGCCATCCCTGCTCGTCTTTGGGGAGAAGGAGGAGAAGTGAAACAGAAAGAGAGGAGAAGGTGGAGAAGTGGAAGAGGAGGCGAGGAGAAGGTGGAGAAGTGGAAGAGGGAGGAGAGAAGAAGGTGGAGAAGTGTAAGAGTAGGGGGGAAGAAGGTGGATAAGAGGAAGAGGAGAAGGGGTAGATGAGGAGGGAAAAATTTGAAACTGGAGAGAGGGAATATTTATTTGAAATTTTTCAGATTTGAAATTGTTTTGCGTCAAAATCTAAAACCTGAAAGAACTCTGTTTTTCTTTTCAATTTTTGGAAATCTAAAAATTCTCTAGATGCTCAGAGGGAGTTGAAGTCGGATGTAAAATTTTGTGTAGATACATTTTCATATAAAAAAGATTTTCATCGAAAGTCGTATGCAACCAGAAAAACCGTTTTACCAAGACATTTTCATAAAACTAGATGATATAACACATGGAATTTATTTTTAAAATTTTCTATCATTTTCTATGATTTTTGTTTGAAAACTTAAAAGACGATATCGAGGGGGAGGATCCGATTAGTAGTAGGCTGCCCAAAATAGTGCACACTACTACTAACTTGATAGTATCAGCGTGCCCAAAATGAGGCACGTGGCTAGTATTTTGGGTTATTCGCGCCAGTCAGCCTAATATAGTGGAAGCAGGCGGGTAAAGGCACACGCGATCGGTATGGAGATAGCAGTCACGTGTCCCCGTGGGGGCGCGCTGGGGGTACTTTCTGGACCCGAGTACAACCGGGCCCCACATACTAGTCGTGTGCGCTACCCTCTGCTACGCTTCCATTACGCACGTACCAGTCGCGTGCGCGTTTTTGGCACGCGACTACTAATATCAGTCGCGTGCGTTTAGACGGGTGCGCTGCCAACTAGCATCCCCCTATAGCGTTTTTCCTACTAGTGCGGAGCCGCGGGCGCGTAGATGTGCGCACGCTCGAGTTCCGCCACCTAGGCCTGGAGCTTGGCGAAGCGGGCCTCCAAGTCCGGTTTCTAGTTGCACAACTCAGTTAGTTGTACTGACTGCGCTTCTAGCTTCTGCTCCATCTTCGCCTACACCGCAATGATGGCATCCTTACTCGATATGACCGTGGCCTTGAGGTCACTGGTGTCCTTCTTAATCTGATCTAGATACTCCTTCAAAGCCGGATCCATGGCTCCCAACAAGCACTACGGGAAAAGAAGCCGTTGCCGTGCGAGGCTTTGGACGGCAAAGAGGCCTGTACGCACGGCAACGGCTTTGCCGTGCGTGCACTCACGGCAAAGTGTGCACGGCAACGGCTTCGACGGCAAAGCAACCTTTGCCGTGCGCATGCAGGAAATGCACGGCAAAGCCCTTTGCCGTGCGTCGCTCTCTCTGCCGTGCGCTGCGAACGCTGCCGTGCGAGGACTCTTTGCCGTGCGCTGCCATCGCTGCCGTGCGACTTTGCTTTGCCGTGCGCCATATTTCTTTGCCGTGCGCCAAGCGTTCGCTGCCGTGCGTAGCTTTGCCGTGCGGCCTTGCTCTGCCACGCACGGGAAAGCCCCATACAGGCACGCCCCCCAGGAGCTCCCAGGAGCACAGTTGGGCGACACGTGGCCCCTTTGCCGTGCGTGTGCGCACGGCAAAGAGACCAAATGTCCTTTGCCGTGTGCACACACACGGCAAAGGGGCCTGATTTTTTCATTTTTTTGCTATTTTTCAATTATCCCTGCATTTCAAATATTGCATTTCACAAATATAGCATATATAACATATATATCAACATAAGATCACCAAACACATCAACAACACCACAAATACATCGAGCACACATAGTTCATGCATACAATCCGTTACATAGAGTCCACATCGAGCACACATAGTTCATGCATAGCAATGTCCATTATTACAATCCATAACAAGTGCGAACAATCCATTACAACGACGACGAGTGCACGAAGACCATGCCATCAACCTTGTCCTCCTCCGCTTCCGCCGGCCTCATTGTCATTGCCTTGTGACATATAATCTATAAGCAGGTTGATGGAATGAACATTTGCATATTGAACAAGCACAAGTAGCGGGTTGGGCACAAGCGTAGGAGGACTCACCGCGGTTCATGCTCCGGATGATGTTCAAGTTGTTCACGGTGATAGGTGTCCCCGGGTCTGAGTGGGCGGTGGCGGCATCCACGGCGTGGTGTAAGGTGGAGGAGCAGCAATACTCCCCGGTGGACTAGATAGAACCGTCTGGCTCATCAACCAGCTCATCTGTGCCTGCGCGCTTGCATCATCTGCTGCGTTGCATCCGCTGCATCATCTGTATCCGCGCTGCTGGTACTCCAGAATCGCTGCTCCATGTGCGCCCTTTGCTCCTGGGCCGGCTCCTTCGCTGCCATCTCCTCCTACGTTGTGTTGCCGCGATGTCATTAACATTTCAATGGAAAGCATGTAAAGGAAATATAGAGGCTCGAGGAAGAACATACCCGTAACCGCTCGACAGCTAGATCCGAAGCCCGTGGCCCTACCTCAGGCTGGCCGCTCTTACGACCACGACGGATCTGGCGGAGAGAGGGAACCTTCGCTGGGTCGACGCACCCGTCACCAAACCATAGGCGGCCATGCTTCAAGCCTTCTCCCGCAAGCACCGCGACCTCGGGTCAAAGTCCTCGGCCTCTTGGCCTCCTCGCCGTACTTCTGCTTGAACTTGGAGACATACGACGTGCACTGGGTCTCGCATTGCGGGTTAAGCCACACGGCGGACCCCGTCTCAGGATCAGGCGTCTTCCTTTGCTTCATCTTCTTTAGCACGGCAAAGACGTTAGGCTTCGCTCCTGTCCTGACTTCCTGCAAAAGAGAACATGTAATTGAGTGAAGTGGCACACCCTTGCGGAGTTAACAAATATATAACATGAATTCAAAGAATGAAGGAACCATTAATTTGCTCACCTCCTTCTGCAGGTGAAGAGAGATGGGGATGCTGCCTTGGATATGCGATCCACCTCGCATCTCTGCCCGCTTCGCCCTCCTCGTGCTTCTTGAGGTACGGGGCATGTCCACCACATGACCATCGCACGAAAGCACCTATCGTCGTTGCCGACGTACTGAGGAGGGTTCTACATGCACAAGATAAACCCATTATGGTAAAATAAACTACATGGCGATAAAGAAATCAATAACACATAAATGCAAATACCTGCAAGTACTGCCACGGCTGCATGAGCGTGTCGCGAGCGTCCTCCTTACTCATGTGGACGAAGCGGTCGGCGTGCCAGTCGCGGACGCATTGAATACGTGCCTCGTAGTGCATGCCAGTCACCCTCTTCCTTGCAAGCTGGTGTAGGACATCATCGCACGCATTCTCCTTGCCCTCGGCCCTCTTGAAGTATTTCTGCAACCATGCACATAGGTAAAACAAGGGGCATTAGTGCAATTATTGTGAACCAAGGAGAGTGTATGAATGGTAAGAAGTCAAAAGTCACGTACCCAGAATTTGGCAACAACCATATCCGCCGCGGTGCCGCGGCCAAGAGGATCTTCCGCGAGGCTGTAGTGCGCCCACCTCCAAGCTACGTCGCAGCCACCAGTAGGGAAGTTGACTATCCCAGGGAAATACCACCTAAGTAGGCCCCCAAGGATGTTCGAGTACCCACGTGGCGGTCTCTGCGTCGGGTCTTCAAACTGGAACGAGCTGCACCATGAAACGACAACATCAATATGTATGTGATAATAATTTTGATAATGACAAAATTGCGATAACGAAATGCCAAAAAATAACATGTACCTCCTTCCATAGGGCACAAGAACAACGTGCCTGTAGCGCCAGCTTCTCAGCGAGGGGAGCTGTGTTATCCCACGCCGATATGGCTTCCTATCACGTGGCCTCAGCCTCTCCAAAGCTGGAACGTACTGGTAATCCTCCGGCTCACACCACTAGGCTTGGATCAGGATCGAACACTAAGTTCCCCAACCCCTCATCCTCCGAGAGGTCCTCCTCGTCCTCCTCCTCCTGGTCCTCCCCACCCCCTCCTCCTCCTGGTCCTCCCCACCCACCTCCTCCTCCTGGTCCTCCCCACCCACCTCCTCCTCCTCGTCATCATCATCGGCTGCGGGAGGGGGCTAGGACTAGGAGTGAGTACCCGCGTCGCATTCTTCCTACGAGGCCGCCCTGTGGGAGCGACAGGAGGGGGGCTAGGAGGGGGCTAGGTGGGGCCCCGCCTCGAAGTCCCTACACCTACCAAGTCCTTGAGCTTCTTTTTAAGACCGCCACCCCTTTTTTTGGCGGCATGCTTCAATCACCTGCAAACACAAATGAAGAGAGTGGTTTATTAGTACGCAATATTGTAAAGAGATAAATATTAGTGAAAGCAACAGAAATATAAGTAGATGAACATTAATGAAAGCAACAAATAATGCAAAAGGATGAACATTAATTAATTAGTGGAAGCAACAAATAGCTACCATAGAGTTCTCTCAAACATAGCACGGAGTTCTTACAAATAACCTAGCTAGACAATCTCTATTACACGGAGTTATTACAAATAGGCTAGCCTCACAATTACTACTACATAGATCAGTAGCCTGTGTCGCCATCCGTGATTGGACCGCGTGTCTCCTCATCGTCATCAGGCTCGGCGAACCAATAATCATCAATGAAACCTGGAGGTGGTCCATCTGCATCGAGGTCAATCCCTGCTTTGAACGCCTCGAGCAAACTCAGGTCTTCCGGGGCACAGACATCCTCAGCTTCATCTTCTGCATTGTCTCCATCCATGCCCGCGTCTTCTTGTTCATCGTCTACGACCATGTCATCGATAGTCGGCAAGCCGATTGTGAAATGGCCGGGGAGCCCTTCTTCCTGATAAAACTCGACACTCCTTGTTGTGGGGTCTACGCGGCGGTAATCGTCCTTGTTTGGCGGGGGCGGCCTATTGCGTGAAGGCACCGTCATCACAACATCCCATCCATGTAGACGTTTTGTCGGGTTTCGCACGCGTACGGGAGATAGAATACTTGAAAGGCCTGGGTTGCCAAGATGTACACATCCTCTCCCTTATAAATGGAGTTCCTTTCAACTTCGACCAACCCAATTTCAGGATCCCGTCTCACCCGACGTGGGTCAAACCAATGGCATTTGAAGACGACGGGATTTAGCCCTTTGTGAAACCCGTAATTCAGCTCGTATATACCCTCGACTCTTCCATAGTAATGGAGCCCATCATCACCTTGACATACCACCCCACTATTTATTGTCTTCGCGTTGGGCCGGCTTGTTGTGTATTGATGGGTCTGGAAGCGATACCCGTTCACGTCATAGGAGTTGAACGCTTCTACGGAATGGTCAAAGCCCCTAGCAATTTTTCTTAGCTCTGACTTCATCTCTTTGTCAGTTCTTGCCTACAAGTTTAGCACAAGAAGTTTAGAACGAGAAATGACCGATAAATGTAGGAAGTGCTAGCTAATTTGGATAGAATAGTACCAAATTACAAAACCAGCTACTGAAACCGAAACCGCCTCCCTTATCGAAAATTTGCTTGGATTCTTCCGGGGTAGGCTCCCTGTGGGTATTCTTCCAATGTATAGCCTTGAATTTCCTATACCGATGAAAAGAGGAAGAGTTAGCCACGAACATACGAGTGAACGTTTGCGAATAATTAAATGGTTCGCACTTACTCGATGTACGGCTTCACTTCGACCATGGTGTTTAAGACATACGAGTGGATCAAGGTCCGCTCAGTAGGTCCGTTCTGTACGGCTTCGAGCCACTTGACTTGCCACCAAGCCCCACGAAGATGCTAAGCTTGGGTACTTCTTCATTGTTGGCGGCATTTAAACGGAGGACCGGGTTGTGCTTTGTGGGAATGTTGGGATCATAGTGCTTAGTGGTGAAGTTTGCCACCTCCACGTTCAGGACTGCCTCGGCTATGGATGCTTCGATCTTGCATTTATTGCCAGTCATTTGACGAAGCTTTTGTGTTTCTCTCTCGGGACCAAACTGCCAACGGCCCCAATTCGGGCCCCCTTTAAGCACTCCTCCGCGAGGTGCAGGATCATGTGTTGCATCGGATTAAAAAACCCTGGAGGAAAGATCTTCTCCAGATCGCAAAGCAACACGGGTGCCTCTTCATCCAGCTTCTCAATCACTTTAGTGTCTAACTCCCTAGCACAAATCTGGCGGAAGAAAAAACTCAACCTCGCTAGCACTCGCCAAGTCTTCTCAGGGACATAGCCTCGAATCATCACCGGCATTATCCGCTCAAGCCATATGTGGTAGTCATGACTCTTCAGTCCTTGTACTCGCAGCGTTTCAATGTTCAGGCCCCTCATCCAGTTGGCTGCGAACCCATCGGGGAAAAACAAGGAGTCCTTCATCCATTGGAAGACCTCCCTTTTTGGGCCTTTGTGAGGCAGAACGGAGCGTGTGGCTTAGTCCAAGTTTTTTTGGCACCATTAGGTGGCTGCATGTTCAACTCCGGCCTATCACACCACCTTTCTTGATCAATTCGAGCCTTTATGTTATCCTTCGTCTTCTCGTGTCCACAATCGTGCTCCAAATGGCTTCACTGATATTCTTCTCGGTGTGCATTACATCAATGTTATGCGGGAGCTCGAGAAACTCAAAGTAAGGGAGCTTCCATAAGCACGGCTTGTGAGTCCATTGGTGTGTCTCCCCATATCCTAAGAAACCATTCCCATCAGGGCTAGGCTGAAGAGCATCTAACTCGGCCTTGATTTCCGTTCCGGTCTTCGGAATTGGCTTCGGGCCACGGACAACACGGCCTTTCTTGAAACTCTTTACATCACTCCTGTATGCATGCCTCCGCTCAAGGAACTGTCGAGCTTCATCAAAGCATGAATACTTGCCTCCCTTGTTTAGCCAGAAGAAAGTCACGGCCTGTCTGCACTGTGGGCAAGGCCACTTCCCATGTGTACACCACCCGCAGAACAAAGCACGTGCTGGCAGGTCATGCAGGGACGTGTGGTACCACACATACATATCGAAGTACTCCTTCTTTGATGCGTCATATGTTCGGATCCCGCGACCTTCCCAGCCACGAACCAAGTCATCCACCAGCGGTTCCAGGTACACATTCATGTTCTTGCCCGGGTATTTGGGCCCTGGGATTATCATCGACACAAACATGTTCTCCGATCTCATGCAGACGCCAGGGGGAGGTTCATGGGAATAACAAACACTGGCCAACAACTGTATACTGCAGCCGACATACCATATGGATTGAACCCATCGGTTGATATCGCAACTGCTACGCTCCTCGGGTCACCTGCTTTCAATGGAAATTTCTTCACAAAGTTCTTCCATGCAGTACCATCCGACGGATGTATCATCTTGTCGGTGTATCTGTTTCCTTCCACGGCCCACCTCATCTGCTGGGCAGTATCCTCGGTCATGAAGAGCCGGATCCTCGGTAGAACTGGAAGATAGCGGAGGATATTCTTGGCAACCGTGGTCTGCCTCTTCTGACCATCACCATTGCGGTCCACCTCAAAGTACCTAGAGGAATTGCATTTGATGCAATAATTTGTGTCAGCGTGCTCCTCTCTGAATAGCATGCATCCCTTTGGACAAGCGTGTATCTGCTGAGATGACATCTTAAGGTCACTGAGCAATTTGGTCGAATAGTAGAAGTTTTGCGGCAGAGGTGCCCTTTCGGCAGAAGGCTGCCTACGATGACCAGAAGTTCATCGAACCCATCTCTGCACAAGTTCCTATGGCACTTCAAGGCCATAAGGCGAGCGATGGCATCTAGTTGGGTAACCTCTGTATTTTCATGTAGGGGTTTCTGCGAAGCAAACAGAGCCTCATAGTACTCCTTTGTGTTTTCCTCCGGGTCCTCACTTGTCTCCGCATCCTGAGGTGTCTCCACCTCTACATGAGAGCTTTCAGGCACATTACCATTAGCCAAGTTTTCTAAGCACCTATCAAAACCAGTGTCATATTCCCCCTAGGTTGAATCTGCCGCACCTCCTTCCTAGCACGTTTCTTTGCCTTTTCTCCATGGTAAGTCCAAATCCTGTAGGACGGTGTGAACCCAAACTTGATCAGGTGCATACTCATAGTTTCCTTGTCCTGTGCCTTTCGGTTAGCGCACTTACTACAAGGGCACCAAACACTTATAGGTCTGCTAGGGATGGCAAACGCCCTATCCACAAACTGCTCGGTCTTTTCTCCCCATTCATCAGTATAGTTCCACTGACTGATTCTGCCATCGTACATCCAGCCACGATTATCCATCCTCTAATCAGCAACAAAACAGACGAACATAGCATTTATATATCAAATACGAAATAAATGCATCATATATTTATTTATTTTACGCGTGCATCAACCTGAAACTCTACTAGGTGGGCTCCTAGCAGCCGCCCAGATGAGGTTCGGCTTCCAGAATTTCGGCAGCACCTCCCCGCTGCTCTCCCGATACACGTCTCGGCAAAAAGCCGAGAGGGGTGTGCATCCGGAGAACAACGGGGAGGCGCTACCGAAATCCTGTCTCGGATCGAGAGCAGAACGTACCCAACTACGCATCCGCCGGCTGTCCCGATAAATGCCGTAAGAGTTACGGTTCATAATATGCGAGACCACTAATGCATATTTATCCGCGTAACGGTCGGGAAGAGACGCCTAGGTATCGCGACAGACTTGGTGATCTAGACACAAAAAAACCTAGGTACAAGAGAGGCGAACGGATTCTCACCCTCGAAGCGTGATCGACAACAAGCGAAGAAGATCAACGACCCTCTGAGAGAATCGCCGAAGAAGATCCGGAACGCCCCGTCAAACACCCCCGCGACGCCGCCCCTCGTGTCCACCTCGAAGCATCGCCTGCATAACGAGAAAAATAGTCATGCAAGTGAACAAGAATTTTTTACAATAGTGGTATAACAATATTACTTCACCATAAAGAATTTCCTTCCGGCACATTATCTTATTTTTGCCATATGGGGCTAGTTTTAACATATCCGTATCATAAACACCTTTTTCAAAGCTAAATTCCTATTTCTAATTTATACTAAACACTAAAATATTATACTAAACTAAAATCCTATATCTAATTCATACTAAACTAAAATCCCAGTTGGAAGTTTAGAACCGGATTATACTATCATCTCCTCCATGCCCATGAACAGCCATGAGAAGACAATGCCAAGGTAAAATAGCCTTCACTCGCACACACAAAATTCTCACCGCGGGCGGCGGCGGGCTCCCAAGTTGGAATTGGAAGCTTTCCATACGCAGTCATATGCCCAACTCAAGGACACCCTGCTAGATCCTCCCCCGGCGGCTAAAACCACCGATCACGGCAAAATCTAAAGAATAATCCTCGAGGGCACGCCCGCTGGCAGCAGAATTGCGCCCGTTACCCCCACGAAAATAGCAGCCCCTACCGAACCGGGCCGACAGAACCCCAACCCCAATCACCCCGACCACGTGACAGCAACGTCGCGGCTGCGGTGTCCACTCCACTCCACTACGAGCTAGCAACGACTGACGAGGAGCCGGAATTCCCGCCGAAATGCAGTCCCTCGAGCTGGATTTGCTTCCCCCTTCTCGGCGGCGGCAATTTGCGCGGGTCAGATACCGAGGGAGGGTAAACCAGAGCCTACGGCAACGCACCCTAACAAACCCTAACCGTGGCAGAAAAAAAAACCCGGACGGTGCGTTACCTTGAAGCACGGGAGGAGGCCGGCGGCGGCTGCGTGGGAGGAGGAGGCCGGCGGCGGGGGAGGAGAGGAGGAGGCCGGCGGCGGCTGGTGGGAGGAGGAGGCCGGCGGCGGCTGCGTGGGAGGAGGCCGGCGGCGGCTGCGTGGGAGGAGGCCGGCGGCGGCTGCGTGGGAGGAGGCCGGCGGCGGCTGCGTGGGCGGGTGGGGCCAGCAGCGGCGGCGGCGTGGGCGGTGGGGGCTGGCGACGGCGGCTGGCCGGAGGGGCGGAGGAGAGCAGGAGGTGGGCGGCGGCGCTTGGCGCGTGGGAGGAGGCAGGGGTGCGGGCGCGTGCTCGATTGGCCAGAAACACACCTGGTCGGATCGACGTTTAGGGTTAAGTGAAAGTGGCTTTGCCGTGCGCAGGCCTTTGCCGTGCGGCAGGGGCGCTTTGCCGTGCGGCAGAGTTCTTTGCCGTGGGCTTACGCACGGCAAAGGGAGAAGCGCACGGCAAAGGGAGAAGCGCACGGCAAAGGACCCTTTGCCGTGCGGCAGAGTTCTTTGCCGTGGGCTTACGCACGGCAAAGGATTTTTTATTTTTACCATTTTAATTATCGATAACATTAAGTTTTATTTAAAATTTATATTAAACTTGTTTTTTCAAAATGTGTATTATGTAATAATATATGTCCCATGCTTTTCAATAAATATGTGATTCAATCCGGTTCACCTCACGCGGAAAAATCAAGGGGGGTAGACGCAACTTCAATTGCTAACGCGGGAGTTGCAGATCAACCCGAAATCCCTAACCATAACCCTTAACCCTAAACCTTACCCTAACCCTAAATCATAACCAAAAGAATTAAAAAGTTACATTGGTGCACCCTCGCGCGGAGAAATCTAGGGGGGTAGACCCGCCGGCACACGTTCCGCTGTTTTGGGGGGGGGGGGTAACCGCCGGAGCACCGGAACCCCACCAAACCTTGCATGTGGACCTATTCTATGTGTCAAAGTGTGATGCAAGGTGTGATTCACAAAATGGTGCATGGCATGGATCCCCGGTCTGACATTCCTCACCTTCGCGATAACAGATTCCTGGACGTGTACGGTGAAGTGTCCCGCCGCGGGTATATCGGGGGCTAGACTGTGCCAAAGGGTGCCACACATGGTTTTCCATATGTCCATGGACTAAACAAACCTAAACCTATGAAAAGTTACATTGGTGCACCTCGCGCGAGAAATCTAGGGGGTAGACCCGCCGGGGCACACGTTCCGCTGTTTTGGGGGAAGGAGAGCACCGGAACCCCACCAAACCTTGCATGTGGACCTATGATATGTGTCAAAGTGTGGTGCAAGGTCTAATGGTGCAAAAGTAGCTCCCTAAACCCTAAACCCTAAACGGGAGGCTTCGAGCCCTAAACCCCTCTAAATCCCTAAACCACGACGCCGGAGCTGCAGAAGCATGCATCATAAACCCTAACCCTAACCCTAAACCCTAAACCTAAACCTAACCATAAATACTTACCCTTTAACCTAAACCCTAGCCCTAGCCCCTAAACCCTAGCCCTAACCCTACACCCTAACCCTAACCAGATCAGCACACCGTCGATCGTGTGATAATGGCTCTAGCTGCTGGTATATGTGCCAAAGGGTCCCAATCTTTGGTTCTCCATGTGTATATGTACTAAACAAACCTAAAATAATGAAAAGTTACATTGGTGCACCCTCGCGCGGAGAAATCTAGGGGGGGGCACGCGTTCCGCTGTTTTGGGGGAGGAGGATAACGACCGCCGGAGCACCGGAACCCCACCAAACCTTGCATGTGGACCTATGATATGTGTCAAAGTGTGATGCTAGGTGTAATTCACCAAATGGTGCATGGCATGGATCCCCGGTCTGACATCCCTCACCTTCGGGCGATAACACTTAACAGATTCCTGGACGTGTACGGTGAAGTGTCCCGCCGCGGGTATATCGGGGGCTAGACTGTGCCAAAGGGTGCCACACATGGTTTTCCATATGTCCATGGACTAAACAAACCTAAACCTATGAAAAGGTATATTGGTGGAACCTCGCGCTGAGAAATCTAGGGGGTAGACCGCCGGGGCACACGTTGTGTTGGGGGAGGAGGGGGATAACGACCGCCGGAGCACCGTAACCCCACCAAACCTTGCATGTGGACCTATGATATGTGTCAAAGTGTGGTGCAAGGTCTAATGGTGCAAAAGTAGCTCCCTAAACCCTAAACCCTAAACTGGGGAGGCTTCGAGCCCTAAACCCCTCTAAATCCCTAAACCACGACGCCGGAGCTGCAACATGCATCATAAACCCTAACCCTAACCCTAAACCCTAAACCTAAACCTAACCATAAATACTTACCCTTTAACCTAAACCCTAGCCCTAGCCCCTAAACCCTAGCCCTAACCCTACACCTAACCCTAACCAGTAGATCAGGCACACCGTCGATCGTGTGATAATGGCTCTAGCTGGGTATATGTGCCAAAGGGTCCCAATCTTTGTTCTCCATGTGTATATGTACTAAACAAACCTAAAATAATGAAAAGTTACATTGGTGCACCCTCGCTGAGAAATCTAGGGGTAGACCCGCCGGGCACGCGTTCATTGCTTTGGGGAGAGGGGATAACGACCGCCGGAGCACCGAACCCCACCAAACCTTGCATGTGGACCTATGATATGTGTCAAAGTGTGATGCAAGGTGTAATTCACCAAATGGTGCATGGCATGGATCCCCGGTCTGACATCCCTCACCTTCGGGCGATAACACTTAACAGATTCCTGGACGTGTACGGTGAAGTGTCCCGCCGCGGGTATATCGGGGCTAGACTGTGCCAAAGGGTGCCACACATGGTTTTCCATATGTCCATGGACTAAACAAACCTAAACCTATGAAAAGGTATATTGGTGGAACCTCGCGCGGAGAAATCTAGGGGGTAGACCCGCCGGGCACACGTTCCGCTGTTTGGGGGAGGAGGGGGATAACGACCGCCGGAGCACCGTAACCCCACCAAACCTTGCATGTGGACCTATGATATGTGTCAAAGTGTGGTGCAAGGTCTAATGGTGCAAAAGTAGCTCCCCTAAACCCTAAACCCTAAACCGGGGAGGCTTCGAGCCCTAAACCCTCTAAATCCCTAAACCACGACGCCGGAGAAAGCATGCATCATAAACCCTAACCCTAACCCTAAACCCTAAACCTAAACCTAACCATAAATACTTACCCTTTAACCTAAACCCTAGCCCTAGCCCCTAAACCCTAGCCCTAACCCTACACCCTAACCCTAACCAGATCAGCACACCGTCGATCGTGTGATAATGGCTCTAGCTGCTGGTATATGTGCCAAAGGGTCCCAATCTTTGGTTCTCCATGTGTATATGTACAAAACAAACCTAAAATAATGAAAAGTTACATTGGTGCACCTCGCGGAGAAATCTAGGGGGTAGACCCGCGGGCACGCGTTCCTGTTTTGGGGAGGAGGACCGCCGGAGCACCGAACCCCACCAAACCTTGCATGTGGACCTATGATATGTGTCAAAGTGTGATGCTAGGTGTAATTCACCAAATGGTGCATGGCATGGATCCCCGGTCTGACATCCCTCACCTTCGGGCGATAACACTTAACAGATTCCTGGACGTGTACGGTGAAGTGTCCCGCCGCGGGTATATCGGGGGCTAGACTGTGCCAAAGGGTGCCACACATGGTTTTCCATATGTCCATGGACTAAACAAACCTAAACCTATGAAAAGGTATATTGGTGGAACCTCGCGCGGAGAAATCTAGGGGGTAGACCATCCGGCCCACAGACCACTTTTAGGGGGAATGACCCCCGAGCACCGAAATGCAACCAAAACTTGCAACTGGACCTAAAACCTACCCTAACAAACCTAAGAGAATGAAAAAGTACATTGTGCACCCTCGCGGAGAAATCAACGGGGGTAGACCCGCCGTCCCGCTGTTTGGGGGAAGGAGGGGACGGCCGCGGAGCACCGGAACCCTCATATTTGTGGGGGATGAGCATGGAGATTAATTTTGTATTGCACATTGTCTTAAGTAACACTAATAAATAGTCATCAAAAAGTAAAACTAATAAAAAAATAAATATAAGTATTAGATGAAATAAAATAGAAAGAAAAACAAATAAAATGAAGTATGGCGCACGGCAAAGAAGGAGTGCACGGCAAAGGCGTCTTTGCCGTGCATTTTATCTGGCCGCACGGCAAAGGGGAGGCCCACGGCAATGTCCCAGTCCTTTGCCGAGCACTTTCTTTGCCGTGCGGCCTCTGTTGGTTTGCCGTCATGTTTTCTTTGCCGTGCGCGTTTGAGGAACTTTGCCGTGCGAGGGAACGTTGCCGTGCGGCATGGGTGAGGTTGCCGTGCTCTTTATCTTTGTGCGCCGCCCTTTAACTTTGCCGTGCACATATTCTTTGCCGTGCGTGCCTCTTGCGGCGCACGGCAAAGAATTCTTTGCCGTGCGGTGCCTCACGGCAATGATATGCTGCACGGCAGCGCCTGATTTTCCTGTAGTGAAGCCGCGCCGATCTGCCGTGTACCACCGAGTTTCAAGGACTGAATTGGAAGGATTGTTGTGGGGATTGGGTGGGGATCACTGGCTATCTGGTACCTGATGTTATGGTACTTCTAGGGATTCAGTATATCACAAACACAAGCATCCAAATTACATGCAGAGTGGTTCGAATTTGAGGAAATATATCTGGGTTACAACAAGGAAGGAAATATTCGTCAAAGCCGCCATGTTCTGATCCCAATGGATACCATCTGTGTCACCCTTGTCTTCCTTATGTAGGGTTGTCTCCAAGTTGTCAACTCACTGTCGGACCCATTCCTTGCCCAGATACCTCATGTTGGGTTGGATCAGACGCTTGGGCCTTGTGTTGCGAGGAGTGAGGCCCATAGCATCTTGTAGAGCATGCGGTGAAGTAGCAGTGCTAACAGTACATGAGGAGGCTATACCTTGCTTACAGAGAAACCAAGAATCATGAGGCGGTGTTGGTGCAGCCCTAGGCATTCCCTCTAAATGATGCATGTGACACCTCAGCTAGAAGAAGTGTGTCGTCCAGTGCTATTGCCTGATTCACTGTGGACATCACTTGCAGATATATCGATGGGATGGATTTACATGCCTTCCAAAAAATTGAAAGGACACGTATTTAGATATCATGTAGGTTGGGTGCCACAGTATGCGTTTGAGAACAAAGTTAAATCATATTAGGAAATCAATATATAAGGCATGATTACAGCCTTCCATTAACGAAGCTACACATATACACACAAAACCTCTTGGCATCTAGGTTAACGATGCGCGAAACCATCAACTTTTTTTTTTTGCGAGAAATCCACCGATCTATTAATAATCATCAACAGTAGTACAAATAACCCAAAAAGTAAAGAAAATTACAAATTGGTACTCGGACCACCTAGCGACGACTACAAACACTAGCACGAGCCGAAGGCGCGCCGTCGCCCTCCCATCGCGGTCAGCAAAGCTTGTCGTAGAGCTTGTTGTAGTAGACAGACGGGAAGTCGTCGTGCTAAGGTCCCAAAGGACCAGCGCACCAGAGCAGCAACCATCGCCGATGATGACAACCGTAGATCGGAAGAGACTATCATGAAACCACACCAATAAACACGAAAACCGACCAGATCCCAGGAGATCCGACGGGCACACAACTCCACGCGCCCTCCGTCAGTGCTAGATGCACCACCGGAGCGAGGATAGGGCGGGGAGGACCTTATTCTGACTTCAGGATGTAGCCGCCGCCTCACCATCCCAAAAAAGAGACTGAAAAGCAAACTAAAATAAAAACGGAAACTCCCCACCGGCGAGGGACCGTGGTCCGCCACACCTCCAAGGCCCCAAGGCCACCGGAGGCGGAGCGGACGGTATCGCCGGCGAGGAGGACGGAACCCTAGATGGGTTTTGTGGCTTCTTTCCGCCGCCTCCTGAGTTCCTTCACACGTACCGGTTTGCGAAACCATCAACTAGCAGCAAGGGAAACATGGAGAGCCCTCTGTATGTAATGAAGCTCTACGAATCCACGGTTTATAAAGTAAGGACCATTTTTGTTACTGGTCTTCAGGTTTACTGATTAAGGGTGCGAGACATATATATGCTAGATAATTAGTTTGTTTTCTTGATAGAGTGTACTAGCAAGTACTAGCAAGTAGCAACACCTTTATATCATCTCAATTACCACGTGATATGCGTAGTGATTTGACAGTTGCACTTTATCATCTCTCACCCACCACCTGCACGTGAACCTATATATATCTTCCTGTCTATACAATCTCATTTTCCATTTTAAGTTGTTTAACTCAAATGTTGTCAAGAATCAAGGAGACCTCGATCTAGGGTGTGTTCGGTTTGAGATCCGGAAGGAATGGAACGGAATGGTTCCATTCCGACGGCATGGGATGGTTCCGACCCCGTGTTCGGTTCAGAAAAAGTCGAGGAACGGAATGGTTCCGTTTTCTGTTCGGTTCAGGAATCCCACGGCGGAACGGAACGGCCTAAATATGATTTTATTCGTCCAAATCAAAATTAACATGAGCTAAACATGATTTTTTTGCAAACCGAAGTCAACTCAGGCCAAAATTAACAGGAACGGAGGAGGAGCACGGCGTGCCCTGCCTGGCCGCCGCTCGTGCTGGCCATCGCGGGCTGGGCGCCGCCGCGAGCTGGCTGCCGCGCGCTGGCCCTCGCCGGTTGTGCTGGGCGCCGACGCGTGCTTGCCATCGCAGGCTGGGCGCCGCCGCGCCGCGCCGGGCTGGGGCGGGCGCCGCCGCCCGCGCGCTCGCGCCGCCGCGGCTGGGCGCCTGGGGCCGCGTGGCGGCGCGGGCGCCGCGCTTGGCGCCGCCGCAGCCGGGCTCGGGGTGGCCGCCGCGGCTCGCCGCGTCCCGCGCCGCCGAGCTGTCGCCGGAGAGAGAGCCTTACGAGAGAGAGAGTTAGCATGCGCCGTTCCCATTCCACCGATTCGGCCGGACGAGGCCGTTCCGCATATTTGAGGAATATTCTCTTTCGGGGAACCACCTCGTTCCGTTCCTTTGCCAAACCGAACACGAGAACGGGCACCAGATGCGGAACGGTTCCGTTCCATTCCTCCAGATTCTGGAACCGAACACACCCCTAATTTACATCTTTTATACGCTCCTCACGCATGCCAACCCAATTACAACTAGTCAACAAATATAGGAACGAGAAGTGTCAGGAATTTTTCATGCCTTCACGTGACATATTACACGAGCTCCACTACAACAGGAGGCTCATCGGGTATATTGTTGTCGACTGACTAGCCGCATTGACAGATCTGTAGTGGAGTACGTACTAGTGCGCCTGCATCCCGCGCCACATAGTGGATCCTCACGCCTGCTGCTCTAGGCTAGAACGTGTCCATTGCCAGGATGGAAGGCCTCGAGTGTCTTTCCGCATGTTCCTTCGAAGACCAAGCGTGTTGTACACCACAGTCTTCACGCGCCCAGATTTTTCCTCCTGGCGACGGCACAGTGCGGGCGTCCCTTTGTTGAGTGTAGTTGGAAGTTGGAACATATCTAGTGTAAATGGTCTACATCCTGGAAATCTGAAAATTGGGATGTTTTTTTTGGGATTCTATTTCTATGCCCCTCCAGACTCCAACAATACAGTGTGCCGGTATGTCTGCAATCTTAGTTCCAGGGTTTGCTGCCTATGTATGTGCTGGTGTGATTAAGTGTGTCATCTGGCCATTAGTACAAAATCTAGTAGCCCGTATCAAAAAAAAATCAGATTTTCAAGATGTAGTCATTTCCACCTGATAGAATTAGTTGTTGTACTCCCTTCGTTCGATTTTAATAGATGTGAGTGTTAGCTATACCATGGGACACCACGCACGTCTACTAGCGTCATTTTTTTTGCGAACAGAGCAAATACTTGTAAATAATCTTGGTAGATGGGTTGCTCACCTCCGACGCTATATAGTTTTGCGAACAGCTACCTCCTCTTTATCCATATATAACATCCACATCCCTGACTCACTATTTATCAATTTTCAACTCACTATTTCCCGAGCCAATTTCGCCAAGTGGCATCAGTTCATGACGTTTGGGCTTGGTATGTTCCATACTTCCATGCAATGCAGGGACGGAGACAAGGGGGGACGAGCAGGGGCTACGCCCCCCCTATGATCCTGGGTTTCTTCAGAAAATTAGCTTGGGTTGCTTCTCATCTATGGTGTTTAGCTGGCTTCGCCCCCCTTATACACATCATAGCACTAACTTAGCCCCCCTTAACCTCAGATCCTGGCTCCGTCCCTGATGCAATGGATCATATGACTGAGGGTTCTGCGCCACGCGGTCAAGACGATGAATGGCGTCAGACATCTCAATCTCTCTCTGGTTTGTGGCCAACCTAAAAGACGGTTTTGTTCCCCTTGTCATGGGCACAGATTGACTCGCCAGATCCATGTGGACCCCTCCCCACCATTTCTTTGTTGGTAATCAATCCGCACGCTCTGCCTATCTTCACAAGACCTACCGGAACATCCCTCGGGCGAACTGTTATTAGGTAACAGTAAGAGCATCTCCAGTCGCGTCCCCCAAAGCGTCCCCCAAAGGGATTTGGGCGCGCCGGACCAAAAAAGCGTTCCAGCCGCGTCCCCAAAGCCCTTTTTGTCCGGCGCGGCCCGATACGGTGTCCGGCGCCCGAGCCCGTCCCCGTCCCACAGGGGACGCTCCGGGGACGCCGGACACAACGAAAGCGAGGCCAACCGACGCGGCCCGACGCGTCGCGGCACGGAAGCTAAAACCCCGTCGCCTACCTTTGGTCAAGCGACGTTAATGGCGTCCCCTTTTCCCAGGCGACGCAGGACGCGTCTCGTCGTGCATGGTCGCGTGGCCGTCCGCGCCGGAGTTACGTGCAACCACCACGCCGCCGTTTAAGACGCCCCGCGCTCGCCGCTCACAAACCTTCTCGCCGCCGCCTCCTCCCATCTTCTCCTCCGCCGCTCCAAAAATGTCGAGCTCTTCCTCCCGCAAGATCGCCGCGGCGAACGGCTTCGCCGCGGCAGCCTCACCATGGCGGAGGCGTGGGCGCCGTACCACGCCCGGTATCCATCCGCCGGACATGCGGCTGCCGCGCCGGCGGCCGGAAGATGGCCGTGAACGGCATTGGCGTCCCACCGCCGCCGGGCTCGGACCAATGGAGGGACGCCATCAAGGCCCGTCGGCTCAACTCGACCGCCGAGGAGCGGCGGGATCCGACGTGGGCGGTCAACGACAACGACGCCGGTGGACGACGTACTTCCAGGGGAAGTACGACGTCGAGATGCACAGACCGACAACCTCGTCGCGGCCCCAACAGGAACAGGAAGGCCGGTGCGGGCGTTCCGGGGCGCACCGAGAACGTCATCCGCGGCCTCCGCAACGGCGCTCCAAGGCCGGAGATGCCGTCGTCGCCGCCGGCGTCTCCTCACGGCAGCCGAGGAGGACGACGTACTCGTCCTCCTCGCACTCTTCTTCCTCGGGACCGGCGCGATCGACGCCGTCCTCGTCGTACCGGTCGGCGCCTACACCGTCCCCAAACGGGAGGTTAAGGAGGAGCCGCGACGCCCGTCAACACGAGGCGTGGCGGCGCGCCGGGCGGCAGGCGGCGCGGGCGCCCTCCTCATCCCGGCCGAGGTGAAGGAGGAGCCGGAGGAAGCGTCGCAGCGGCGCCGCCGGGCGGAGTACGAGCGGCGCCGCTTATCGCCAGCCGACGACCCCGAGGACGCCGGGCGCGGCGGCGTTCTTGGCGTCCATGGACGACAAGGACGCCTGAGGGCGACCTGACGCGGCGATCGCCATGTCCATCCCGACTCCGGCAAGCCGCTGGTGGACCTCACCGACGACGGCGAGGCAGACCAAGCGGCTTGGTGAAGGACGAGCCCGTGGACGAGCCCGTCGACGAGCGCAAGCGAGGTCGTCACCGACGAGATGTACAACTTCCAGCAGTATACGACGCCTCCGGCCGCCGCAAGTGGTTCTAGATTAGGTTTAGTTTAAATTTAGTCAAATTTCGTTCGAATCTATGTAAGTTTGGACGAATCTAATCGAATCTAGCTAAGTTTAAAATTTGCGAAATTTTGTTTGGGGGACGCGGGGAGCGACGCCCCAAACGCGGCACGAACGAAACACGTCCCCCAAACGCTCAATCCGCGTTTGGGGGACGGTTTGGGGGACGCGAGATGCTCTAAAATGGGTCTAGGTAGAAGCTCTCACAACAATTTCACATTCTGGATCGTCCGATCTCTCGTCTGAACATTCCAGATCACTCCACATTCTGGACCGTCTGATCTCTTGTTTGAACGTTCCAGATCACTCACTCGTACCATCGGCTTCAGGAGCCTTTTACCTACTATCCTGCTCGTCCAGGCTCGAGCAACGTTGCTGGGCTGCTACTCCCAAAACTTAATTGGACGTGTTATTGTGAATCGGGCCAAGTTACCACCGCGCGGCCCAGATATCCCCTTTAGATTTCCGTTTCTCCTACCACCCGATTGCCCTTGGGTCTTTTCTCCTTCCGTTTTTTGCCGCTCTTGAAACTGCCGGCGGCAGCATATTGACGGGAATTGATGTCGACCGTAGTCCTCCCGAAACTATTCCAGTAATGTCTTTTTAACTCTTATTTTCAGGACATGAACAATGGTTTAGATAGATGGTGTCTGTAATAGCACTCTATATCATATATAGACAATCGTATAGACAATGTCTACAATTGTCTGTTTATAAGCTATCTATTTTTAGCCATAACCATGTGTGAGTATAAGTTATACACCCTTCATATAACAACAAAAATGTTGTCTGTAAGAAGCCTACAAACTTTCTATAACTTTACAGACGGCCTCCCTCTTTCTCCTCATTCTCTTTTCTCCACATCACCAAAATCACCTTAACTACCCCTTACAGCTGGGTCACCATCATTATATATGTGCTCAGTCGACTTATATAAATGTGTTACACATATTTTGATTTCTCACTCCCCATGTTTCTCAGATTGCATAGAGGATAAAGCCTTCTGTTTTTTCGTGATTATCCAGGAATCAAGGAGGCGGCGACGATCAGAGAGAGAACGATGGCATCGGCGACAGCTGGTGATGACGAGTAGGAGGTAGAGATATCAACGAAAGAGGATGTGGCGACGTCTTGGATCAGGTAAATCCTAATCGCGGACCTTCACATTCATATGTCAGTTGGTGCTCTCTGTAACTCATCTCTCTCCGCTGCACCGGTGAGGAGGGTCAGTGTGAGGACAAGGTGTGCACTTCTGCCGGTTCGTAGCTGTTCAACTGTCTCTGGCTCATCTTCCCTGCACCATCCCGTGACCCCATCTTGTCACACGCACCCTTCCACCTAGCGTGCCCAGTTCAAGAGGAAGATGAATTGGCATGTTCTGCTTTCTTCCTCAGCGGTACACATTTATTTGTATCACATAAAAAATTGTAAACTTTGTTCTTCGGCATGACAGATTTACAACCGGCTGAGAGCCTGAGACCTCTTAGTTATCGTGGAGCATTCATGTTCAGCTTCCAAACCAACTGTTGCCGCAACTACAATCGCACAAATGGGGAATGACAAAAGACTATGTGTATGCATGGTTTCTATAACTTCTGCAATATGCTAGCAGTTTCTCTTATCAAATACACGGATATAATTGCCACGAAAAAAATGCCCTGATTTTTTCTATCGCAATGATTTGTGTTTCCTTACTTTTGGTATGGTCTATTTACGTTGTCCTTCGATGTAAAATAGAATGTGCATGATTTCAACTGATTTAAGCACATCTATCTATGCACCTCAGTGTGATCCCTTTTTTAATGGGTGTCGCATCATACAATTAGTTACCTGCCATTTATTTCATACATAAGTGTTGGATATTTGTATAATTTCTATGCAATCCATTTTTTGCCTAATGTAGAAGTTTTTCAATATCCCAAATTCTTTCGGGTGGGCGCGTGCCAAAGCCAAGTCCTGGGCGGACGCACTACAGGACAGAGAAAAATTGCACCGTTCTTTCTCCAACCTCCTCATTTTCTTTCTCACGATGGGTTCCAACCCAATTCCTCTACAACGTGCGGCGCCGTCGATAGGAACCAGCGCGCGCTGCCGCCGGCCTCCCCGGCCTCTAGCGTTTGCTACCACCGCTTGCCAGGTTCCCCAGCTCCCCCGGGCGAGGCTCGCTCTTGCCCCGGAGTCCACAGCGTGGAGCCGGAGCTGGGCAGACCATGGAGTGCGCCGCTGTAGACTTCTCCCGAGCGTCGCCCGGGCTTCCACCAGTGCACCTCTGAGCTCTTCTACATCGGTTCGTCTTCCCGCTGGGGACGGCTACACCTGCCGTCAATCTCTCAGCTGCGTGGTCCGGACGACGTAGGTCCGCCCCGTCCTGCCGCCGGTGCCCGCTGCAGAGGTCTCGTCCTCTCGCCGGTGCGGATGCTCTGCCCGACAGGGCGTCGCCGCGACCCGTCCATTTATTTGCGGAGGAGCAGGAGAGATATAGAGCTCAGTTTGGCTTTTGCTCCTCTCCTGTGATGACACTTATCGTGTAAGATCTTCTGTGCATAATCGTGATCAGTATCCTCCTGTGTCGAGGCAATTCTTTACATAAATTTGCCTAAATGTGCTGCCAACTTGTCTAACAATCTGTTTAAGTGATTAAATTTTAAAGTTGTCCATCGTGCTTGCCAAGTTGTCCAGAATTATTACGAAGTTGCTCACCATAGTCACGAAGTTGCTAAGTGATCTATAATTATTCTTAATTCGTCTATGGTGTTGTGAAGTTGCTTCCCGCTAAGTTGTGTACCATCTTGGTGAAGTTGCCTTCGGCCCGTGATTCCACGATGAGGCTCAGCCGCCATGGCATTCGCCTCGGACGCGCTCCAGGCTTGTAGCTGGCCTGGGCTAGCTAGGACGACGTCCACGTTGCGGACCCTTCGCCCTAGTCGCGACGGTCGTAGTGGTTGCCGGGCCAATGATGGCGACGAGGGACACCTCGCGCTCCGCCGTGAAAAGAGCCCCCTCAGAGCTAGCTGTTGGCGGCCCGCCTGCCCTTCCATTGTGAGCTAGCTTCGCTGCCATCGCACATACTCGTCGTGGGTGTGGGCGCCCGGCAGCGGTGGCCCAACATAGCAGCATGCGGAGATTTTCCACCCCGAGGGGAGTCGCCAGTCCGGTGAGACAAGGAGCCACGCCTCGCATAACATGTGCTCCTCCCCGATTGAGAGGTTGCGGGAGCGCTCGCTGCTGCCGATGCCGACGGCTGCCCCAGAACCACCGGCCTTGTAGTTGTTGGCCATGGCGCTAGGGTTTTGTTTTGCGAGGCTCCGAACTTGCTCCGCCCCAGAACATTGCTCCAAAGTTGCATACCGCTAAACCGAAGTTGCTTGTTGCTGAACGGAATTTACCTACGGTTGCACTGAAATTGTATAGGGATGCACCGAAGTTGCCTATCGATGAACCATAGTCCCATACCCTGCATTGAAAATGCTTACCAGTGCATTGAAGTCGCCCAACGTTGCACCAAATTTTCCTAACGCAACTCTGAAGTAGTCTAGCGCTGCACTGAAATTGCTTATCGATAAACTGGAGTTGCATACCATACAGTGAAATTTCATACCATGGCATCGAATTTGCAAAGAGGTGCACTGAAGTTGCCTAAAGGTGTTCCAAAGTCGCCTAACGTTGCACCGAAGTTTCCTAATGATGCTCTAAACTTGCCTAATGTTGCACCAAAGTTGTCTAATGATGCTCCGAAGTTGCCTAACACTGATCGGAAATTTTCCTAATGATGCACCGAAGTTGCATATGGCTGCACCGAATTTTTCTAGTGATGAATCAGAGTTACATACTCATGCACCAAAATTATTGCATACCCACCAAACTATGGTGCCTTAAAACACAATTTTTTGGTACCATGGAGAGCAACTTCGGAACCTGACAAACCAACTCTAATGTTTGATAGAGCAACTTTGGTGCCCCTCAAAGCAACTTCGCTGCTGACGACCGTAACTATGGTGTTGACAAGCCAATTTTGGTTCCAACGGTGCAATCCTAGTGATCGACAATCAACTTTTAGAGCATGACAATGCAACTTTGGTTCCTGAAAATACAATTTTGGTGGCCGAAAGCGCAACTTTGCCGCCCAACGGAGCAAATTTGGTGCCGACAACACAACTTTGATGCGCTTGAGTTCTCAAGCGCATATCCGGACTTTCCCGAGGACCGCTCTAGACATCTGGTGAAACATCGACCGTCATCTATGCGGATGGCGACGCCTACTTCACAACATCCTTAGGAAATTTCATAGAATCGACACACA
Organism: Lolium multiflorum; assembly: GCA_030979885.1. Lineage (NCBI taxonomy): Eukaryota > Viridiplantae > Streptophyta > Magnoliopsida > Poales > Poaceae > Lolium > Lolium multiflorum. The sequence goes on along the minus strand of CM061751.1, from coordinate 9,725,993 downwards.
ACATCAAATTTGGTAACTATACTGCAGCTAGGAAAAATTACAACTACGGTATTTTTTTGGCCAACAATTATTATTTGATTTTAGGCAACAAACTAGAATTTTTAGCAACTATTATGTAATTATAGGCAACTATATGGTTTTGTTGCCAAGTTACACATTGTTGTTGCTAAGTCGCCCACGGCTGCAGTGAAGTTGCCTACCGTTGTAAAGAATTTGCCTAAAAATACATTAAAATTGTATCGTGCTTAAGTTACGTTGCACTACAATTTATATGAATTTGCTTCCCGTTCGGTGAAGGTTCCTACATTTGCACATAAGTTGTCTCGTGTTGTAACAAGGCTTACTACTGATGCTAAGTTTCGTACCGTTGTAGAGAAGTAGCCTACCCTCTACCACTATGCCACTCCGCCGGACTAGAGGTCCTCCCATAGTAGGATCTGATGGTCGAATGGATTTCTGGTGGACCTTTCTCCCGATGAGCTATGTAGTTCCACTTGATTGTCGCACCTGAGTTTTCGAGCGCCTCTACGGATTTTTCTGAGGGTCGCTCTAGACTTTTAGTGAAACATCGATTGTCATTGATGCCGACTTCACAACATCCGCACGGAACTTCAGAATGCGGCAATTAAATTTAGCTAGGCAAATTACAACTACAACAATATTTTAGCCAACAAATTATTATGTCATTTTAGGCAACGAACTAGCATTTTGCAGCAACTATTCTGTAATTTAAGGCAACAAATTAACACCTACCTGATTTTAGGCAACAAACTATGGCTAGGCAAGAAACTAGCATTTTTAGGAACAATTATTGGCAACAAATTGGCATTGTTTGGACAATTACCAACTTCCTTACACGTGGGATCAGCCGGTCTATTCTCCTCTCTGTGCCTATCTTCTTCCTCCCACAACATCTCTCGATTCTCTCTCTAGCCTCCCCATAAAACTGCTCTGGCCCGTCACCGATTCCGGTTGCCGACGGCCTCCCCTGCCGCTGCCGTTCACCGGAGGAGCCCCGCCCACTACCTCTCGCCTAGATCCCGACCGGCGTGACACCGTTCATCCCCGCGTGTTGCTGGTCCGCTTGCTGTCCCGGCCTAGGCGACGCGTACGAGGAAGGATGCTCCACGGCGACTGGGATCAGGAGACGGTGGTGGCGCGGGAGGGACGTTCCGGGGATGTGCAGGCCGGCGGCGGCGGGGTCCAGCGCGGGAGACGGCGACGGCGCAGGTTCGAATTCGACCACCTCTGATGGGACTCCCTCGTGGAGGACGGCCAGTCGGAGCGGCATCGGCGCCCAGGATCACGACGGCCAGGGCGAGCAGAGCCGATGGCCAGCGGGGCAAACAGCGGCGGACCGGGCGGCTTGGGGTCGCGCCCGACGCGAGGACGTTGTCACCAAGGAGCGGAGCGGCTGGTGAGTGAGTCCCCGCTCTGTCATGGCCATGGCCGGTGAGGGGGACACCAATTACTTCCTAAACCGTTGAACGCTTTGATAGGGAACTTTCCTTTTTTTTTGGTTGACCGCTCAGATGGATGAACGAGCACGCGGCCGCCCGATATTTGTGGTGACTCATAATAATCTAGGAGGAAGCTGTATGGAAAAGACCTTGGATCAGTATACTTTAATTCTTGCTTTAAAAGGCATGAGGTCCATCTTCCAATGTTGATCTTACCTTCTGTAAACTGCAAAGCTAAACTCAAAACAGATTGTTAACATACGCACAATTATGGCATGTGCACACTGGGAGGTTGTTTTTGCTGCTGATACAGTTTTGGGCTTTTGGCTGGCTGGGTAATCCCAGAATACTAGATGACGCCCCGCGCGTTGCTGTGGAATTTATAAAAATACAATGTTGTGCATACAATATTAGTGAAGGAGTTCTTTTGAAAATATAAGTATTGTTTATTTGTTATACTACAAATAAAAGAGACGAGCAAGTAGTGATGATTAATCAATGCCATCGTCCATACAAATTTTAGTGCTTCGTGAAAGGGTGACTTTGATCAAAGCGCCAAAGTCACCGACATACATAAAAAAGCAAACCATTTGAGATTTTCAACCTAAGCAGTACATAGTGATTGGAAAACTTGCAACATAAATCAATTGGAAATATAACAGTTTTGTTACATTACTACAAACTCAGTAAGAAAAAGATGATTATCTATATTTCCTAGCTGACAAAAACAAACTGAATTACACGTGTATATAGCAAACATTTATGGATTTGGTAATGCTCCACAAATGTTACAAAACATACAGAGATCAATGATACCATTGCAAACTTAAGTGTAGCAGTTCCAAAATTTAGAAGAGATCAATTGATGTATTCTACCTTAAAGAACTGTCTATCTACGCGTATTATCTTAGAGGATTTTTGCAGCAATAAAAGATTAATTGAGCGGATGCTTTTGAGGTCTTCCCTGCAGGATTGTAATTTTTTTTGCATTGAGTGGTATTTCCCCAGATCTTAGGATATAACTATATCTACAACAAAAAGTCTGAACCAACTAAAGAGTTTTAGGCTGAAATATAGTTATGCGTGCCAAAACATACACCATCCTTGGTATGCGCACTTCACAAGAGTACATGACATAAGACACATGGTAGTGTGTTCGATACATTTATCATTGGAAAAAATCCTTTCAAATTGCATACTTCCTGGCTGTATGCGTGGGAATTGGAAAAACAATGCCAGTTGCGAATAGTACAATGCTAAAGGGAGATCACTGAGCTGCTTCGATTTTGATAGAACAACTGGTCTATATATATTAAAATTTAATCTGCACAATGGTTATGTAAAGCAATAACAAAAGTGTACATCAAAGCATCTCTCAAAATCAGTTGCACGAATCTGGACGAACTGCATCGCAGATATGTAATTCAATCCAAATACGTGTTTAATACTGGTTTAAAATCAAGTAGAAAACCATGCCTAATGGAAGTGAGCTGTTGAAAGATTATTAAAAGGAACTTCAGCTGTTTGATTTTAGATTCAAGAAATAGATAGTTGTGTCATTTAGTCAATGCACCGATGCTAGAAGTAACTGAATGATGTAAGCTCAGCAAGTGTACTCTGAATTTTGCATCTAACATACTTCCATCTGTGCCAGCGAAAATCCTCTGTAACTCAATCAACGTAATCTGCAAAGAATGGGAAAATGATTAACATGGAACTGCAGGATATTGTAGCGAAGTATAGGACGGAATCTTGGCTAACCTGGTATTGCAAGGTGACTTAAGTGGCCCGTTGGCAAGGGAGAGGGCCCCTGAATTCTTCTCGTCCAGCATGGGCAGTAGCAGCAGGTGATAAGCTGGTGATGGCGAGGGCTCCAAATTCGTCCTGGCCAACACACTATTTTTCCGGGAGTGAAACCTAATAAATAATAAATCAATATACGACCAATATACGACCAATATAAATAGAGAGGGGATGGGGTTAGGGATATAGTATGGACTTTTGAGAATGCTTAAGGGAGATCACTGAGCTGCTTCGATTTTGATAGAACAACTGGTCTATATATATTAAAATTTAATCTGCACAATGGTTATGTAAAGCAATAACAAAAGTGTACATCAAAGCATCTCTCAAAATTAGTTGCACGAATCTGGACGAACTATTGCATCGCAGATATGTAATTCAATCCAAATACGCGTTTAATACTGGTTTAAAATCAAGTAGAAAACCATGCCTAATGGAAGTGAGCTGTTGAAAGATTATTAAAAGGAACTTCAGCAGTTTGATTTCAGATTCAAGAAATAGATAGTTGTGTCATTTAGTCAATGCACCGATGCTAGAAGTAACTGAATGATGTAAGCTCAGCAAGTGTACTCTGAATTTTGCATCTACCATATTTCCATCCGTGCCAGCGAAAATCCTCTGTAACTCAATCAACGTAATCTGCAAAGAATGGGAAAATGATTAACATGGAACTGCAGGATATTGTAGCGAAGTATAGGACGGAATCTTGGCTAACCTGGTATTGCAAGGTGACTTAAGTGGCCCGTTGGCAAGGGAGAGGGCCCCTGAATTCTTCTCGTCCAGCATGGGCAGTAGCAGCAGGTGATAAGCTGGTGATGGCGAGTGCTCCAAATTCGTCCTGGCCAACACACTATTTTTCCTGGAGTGAAACCTAATAAATAATAAATCAATATACGACCAATATAAATAGAGAGGGGATGGGGTTAGGGATAGAGTATGGACTTTTGAGAATGTGATAGTGCAATGTACGACCAATATAAATAGTAGTCTATCTACGTCAAAAAAATAGTAGTCTATGGCTTCATGGAGAATAGTGGTGGAGGAGCTGAAAGATCAAGGGGTGAAGACGATGAGGTTGAAGAAGTTCTGGTGCCAAATGGCCTGGAAGGAGAAACGAAGAGGCTTCCAGCAATTGTTGGCATGAATATTAAGTGGTGATTCGACTGGTTGGTTGACTATTCAAGTGGCGGTTTTTTTTGCATTAAAGAAGAATGCCAAAGAAAAACAGCACGTGGACCACCCCTGGGGTATTTTATTTTTGGCTGATATGGCATGGTTGAAGACATGTGGAAGCCCATGATTGCTCAAAATGCTTGATGATATGGATAGCTTGCATGTTGAGAGAATTACTCTTAGTGGGTTGCTCTAATTTAGATATTATAGATTATAGATATGTACTCCCTCCTGCCCGATTTAGATGATGCGATGGCTAATTTGCAGAAAACACCTTGGTGAATTTCCGACACAACAGGAAGTGCTCCCACCGCTCAGCACACTCCGTCATCTTCCTCGTTCTTCCCTCGCTGCTCCACTCGCTCTCTCTCCCGCCGCTCAGGCCACCCGCCCGCGGCCCAAGCTGCCTTCTTTCTTACCCCCGCCGCGCTGCCCGTCGCCTTGCTCCCCCGCTTCCTTGCTCTCGGCGGTGATGCCCCGTCCACCGCCCCAAGCCGTCTTCTTGGATTTTTTTGTCCAAGACACCGCCGCCGCCCCGTCCATCTACCCGCTTCTGCGGTCGATCTACACCACTAGCAACAGCTGCCGACCTGTGTAGCCACACAGGGAACCTTGTCGTCCGCTCCAGCAGGAAGTTCCCTAAAGCGCAGGTCTAGGTGGCACCACGGCCGTAGAGCTGGCCCGTCAACCTACTGCTCGAGTTCTTCGGTGTATTCCTGTCCAAGCCCCTCGAAGACGAGGACGACGGCACCCCCTGGGCCGCCGAATCGATCAGAAGGTTCTCAGCTCTCCCGAAGTTGGTACTCCCACTTCCTCACAGCACATTCAGATCTCTGAACACTGTCCTGATTACAGTGATACATTTGTGTGATCTCAGGGATTGGTGCTTGGATTACCAATGGATACATCAATTTTGTAAACTAACAATGCACTGAGTGACATGCCCTGTCTGTTGCTCTGTTGCAACATCGAAGTAAAAATGTAAAATGCCAATTATTTGTATGACATTTTTTTCGATAAAGGATGCTTTATTACTTTTGAGGAAGCAATTACATCCAGCCTCTGCATAACCAGGATGCACACAGCCGTTTATGAATGTCAAGTCCAAAAAAGATGTCAAACTAAAAAACTAGGTGAAATACATATCGAAACGATGAATCGCAAAACGCCTAAGGTGTGGGTGGGGCTTCAATCCGTAGACTATGTTGCCACCCATGTAGGGAAAAAGTATCCCTCGCCGTAGCCTCTAATCGTGTAAAGACCTCCGTAAATAGGTCTCGGTTCTCCATACGCTGAAGAGGTAACCATGAACGAAGAATACCTGCAACAAGGAGGAGTTAATGTCATTAAAAATCTTGTCATTTCTACTCAGCCAAAGCGCCCAGATAACTGCTAGCGCCCCCACCCTAAGAAGCAACTTGAACCTTGAATCTATACCATGAAGCCAATGACCGAATACATTGGCCACACTAGTGGGAGGATACAAGGAAGACGCTACTTGAATGACAGACCAAATAGATCTCGCAAACTGACACTGGAAGAAGAGGTGTTTAATAGTTTCATCATGATGACAAAAAATACATCGAGAGCTTCCTTGCCAATTCCTCTTAACAAGATTGTCTTTGGTGAGGATGACTCCTCGACGAAGGTACCATCCAAATATTTTTATTTTTAATGGTATCTTCATCTTCCAAATTTTCTTATTATTATCAATCGGTAAATCAGAATGAATTATGGCGGTGTATAAGGATTTTACCGAGAAAGAGCCATCTACATGTAAATTCCACCTAAATTCATCTGGTTCAGGCGATAGATTAACATCCCCCAACCTATGGATTAATGCGTTCCATGTCACTAGCCTTTGTCCTAGCAAAACACGTCGGAACGTCACATTCGGTGGAGAGGTAGCCATTACTGTGGCAATGGTATCTCCTTTGCGACGAACGATACTATACAACACAGGATACTGTTCACTTAGAGGTGCATTGTCTAACCAAGCATCTTCCCAGAAACGTATCTGTGCCCCATTCTTAATTGAGAAAGTACCATGACGAAAAAAGATATTTTTTGACGCCATTAGACCAGCCCAGAAGTGTGAATCTCCAGGTTTCCAAACCACCTGAGATAACGTCTTGGAACCACTATATTTTCTCCGGAGGATAGTTTGCCAAATCCCATCCTCGGTAAGGAGCTTAAAAAGCCATTTACCTAGCATGGCTGTATTCTTCACTTCCAGGTCATGAACACCAAGCCCGCCTTGATCTTTGGGACTACAAACTACACACCATTTAATCAGTCGATATTTCTTTTTCTCGCTATCCCCTTGCCAAAAGAATCTGGATCGATAATAATCGAGTTTATGAAGAACTCCTTTTGGTAAAAGGAAAAATGATAACATATACAGTACCATATTTGTCAGTACCGAATTAATGAGTACCAATCTTCCTCCCAGGGATAGCAATTTGCCTTTCCAGCTACTAAGGCGCTTCTGTAATCTTTCTTCTACTATTTTCCATTCAGCGATGGTGAGTCTCCAGTAATGAATCGGAATACCCAAATAGCGAATGGGAAATTGGCCTTGCCCGCAACCATGGGCGGGCCTAGGACTTCAACAATGGGTATTCAAGATATAGAAAAATACAAAGAAAAGTCAAAAAAATAGTGAGAAAACCAGTGTTTGAACCCAGGATGTGCTTGTGCAGGTTCACTTACTCGTGCCAACAGACCAACAACTTGGTTGTGTGAACAATTGGATTCGATTATATACATTGTGAAAAAAAAATATAGCTGTACCATATGATTTGAAAAGTTTGACAAATATTTTGGGTATTCATCTGCATACCCATGAATACATGTAGGCCCGCCCATGCCCGCAACCGAACAACTCTGTATAGAGAGTTGTATCATCTTGGGCATCACCGAAACAGAACAATTCACTTTTATGGAAATTGATTTTCAATCCCGACAACTGCTCTGTTTCGACAAAAAGTAGCGAAACTTTCCCCTAGGGATATGTAGGGGTTTTGCTAGATGCGTACATGAGAGTACAAAAATGCGGGCGTGCCATCTTGCTTAATAAAACAAGAAATAAAATAAAATAGACAAATAAAGATAAAACACCATATGAGGAACACTGCATTTTATTCATATCATTGCATTGTACAAATACATATTGCATGTTCCAATAGGACTATATCCTTTTTGCCTTCTGCGTCGCGCTCATGGAGTATCTGACATAGGAGATTGCGTAGTTCATTGATTCCCGGTGGCTTTGCAAGCATCCGGTTAATTACATCTGCAGGGTCAAGCCCCACAGAATACCTCCGATTAAGCTGCGCTGATGGTCGTCGTCATGATTGGATTGCTCATCCATATGCATTGTGATATTTATGGAAAACATGTGTGCGGGTGGCTTTGTTTCGCCGAAACCCAGTCACGTATACTATCGCCATGTTGGTATGACCAACAGGATATGTCGATGAAGGGGATGACTTTCGCCTCGTCGGTGCCCAGTCATGTAACGCCCTGAATTCATCGGACACGGACATGTGTATGTGTCGCTATCGCCTCGTCGGTGCCAAGCAACGGTGTGTCCGATCCCGTAGGTTTGGGACATGTCGATAATAATGGTGACCTAGCCTCGTCGGCACTTGGCCATGATTTAGTCTAGCCTCGTCAGCTTAGACATGATGGTAATGATATGTAGCCATTGTCTCGTCGACACTTGGCTAAGGTGTCGATGTAAAATAATATCACATATGCATGTTGGATGATGCTTCTCAAATATGTTAATCTCGCTACCTTGTAGGAGCAAAATCAATGTTATGTATATATGATCTCACCTCCTTGTGACAGGCGATGTAGATGTAAATATGATCAATCATGCTTCCTCGTTAGGAGCAAGATCGATTTTGATAATTGGACTTCTTCGCACATGGACTTAGCCGCGTACGCTCATCATAATTTGCATGGAGCCGCAGTTCACCACCCACATAGATAGATCACGCGATCATATATTTTTGGAAGATGGTTCCATCACATCGGAAAGCTTTGATCATTAGCCTCACATCGATGATAGAACTTGTAACTATGATATAGCCGCAGTCGACTACCCTCGTAGGGGTGTACCTCCATTGTAGGGGTAAACCACCATGGAGGTATAGCCATCCCGCGCTCATGTACTCGACAGCCAATTCCATCACGTCGGGAGGCCATGATTTATAGCCTCGCTTCGATGGCAGAATATATAGTTGCTTTGATCTTGATTTTGCCTCTTGAATCAATGGCGGATACATATACGTAGCACAAACACTTTGAGAAAGAAGTATCAAGATGCCAAAATTTATTGCTTACCGTCAAAGACGCGCTTTCCTCCTGGCCCCATAGTAGTTGCCATAGACGCCGCTGCGTTGCAGCATGTTATAAATCGAGATGCACAATAAACGAAGAACGAAAAGTAAAACACTGCAGGGGACACGAGATTTTAACGTGGAAAACCCTTGCAACACACAAGGGAAAAACCACGGGCGCCAGCCAGCAAAACTTCACTATTTCGGTGGTGTTTACAAACGCCGTGGGTGTACAATGATGCGATAAAACCCTAGCGGCGGCTTACAGGGAAAATATATAGACGGTGGTAACGATCCGTATCGCGGGCTTCGCTTCCGCACCCCCGTGCACCTGTTGGCCTGGTGTTGGCTTCGCCTCGCTCGTCCAAGCCTACCGGCGACGGGCCTCGCTCCGCTCGTCAGAAGTTAGCCACTTCTTGGAATTTGGATCACAATATAACAAACTCCACCTTGAGACAAATTCCTTGTAGCATGAACTTCAACAATCACCTGAATCAACAAAGAAAACACTTGCTGGCGCCAATAGCCACTTGGGCTAGACAGTTATACCAACCAAGCTTGAACAAAGTTCAAACTTGGACACAGGGACAGGCTTAGTCATCATATCAGCAGGATTATCATGAGTACTAATCTTGCATACCTTCACTTTACCTTTTGCAACCACATCTCTGATTGCGTGGTACTTAATATCAATGTGCTTTGTCCTCTCATGGAACATCTGATCTTTAGTAAGATAAATAGCACTTTGACTGTCACTGAACAACTTAATGCAAGAATTATCTCCACAAAGCTCAGCATATAAACCTTTCAGCCAAACAGCCTCTTTACCTGCCTCAGCAATAGCCATGTACTCAGCCTCAGTAGTAGATTGTGCAACAACATCCTGCAAAGTAGCCTTCCAGCTAACAGCACATCCACCAACAGGAAACACATAACCTGTGAGGGACCTTCTCTTATCCAAATCGCCAACATAATCTGAATCCACATATCCGGCGAGCCCCTCACCAATCCTGCCAAACCTCAAGCAAGCTTTTGATGTGCCGCGAAGGTACCTGAAAATCCACTGAACAGCTTTCCAATGTTCTTTACCAGGATTAGCCATGTATCGACCGACCAAACTCATAGCATATGACAGATCAGGACGTGAACAAACCATGGCATACATCAAGGAACCAACAGCACTAGAATAGGGAACTCGAGACATGTACTCAATATCATCTTCGGAGCTAGGACATTGCAAAGCTGACAACTTGAAATGAGAAGCAATAGGAGTAGTAACTGACTTTGCATCATGCATATTAAAACGATGAAGAACTTTCTCAATGTACTTTTCCTGACTAAGAAACAACAAACTAGATTTTCTGTCCCTTTTAATTTCCATGCCTAGTATTTTCTTAGCAGGACCAAGATCCTTCATCTCAAACTCACAACTTAATTGATTCTTTAAAATAGTGATCTCTTTCATGCTCTTGGCAGCAATCAACATATCATCAACATATAGCAGCAAATAAATAGGTGATCCATTAACAAACTTGATATACACACAACTATCATACTGAGATCTCTCAAAACCATGTGTAAGCATAAATGAATCAAACCTTTTATACCACTGTCGTGGCGACTGTTTCAGACCATAAAGGGACCTCTTTAATTTGCAAACAAGATCCTCCTTACCAGGCACAACATAACCTTCAGGTTGGTCCATATATATCTCCTCCTCCAACTCACCATGCAGAAAAGCAGTCTTTACATCTAACTGCTCAAGCTCAAGATCATGCATAGCAACAATCCCAAAGAAAGCACGTATAGAACTATGCTTCACAACCGGGGAGAATACATCATTATAATCAACACCTGGAATTTGACTGAAACCTTTTGCTACTAACCTTGCCTTAAACCGTGGAGGCTCATTAGGAGACAAACCTTCCTTTCTTTTAAATATCCACTTGCAGCGGACAGCCTTCTTTTGTTTAGGCAAGTGCACAACATCCCATGTGCCATTCTTCTCAAGCGATTGCATCTCTTCTTGCATCGCACCTACCCACTTCTCTTTATCAACCGAAGCAATGGCTTCAGTATATGTAGCTGGTTCAATATCATGCTCCACCTGTTCAGCACAACTCAAAGCATAATCAACAATATCACATTCTTGAATTAATCGGGTAGGAGGTGCAATATTTCTCCTAGGGCGGTCAGCAGCAATAGACCGTCCTTGTCGCTGAACAAAAGGTGGTGAAGGTGGAACATCATTATCATCATTGTTGGTTTCAGGAACCACATTTTCATTCTCCTTTGCGTGCTCCACCTGCACGCCAATTCTGTGCTCTCATCAGAAACATCATCAATAATCAGAAATATCAGTAGACGGACTATCATTAAACATAACCGCCTCATTAAAAACGACATTTCTGCTCAACACAATTTTCTTAGTTTCAGGATTCCATAATCTATATGCCTTAACTCCTGAACCATAACCAAGGAAGATGCACTTAACAGCCCTTGGCTTCAACTTTCCATTATCAACATGAGCGTAAGCAGTGCAACCAAAAACTCTCAAATCTGAATAATCAGCAGGCGAACCAGACCATACCTCAATTGGAGTTTTCTTATCAAGTGGAACAGAAGGTGACCTGTTGATGAGATAACATGCGGTGGAGGCTGCTTCAGCCCAAAAACCTCTATGCATCTTTGCATTAGACAACATGCAGCGAGCCCTCGAAATAATGGTCCTGTTCATGCGTTCAGCCACGCCATTCTGTTGAGGGGTGTACGGAATGGTATGATGTCTTACCATCCCATCATTGCTGCAAAACTCATCAAATTCATTTGAACAAAATTCCATACCATTGTCAGTACGGAGTATCTTAACCTTCTTTTCAGTTTGGGTTTCTACCATAACTTTCCACTTCTTAAAAGCATTAAAAACATCAGATTTATGTTTCAGGAAATATGGCCACACTTTCCTTGAGTAATCATCAATAATAGTAAGCATGTAATTAGCACCACCATTAGAAGTTCTACGGGACGGACCCCAAACATCAGCGTGTACATAATCTAAAATGCCTTTGGTGGTATGAACGGAAGCATTAAATTTTACTCTTTTATGCTTACCAAAGATGCAGTGCTCACAGAACTCAAGCTTACCAAAATCGCAGCCATCAATTAGCTCTCTCTTTGTCAATTCTGCCATGCCAAGCTCACTCATATGTCCAAGACGCTTATGCCAAAGGTTAGTCTTACTAGATTCATCAGAACTAACAGCAGCAGCAATACCAGGCAAAGTGCTACCTCTAAGGACATATAATTTTGCAGAATTCATATCACCAATCATAATAATGAGAGAACCTGATGATACCTTCAAAAGTTTGTTCCCACCTTTGTACTTGTACCCGTCACAATCAAGGGTACTCAAAGAGATCAAATTCCTCGCCATGGAGGGTATGTGTTTCACTCCTGTCAACGTGCGTGTCATCCCATCATGGGTCTTGATCTGAACAGAACCAATGCCAACAATGCTGCACTGGTTGTCATTCCCCACACGCACAAAATCTCCACTCTGCACAGACTCATAAGAACTAAACCAATCTTTGTTACAGCAAATATGAAACGAACATGCAGTATCAAGAATCCATTCATCATCACGTGAAACACATGCAGCCAAGACAGCTAAGCAATCTCCATCAGAACTATCATTACCAGCAACAACAGCAGCCTCACCCTTACCGGTGACAACGGCAGCCTTACCATTACCATCATTATTTTTCGGTTGGTAAGTTCCGTTCCTTTTCTCCTTGTTCTGCAGCTTCCAACAATCATCAATATTGTGGTTAGATTTCTTACAATACCTGCAGAACTTGTCACGTCCTTTGGACTTTGAGCGACCTCTGTCGCCCTTGCTCTTATCTCTGTTGTTGTGGTAGTAGTTATCTCGCTGCTCAGGCCTGCCACGGACCTCTAATGCCTCCGCCTTGGAGGACGAACTTTCAGCCTGCACCATAGATTTCATTTTCTCCTTTTGTTGGAGAGCATCATAAACTTCCGCGAGAGTTAGTTTGTCGCGGCTCAATAATATGGTGTCACGAAAATTACTGAAAGAATTAGGCAGCGAGCATAAAAGAAGAAGACCTAAATCCTCATCCTCATACTTAACTTCTATAGACTGCAAATCAGAAACAATCTCTTTCCAGGAAGATAGGTGATTCATTACCGAACCTCCCTCTTGCAACTTATGCGAGAACAGCTTCATCTTCACGTGCAATCTGCCCGTGAGATCCTTGGACAAACAGATCTCCTCTAGTTTGACCCATAACTCGGCGGTGGTTTTCTCCTGCAACACTTCCTGCAGAATATTATTGGACAGATGGAGTTGAATCAACGATAAAGCCTTACGGTCTTTCCGCTTCTCCGCATCGGTCCAGGTATCCTTCGCTTTCTCGCCGAAAGCATCGATCGCTTCATCCAGATCTGAAGATTGGGCGAGAATCGCCCTCATCTTCACTTGCCACAAAGCAAATCTCGTGGTGTAGTCCAGCTGCGGTAGATCGAACTTCAGAGACGACATCTCGAAAACCCTAGATCCAAAGAACACGGGCTCTGATACCACTTGTTATAAATCGAGATGCACAATAAACGAAGAACGAAAAGTAAAACACTGCAGGGGACACGAGATTTTAACGTGGAAAACCCTTGCAACACACAAGGGAAAAACCACGGGCGCCAGCCAGCAAAACTTCACTATTTCGGTGGTGTTTACAAACGCCGTGGGTGTACAATGATGCGATAAAACCCTAGCGGCGGCTTACAGGGAAAATATATAACGGTGGACGGGGGCTTCGCCCCGCACCCCCCAGGTGCACCTGCTGGGCCTCGGTGTGGGCTAACTTCAGACTCGCTTCGCTCGGCCCAAGCCTACCGGCGACGGGCCTCGCTCCGCTCGTCAGAAGTTAGCCACTTCTTGGAATTTGGATCACAATATAACACAGCAATCGTCTCGAAATTTAGTGGGTGAAAGTGTGGCGTTCGTCGTTGCAAAATTCTGATGCAAGAACGACGAACTAGATGGATGAATAGGAGTACACGTTATTTATTGTTTGCAAGATTTCGATGCAAATCAACAAACACGTGTAGATTGAATCGCGAGAGCCTGGCGTTGGCTTCAGGGCGTGCCTTCTCTCCTCACCGTATGGTCCTCTTCCTGGCCGGGAGATGCCTTGCAATATATATAGGCGGAGGCTGTGGCTTGTAAGTCACGCCGACGGAAAACGCGTGGCCGTTTAAACTACCCAGGATTTTATCCCGTGAGCGCAACCTGTTTCATAGGCTGGCAGTTCAGAACGATTTTATCTCCGCGTGACGCAATCGCTGACCCAGCCGTAGGAAGACAAAACATATACGTATTTGAAGAAAGTTTCACGGGAGCACCTCTCGTACGTAGTGCAACACAATGGTTGCTCCTGCCATCGAATTGAATATTGCATGCATGGAGAGTTGATCGTTGTGGTGCTTGAACATGACTTAGCTAGCTAGCTCATAATCATTTTAAATCTTTGAAAAATTATATTATTTGAACCGTTTGTCCAAATCGCAGCCTCTTTGCACCATGATGATGTAGATGACGAACCCTATAAAATGAGTCCAATATCACACATATATTTTCCCATAAATATTTTGCATATTGCGGGACCCACATGTCATTAAAAAATGACATTGGATAATCCATACACATAATATGAATTTTCGGTACAAAAATTCGTCAAACAAATGCCCCTCGCCGAGTATAGTTTATGCGCGAAGCGACATGGACTAGACTCGGTGAAATAATTTAAACAGGTGGACGAATTTTCTGGATGTCCGATCCTGTGTTGTACTAGAGCTAAACTCTGTAGCTGTGCTCCTACACGATACGTCTTGATCAGGCCGTCTAGGAATTGAACACGAAGTCCCTTGCGCGTGGCCTCCCCTTTATAAGCTGGGCAAGCCGTTCTCTTAGTTAAGGAAGTTCTGATACTTCGTCTAAACCCAATCCTCAAAGGAAAGCCAGCGATCTTAGCTCCATGGACCAAACACGTGGGAAGGAGCGCAGGAATTTGCAACATGCTCAGCACGGCAGTACGGACACTGGGTTAGAGAATACGAGGGGTCGTCGCAAACGGGGCTGTGTTGCTAAGTTCAACTCTCGATCCCGCCAAGCCGCTGCACCGGGTAATCCACAAGGCAACCCGAGCTCTGAGCCTAGCGACGCTCATACTGGGGTGAACAGCTCGCGGGATGAGAGTCCCATTGATGCTGATAATGGACATCGGCGCTCTTCCGAGCGCGATGCCTCGGACAGCCTGCAGGAGGAAAGCCACTCGGTACAGTTTTACTTTTTTTTTAGCCAATATATTTGCATAACCGTGCACTTTATTTTCACGGTGTTCTATTTTTCTTGATTGTTCCGGTCTGACAACATTATTTCTTGTTTAGGAAATCGGGGGTGCTCATCCCACAATTTACACTCTTTTTAGCGGCCACATCAAAGCCGAAGGAGGCAAACGGGGGAATAATACTTTGGCGTGAGGAATATGACCTCTTCATGGATTACGAGGAACACCAATCCAAACCTGCTGATATTTCTGAATGAATAAATGCGACAACGAGTATACAACCGCAATTTTAACTAGGATAGGTGAGATGGAAAGTATTAAACGATTCACACCTCTTATTCGGGAATATGTCCCATTTTTTTTTACTGCGACCAAGGTGGTGGTGCCAGCCAGTGAATATTTGAAACTCCATTGCGACCAACTTGGTGGTGCCAGCCAATGGATATTGGGCCCCACTGCGACCAGTTGATGGTGCCAGCCAATGGATATTGGGCCCACTGCGACCAGTTGATGGTGCCAGCCAATGGATTATACCCATGCGCGATTCTAAGCCTTGAACCTAAGCCTTGAACCGCAATAACAATTTTATCAAGTTCGATGCGACCGTGAAGCAACTACGGTGCCAGCCATCGTATATTTGCTGGGTTTCACAGGTTAACACTGGCCGCACTGGCGTGTCTTGCTGCTCCCATATTTGAAATGTCGGAATGTCATCGACGATGTAGATGAACTAGGAGGCGATGATGCCCCCAGTGCTGGTGGTATGACTACCAAGGGGTTGATGCCCCCAGTGTCACCCGTATGGCCATAATATGGGTGGTGCCCTCAATAGTGATGCATTAGATGATGCAGAATGCCAATCGCTGGAAAAATATCGGTGACGTTATGCATGATGAGCAGTGTCACGCGCATGTAGTAGTAGCATATAGGGCTGCACGAAGATTGAGGAAATATATATTTCTCTCCAAGAGCGAGCGAGGAAACAAGCCGCATGGCGGCACAAAATTAACCAAGCAGGAAGAAAAAAGAAAGAAAAGAAAAAAAACAAAGTTTTTATTTTATTTTATTTTGGGATATTGGCTTTCCCTTGTAACACCGGCTATGAACGTGACCTTAGAAATGGTAACCCAAGGGATAATCATCAGGAACCGTCGAAGGACCATGACAGTTGCAACTTGATAATTTAGTTTCCGTCAGTGTATGTGAAAGACCGCATGCTTCCCTGATGCTTTCAGAAGGATGGGAATTCTTACCCTAGACTTCATGTGACTGAGTAGCCCCACAACTTCATCATGCCCCTTGCACATGTCTCAAGAACACAGAGACGTAGGAGAGGATGACTTGTGTAAATGGTTATGGGATAAATGGCTTGGCTATTTTTTATGGCCTCGTTGAGGGGTGGTGCACGACTACCCCCCTCCTTCTTTCCAATGAGTCCCCTACGGATCATGACTTGCTTGATGGAGACTTGCTTCTTTGATTGGCTTATTTTCCTTCTCTCTTTTTTTGTTTTTTTCTGATTGGAGGATTGCTTGGACTTCATGAACTTTTGTTGGAGTTTCCTCATTTGATTGAGAGGATTTGATTGGACTTCTTGAAGGACCTTCTTTGGCAGTTGCTAGGGGACTCATCTTCAGAATTTGAAGAGTAGACGCGCACCTCTGTGGACTAATAGACCCTCAAGGGCATTTTGGCTGTGGTGGAAGAAACACCCCGGGTGCTTGCTTTTTTTTTCCTATGGGTTACCCCAGGGCGTCGTGCCTCTGGGAGCCTGAAACATGGCAAGAAACATGAAGAGTATGGGGCCTCAGTGCATAGAAGTAGCCCAAGTAAATTTCACCACTCCTGCTGAAAGCATACACTTCGGCATGTGTCGTGTGTAGTGGGTATAGGTGCCGCTCCACTTTAATGCATGCCATATGTGCCACCTTCAGACTAGCCCAAGGGTGACCAAGACTTCAATCACTAGCATGGTGTGTTTTAGGGAAAGCCGTTTATTGTAGGACGTTGATGTCCATATTAAAAAGAAAATCCAAAGAAATATAAACAAAAAAGAAAGGAGAAAAAAAAGCGACTTGAGTGCAGCAGATCACACAAAGTACTTCTTCAGGTACCTCCCATTGATGGGTGGCATAGGGTGTGATCCCCTTCTTGGTCAATCAATTGATAGGCATCACCCTCATATACTTGTTCAATGACAAAAGGCCCTTCCCATTTGGGTTCGAGTTTTCCTTTGACTTTACCCTTAACCACAATGGGGCGCCAAAGTACTAGAACCAAATCTCCCTTACGAAAGACTCGAGGTTTTACTAGTTTGTCATATGCTCGAACCATATTTTGGCGATAGAGTTCAAGATTTTGAAGCACATTAAGGCGATCTTCTTCCAAGGAATCCAACTCTTGGTATCAAAGTCGGATTTGCTCATCTTGGGTAATTTCATCATGAATAGCCACTCTTAGAGATGGGAACTCTACTTCAAGCGGAAGAACCGCCTCAATCCCGAACACCAATGAGTATGGTGGTGCTTGGGTAGGCGTTCGAACAGTGACACGGTATGCCCGTAAGGCCTCATAGAGGCGATCGTGCCAATCACGACGATGCTTGTGGACCGTCTTCTTCAATATTTGTCCAAGGGTCTTATTGAAAGCTTCAATCAACCCATTGGCTTGAGGATAGTATCCAGTGGAGTAATTCCACTGAATTTTATACTTGGCAATGAATTTCAATATTTTATGTGATTTGAAGGCCTTGGCATTATCAGAGGTGATTCGACGAGGGACTCCAAAGCGATATATGATATTACGCTCCAGGAAATTGATCACATTGTCACTTTTTACTTCTCTTAGGGGCACAGCCTCCGCCCATCTAGAGAAATAATCAGTCGCTGCTAGGATAAAGACATGACCTCCAGAAGATGGAGGGTCAAAGGGACCAACAACATCTATACCCCATCCGTCAAATGGCCATGAGGGCACAGTGGGATGTAAGGGAACAAGAGGTTGATGTTTGAGAACACCATGAATTTGACAATTGTGACATGACCTTGCTACCTTTAGGCAGTCTCTCATGATTCCGGGCCAATAATAGCCACCAATCCTTATGCTATGGTACATTTTGGGTCCACCTTGGTGGCCTCCACAAACGCCATGATGGACCTCTTGTAGTATTTTATCAGCTTCATTTCTAGACACGCATCGCAACAGGAGCTCTTGATCGAAAGAGCGTCGATACAAGGTCCTTGCCATATAAATATATGAAGGGAGGCGCCTTTGCAACCTACGCCTTTCTATGGGATCATCGGGGAGAGTCCCATGACAAAAATAATCGAGGAAGGGTTTACGCCAATCATCCTCCTGTATGACTGTGGCGACAACATGATGTACCTCACACTCATCGGGTATTAGCTCCAGGACGGCCGGTAGGAGCCATATTTCTTCAATTTCTATATGAGAGGGCTCCCTTTGGGAAGCACTAACGCTGCTGCAAGTTTGGCCAAGGCATCTGCCGAAGCATTTTTACTTCGCGGCACATGGGAAATTTCAATACGCTCGAATTTTCTCATAGGCTTTGAGCCGCTTTGTAATATGGCACTAGCTCGGGCTTTCGTACCTCATATATGTCATTAACTTGTCGAACAAGGAGTTGTGAGTCCCCATAAGCCCGGAGGTCTCGTATATCCATAGAGAGTGCTAGTAGGAGGCCAAATAGGAGAGCCTCGTACTCTGCTTCGTTGTTCGAACATTCCTCCTTCAGGAGGGAGAACGAGTGGTATATTGTTCCTCCTTGCGGAGTCTTGAATACTATTCCTGCCCCAGCTCTCCTTGTCGATGCGCCATCTGGGTCCGTCTCTATGCGAGAGGCCCCATCAAAATATAGCTCCCATGGGGGCTTGACCTCGACGGAAAATACTTCCTCATCGGGCAGCTCTACCACGAGCGGGGAGTCATCTGGCACAGGGTGTGCTGCGAGAAAGTCGGCCAAGGCTTGCCCCTTAATTGCTTTTTGTGGGACATAAGTAATATCAAATTCCATCAAGTACATTGCCCATTTTCCAAGACGACCCATTAGAGCAGGTTTATTTAATACATATTTTACTGGGTCGGCTCTTGCAATGAGTTCAATTTGATGTTCCAACGCATAATGGCGCATCTTCTTTAATGCAAATACGAGGGCTAAACACAACTTCTCTATAGGTGAGTAGTTTTGCTCGGCGCCAACCATTGTTTGGCTTAAGTAATAGCATGCCGCCTCCTTTGCTTCATCATTATGTTGTGCAAGGAGTGCACCCACTGAGGAGGGTTGCACATCAATGTAGAGAATGAGAGGACGCCCTTTAACAGGCGCGGCTAGAACTGGGGGATTTAGGAGATATTTTTCAATGCTATCAAAAGCATTTTGGCATTGCTCGTCCCATTCGAACGGCATACCTTTCATCATTAAACTTGTAAAAGGTTGTGTACGCCCTGAGAGGTTAGAAATGAAGCGTCGTATATATGCTAAATGTCCTTGCAAGGATTTTAACTCTTTTAGGTTCGTGGGAGGTGGCATATCTTGAATAGCCTTTATGTTCTTTGGAGAGATCTCAATGCCACGATGATGGACAATGAAACCAAGAAATAAACCAGACCGTACGCCAAAGGCACATTTGAGAGGATTCATCTTTAACTGATGCTTTCGTAAACGATTGAACACAACACGCAAATCTGCTTGATGATTCACGCGGTCCTTAGTTTTCACTACCATGTCATCAACATAACACTCAACTGAATTATGAATGAGGTCATCAAGGACAGTGGTCATAGCTCTTTGATATGTTGCACCAGCGTTCTTCAACCCAAAGGGCATTACAGTATAGTAAAAGTTCTCTTTCGGCGTCCGAAATGCGGTGTCTATTGCATCATTTTCATCCATCTTGATTTGGTTATAACCTCATGACCCGTCCATGAAGGATAAAGCACCATAACCTGTAGCGGAATCAACAACCATCTCAGTGATGGGTATAGGAAAATCATCTTTGGGACAAGCACGGTTTAGGTCGCGAAAGTCGACACATACCCGTGTCTGCCCATTCTTTTTTCAACAGGGACAATATTTGCTAGCCAGCGAGCATATTGTACCTCTTTAATGAAGCCGACGGCAATGAGTTTGTCCACCTCGGCGATAATGTTATCTTGAAGTTCTGGGCGAAAGCGGCGTGGTTGCTACTTCACTGGCCTAAACTTGGGATCAGCTGATAGCTTGTGCGTAGCAATCCGTGGATCGATTCGAGGCATTTTATTTGTACGACCATGCAAAGCAATCTCAGAACTCCATTAGGAATTCTCGACAACTTTCTTTTCCCAAGGGAGTAAGGGCACTACTAAGAAAGGTATGGTGGTGCTCCTCCTCTGTGCCTAGGTTGATTTCGACAAGCTCGCCAGTAGTGAGTTGTCAACAATCTTCAAGTTGTTGAGGTGCATGGGCAGCCTCATATATTTCAGAGGGTGGTCATGGATCTATGAACCATCCTCGCAGTCGGAGGTGGATTCTTCTCTCTCACTCGGATCATTGGCAAATGCCATGTGCCATGTTACCCATTGTGGATTATCATTTCCCTCATCATCGCTTTCAGATGACTCTAAGCGGATGTAACCCAAACCATATATTGGCTGGACCTTATTTTTCTTTTTTTTTGATGATCCTTTCTGCTTGACCCCACCACACTTTGCATATGGCGGGTGGTGATGGCAACCTGTGGGACCTAATAGAAGAGAATAGGCAGAAACCCATAATGTTTTTTCTAGGATCACCAAGACTTGCAATGGCATTGCTATGGAGATGTACATCGACGAGGGATGCTTAGGTGCATCACCTTGTAGTTCCTCTATCTCAGCCACCCTTCTTTATACCGGTCCTTGTGGATGTTATGTGCTTCTAGTCGTTGGACCAGCGTGTGTCTCCAGTACGATCGGGGCCGATGAGCCACTTGTGGTAAGGCTTTTAGAAGCTCCTAAGCATGCGGAATTTCATTAGTTAAAGTATTACCCAATAATGGTGTAAGAGTAAGTAAGGCATCCTTAGCTTTAGAGCAAGGAGTTTTTGTAGGCTTAGGTACATGCCTCAGTACGAGTGGAGCTGGAGAAGAAGTAGCTTCAACACTCAGCAATATCGATCGTGATTTCATAGTAGGAGTAGCACATTCCCTCCTTTGGGGGGCAACTATGCTTGTGGGTGGGAGGAGAAAATTTTCTTCCATGCCCCGACCCTTGTCTTCTTGACTTTGGCTCCGCCTAGAAGAGTGTCGATTTGATTGAGGCTCACTGTCTGGTGAAATAGTTGAGCCCGGAGTGATGAGAACATCGGTCGGCGGTGCTACGTGGCTCTGTTGTGTTTGAGGAAGCCCACTTGAGAAATAGTATTTTGCATTGTCATGGCATGCCATTATGCCTCTTCGATGGTGTATGGGTAGGTGTTGCTGGGAGAAATGGAAGGATAAACATTCTTGGATATGGCCCCACTTTTGTAGCTTCGGGGGATGGCCCCCATGCACGAAGCATGAAGTGTGCCAAGGTAGTAGGTGGTCTCTTGGGGTACCCAAGAACTCCAATGTAATGGAGGGTGTTGCTGCATCAACAACTATACGTTGCAAGGGATGGAGACCTCTCTAGGGGAGCCAATGCACTTCGATCATGTTGAGGGAGATGACAAGGAACATAACGACTAGCCCCAATCTATGAGGATGAATAAAGTGCTCCAGCATAATGACTAAGAGCATGGTATTTTGACCTGCCCCCAACTCGCATTATCGGTGGGTCAGCAGTATGTGTATACTGTCTAGACTCTTGAACACTCATGAGCCGTAGTCGTGTTCATTGATTTTGTTGCCCCGTTATCGTTAGCTTGATTAGCAACTGGTGAATATTGATGTTTCTAGTGCCAGTGCAGTGCAGTTCAGACAAATAGCCTTGGCATCAGATGATGTTAATATCATATACCTCAGTGTTGGCACTAACTGGAGACTCGAAGATGCCCCCCGCAATCAGGCATAATCATGAAATTTTGCAAATTGTTTGGCTACATCGAAGTTCCTGAGAACTCCAAGTGAGCAGGTAATATTGGTGGAGTACGACTGCTTTCATTTGGCCCAACTTATGTAGAAGTGGGACTTGAAATGCTTGTGCTAGTCGATAAAATAGAAGTAGAATGTTTAATATACAACATCATCCCCGTCAAAGTTCCAGCCCGAACCCTTTTTTTTTACCAATAGCCTGAACCATTCATACATAGCATTGAGTACGTGGGCAGTCATATATGTATTGGTACATGTTTCTGTAACCAGCTGGAGCGCTTTAAACATGTTGGCATAAGGTGGATGTATTTGTCAATATGACGCTGACGGAAACAATGGAAACTGGCATCAGGTGAATGTACCCGACTCTTGTCAATATGATGCTCTCAATCGAGCAGCCATTTTGGGCAGCGACCTAAGCTGGTAAAGCTTCGCGGCGATAGTGTCGGAGCATGTTTCTAGCCTGGCGGGGGAAATCTCAGGATGCTGGATCCACCACCAATGTTATATAAAAATCATGGGCTTTATGATCAAGCCTCGTATTACAGCTCAAGCCATCCATCAAGAGTGCCATGGATTCCTTTAGCGGGTACTTTGTGCAGGACGTTGCATTTTTCCTTTTTTTACAACATCTCAATGCAACATATTTCCGTGAGTAATTCAGAACCAAGATTTTGGACGACTTTCGAAGCGCAGTAGAGATGGGAGGAGAATCATGTCCCACCGGGCGTGCCAATTTTGTTTCGACAAAAAGTAGCGAAACTTTCCCCTAGGGATATGTAGGGGTTTTGCTAGATGCGTACATGAGAGTACAAAAATGCGGGCGTGCCATCTTGCTTAATAAAACAAGAAATAAAATAAAATAGACAAATAAAGATAAAACACCATATGAGGAACACTGCATTTTATTCATATCATTGCATTGTACAAATACATATTGCATGTTCCAATAGGACTATATCCTTTTTGCCTTCTGCGTCGCGCTCATGGAGTATCTGACATAGGAGATTGCGTAGTTCATTGATTCCCGGTGGCTTTGCAAGCATCCGGTTAATTACATCTGCAGGGTCAAGCCCCACAGAATACCTCCGATTAAGCTGCGCTGATGGTCGTCGTCATGATTGGATTGCTCATCCATATGCATTGTGATATTTATGGAAAACATGTGTGCGGGTGGCTTTGTTTCGCCGAAACCCAGTCACGTATACTATCGCCATGTTGGTATGACCAACAGGATATGTCGATGAAGGGGATGACTTTCGCCTCGTCGGTGCCCAGTCATGTAACGCCCTGAATTCATCGGACACGGACATGTGTATGTGTCGCTATCGCCTCGTCGGTGCCAAGCAACGGTGTGTCCGATCCCGTAGGTTTGGGACATGTCGATAATAATGGTGACCTAGCCTCGTCGGCACTTGGCCATGATTTAGTCTAGCCTCGTCAGCTTAGACATGATGGTAATGATATGTAGCCATTGTCTCGTCGACACTTGGCTAAGGTGTCGATGTAAAATAATATCACATATGCATGTTGGATGATGCTTCTCAAATATGTTAATCTCGCTACCTTGTAGGAGCAAAATCAATGTTATGTATATATGATCTCACCTCCTTGTGACAGGCGATGTAGATGTAAATATGATCAATCATGCTTCCTCGTTAGGAGCAAGATCGATTTTGATAATTGGACTTCTTCGCACATGGACTTAGCCGCGTACGCTCATCATAATTTGCATGGAGCCGCAGTTCACCACCCACATAGATAGATCACGCGATCATATATTTTTGGAAGATGGTTCCATCAGATCGGAAAGCTTTGATCATTAGCCTCACATCGATGATAGAACTTGTAACTATGATATAGCCGCAGTCGACTACCCTCGTAGGGGTGTACCTCCATTGTAGGGGTAAACCACCATGGAGGTATAGCCATCCCGCGCTCATGTACTCGACAGCCAATTCCATCACGTCGGGAGGCCATGATTTATAGCCTCGCTTCGATGGCAGAATATATAGTTGCTTTGATCTTGATTTTGCCTCTTGAATCAATGGCGGATACATATACGTAGCACAAACACTTTGAGAAAGAAGTATCAAGATGCCAAAATTTATTGCTTACCGTCAAAGACGCGCTTTCCTCCTGGCCCCATAGTAGTTGCCATAGACGCCGCTGCGTTGCAGCAATCGTCTCGAAATTTAGTGGGTGAAAGTGTGGCGTTCGTCGTTGCAAAATTCTGATGCAAGAACGACGAACTAGATGGATGAATAGGAGTACACGTTATTTATTGTTTGCAAGATTTCGATGCAAATCAACAAACACGTGTAGATTGAATCGCGAGAGCCTGGCGTTGGCTTCAGGGCGTGCCTTCTCTCCTCACCGTATGGTCCTCTTCCTGGCCGGGAGATGCCTTGCAATATATATAGGCGGAGGCTGTGGCTTGTAAGTCACGCCGACGGAAAACGCGTGGCCGTTTAAACTACCCAGGATTTTATCCCGTGAGCGCAACCTGTTTCATAGGCTGGCAGTTCAGAACGATTTTATCTCCGCGTGACGCAATCGCTGACCCAGCCGTAGGAAGACAAAACATATACGTATTTGAAGAAAGTTTCACGGGAGCACCTCTCGTACGTAGTGCAACACAATGGTTGCTCCTGCCATCGAATTGAATATTGCATGCATGGAGAGTTGATCGTTGTGGTGCTTGAACATGACTTAGCTAGCTAGCTCATAATCATTTTAAATCTTTGAAAAATTATATTATTTGAACCGTTTGTCCAAATCGCAGCCTCTTTGCACCATGATGATGTAGATGACGAACCCTATAAAATGAGTCCAATATCACACATATATTTTCCCATAAATATTTTGCATATTGCGGGACCCACATGTCATTAAAAAATGACATTGGATAATCCATACACATAATATGAATTTTCGGTACAAAAATTCGTCAAACATGCTCAAAAGCCACCAAAATTAATTTCAGGTTTTGAGTTTTTTCGAGATCATGATCCATAAACAGAATTGTATCATCGGCATATTGAAGAATAGATAAACCACCATCAACCAGATGAGGAATCACTCCTTCAATTTGACCATCAGACTTGGCCCGCTCTATGAGTATAGCCAGCATATCCGCCACAATGTTAAATAACATCGGTGATAACGGATCTCCTTGGCGTAACCCTTTTCGTGTTTGGAAATAATGGCCGGTGTCATCATTAACCCGAATTGCCACACTACCTCCATACACAAAATCATTAATTAAAGCACGCCATTCAGGAGAAAAACCTTTCATCCTGAGTGTCTGTTGTAGGAAAGACCACTTGACCTTGTCATAAGCCTTTTCAAAATCTAATTTTGAAATAACCCCATTTAATTTCTTAGTATGCATCTCATGTACCGTCTCATGCAAAACCGCCACTCCATCAAGGATATTTCTTCCTTGCATGAAAGCGGTTTGAGATGGCCGAACTACATGATCGCAACCGTATTAAGTCTAATGGTGGCCACTTTCGTGAAAATCTTGAAACTTACGTTTAAAAGGCAAATAGGTCTATATTGTTGAATCCTTTCTGCCTCATTAACTTTTGGTAACAAGATTCCTTCACCAAAATTTAGACGAAATAATTCTAGTTGTCCAATATGCAAAGCACTGAACAAATCTAGAAGATCCACTTTAATAGTATCCCAGAAGGTTTGGTAAAACTCCGCTGGAAAACCATCAGGACCCGGTGCTTTGTTGCATTCCATTTGGAAAATAGCCTTCTGTATCTCTTCCCCTGAATAAGGTGCAGTAAGTAAGCCATTTTCCTGAATAGAAACTTGGGGTATGTCGTCTGTTAAGTCTTCATCTAGAGAAAAAGAGCTTTCATCTAGAGGACCAAACAAGCCTTTATAATAATTAGTAATGTAAGATTTTAGTTGCTCATGACCTTCAATCAACCCTTCATCTTGAATAAGAGAATGAATACGTTTTTTCCGATGTCTCCCATTGGCTATACCATGGAAATATCGCGTATTTGAGTCTCCTTCCAAAATGAATTGGGCCTTGGACCGTTGGTACCATTTGAGTTCCTCCTCGCGAAGTAGACCCGCCATCTGCGCATTGGACTAAATCTTAATTTCAATCTCGTGCGCAGTCAACGGTCTTACCTCAGCAAAAGCCTCAAGCTCATCAATCAAGGTTGATAAGCGAGCCTTTTCTTTCTTAAGAATGCCTGTCATATGGGTAGCCCAACCAGAGAGATGTCTGCGCATTGCACGCATCTTATTATTCCATCTCAGGATTGGAGTATTACCACCAACTGGCCTTTCCAAAACCGTCTTAACCATCTCATGAAACCCTTCTCTTTGTAACCAGCCAAGTTCAAATTTGAAAGGCTGCTTACAAACAGGTCTAGGGTTCCCAGTAGTTAAGAGGATAGGAGCATGGTCAGACAATTTTTCAATACGTTCTAGTGCACGGACAGACACCATGGGGTATTTATTCTCCCATTCGGTATCCATCAACACACGATCTAGTTTTTCGTATGTGGGCTGAGGCAAGCTATTGGCCCAAGTAAACTGTCGACCGGACATAAACACCTCTCTCTAGTCAAGACTATCAATGACAGCGTTAAACAAGAAAGGCCAATGTCCAGAGAAGAGACCTTTACTTTTTTCATGAGGAAATCATAGTAAATTAAAATCACCACCAATCAAAATCGGGTATGGATTATCTTTAGTAAGATTTACCAACTCACGTAAAAATTCAGCCTTAAAAGCGTCTTGGGCCGCACCATACACAGCAACCAGACTCCACATGAACCCATCAGCCTTATTCTGAATGTCGAGCTTAATGTGATACTCGCCATCTGAACTAGCTAGAACAGTCATGGTGTCTATGCGGACGCCAAGTAAAATGCCCCCAGACCTACCACGAGGTGGGCGAGAAAACCACTGAAAGTTAATCCCGCCCGATAAACGGTCGAGAAAACTGTGTGAGAAATTCCGCCTACCCGTCTCCGATATTGCAATAAAATCTAAATCATACTCTCTACAACCATCGGCAATGTGAGAATGCTTAGCCAAGTCACCAAGACCTCTGCTATTCCGAAACATGCCATTCATTGAGAAACTATTTAAGATTTAGACCTCTTGCAATATCTACGAGACTTCTTACCAGGTGACGACCTAGAACCACGTGCTGAAGCTTTTAGGTCATAAACTGAACTAAGCTCCGAGTGTTCTAAGTTGACCTCTGAGATGTTACCAATGATAGCCGAGAGAAGCTGACCATCTAGGATGTCATCCTCTTCCTCATCGGCTATGATGGAAGTTTCAGGCCCAGTGGAAACGTTCGAAACAACCGTTAAACGGTCAAGTTCCGTCTGTCTCAACACATTAGCCGAAACCGAGATCTCATCAGATGTAGTACCCAATGAGACCCCAAGACTACTCAAATTAGAGAAAACACGTGAATCTGAAAAAGAAGTAAAAGACTTGGAAGGTTGTTTCATACCAGCCGTATCAAGGTTCATCTCCGCCTTGCGTCGCATGGCACGCTGCATGACGTCCTCGTCCATAGCCCCCGATCCATCCTCCGCAAGTGCATGCCTCCCACTCCGCCTCACCATCGGCGGAACGACAGGAGGAGGAGGAGGAGGCTGCTGCAAGGTAGGTACCGGCGACGATGAAGCCGATCTCGACGAAGAGGCCGTCGAAGCGGATGAAGATCTCGGCGCAACAGGGGAAGGTGTCGATGAAGCCCCTGAACCGACTCCACCCACGGCGAACCCCTCTCCAGAGGCGACAACGGTATAGACGAAAGCTCCTCCTCCGCCCGTGGGGGCGGCATCAATGCCCCGAGCAGACCATCCACCCAAGGTGGCAGAGCCACTGGCTCAGGCATCGTCTCCTCGAGGCCCTCGCTGGGCCGTCGCTGCAGCAAGCCGGACCCCGCCGCGGCCGACTGCTGCATGGACGACGAAGTGCCGTCGCCAGGGCGCTGCTGCTGTGTGGCCGCCTGGGTGTGCTGCGTGTGCTGCAGCAAGGCCACCTGGGCGTGCTGTGTCGTGGCCACCTAGGCATGCTGCGTCGTGGCCGCCTGGGGCGCACTGCAGCATAGACGGGGCCGGCTGCTGCCCCTGCTGGGGTCCCGTACCCATCACCGTGGCCGACTGCGGCGGAACCACCATAGGCGCCTGCGCCGGTTCCGTCTGAGTCAGAGAAAAAGACGAAACTGGCACACCCTGCGGCGAGCATGGCGACATATAGTCGTAGTAGTAGTAGATGAAACTGGACGAGTGCGACCCTGCATGAAAGTCCGTACCCTAGATGGAGAAGACGAACGAGAGAACACAGACGGCGAGGCTACAAGGTGCGGAGACTCCACCCTCGCACGCTCCACAATCTGGCGCCCCCTGACCATCACCGGCGAGTGGTTAAATGGAGTCAGAGCCACCTGCGCCATCGGCACCGCTGAAGCACCCTGTGACTGCGTCGATGGATGTCCATCTACCTCCATATTGGCCGCATCCGGCGCAACATCCGCCGCCGCATCATCCATACGCTCCTCCTCAAAACCATGGGAGCCGTCATCATCACCACCGTCCTTCCAGAAATAAGGACGAAACCTGGCGTCTGGCTTAAACCCAGCTGCTTCCCAACGAAAGCGAAATTTGTAACCATTAAGCTGTAAAAGTGCGATCACTTGCAAGCATCCATTATCTTTCTCCAACGTCGAAGGGTCACGCATAGCCACAAGAATACGAATAATCCCCAAACTCCGAAGGGAAACTAGATCAACATCCAAAGTGGTGCCAATAAGAGATCCCACAGCCCAAAGACCTAAAAAGTGACGCACAGAATCAGGTGCGCCGTCGACATGCACCCAAACAGGCTCCATAACAAACTCCGGAGTAACATCCTGGTGCACCCAAGAAGAGACAAGAGCCTGTGCACTAATCTTGGGCACACTCATCTGCATCCCATCTATCCTCGACAGATCCTCGGCTGTAGGTATACCAACAAGAAAAGCATCAACCCCATGTGGCACCGCCTCCCACTTCCATGAAGGATTCCCCAGACACATCCGGGCCATAAGACTCTGAATATCAGCAGCTGAAACTACACCTTCTCCATACACCTGTACCAAAGTTGTAGGTGCTCCAGACGCCATCAACTTAGGCTTAAAAACTGAGTCCGGGAGCTGAAGATCAAGCGTGGCATCAATGCCACAACCGACAAAAAAGCTCGTAGGTCTCGGCAGCTTCAGTATTGGACATCTAATGGTCGGGTGCGCCCCAGAATCACACACCAGACAATAATGAATAGCCTTACAATTCTTGGTCGCATGCGTATCAACGGCGCACTTCCAACGGCGCCCCGCCTTCTTTTGCTTCACCACTGGTGCATCAGCAACTGTAGGCGCCTGTAAGGGAGCCATAAGAGCATCAGAATTTTCCACCAAAGGTGGCTGTACCATAGGCAGTGTCGCAGACTGTCCCAGTGGGGGTATCGGCTGTCCCATAGGAGGCCCAGACTCTCCCACCGAAGGTACCGGCTGCGCCACCGTAGTGGCACTTTTCTTCTTCCTTCTCTTCTTCACTTGTCCAGGCTGCGGCGGTGTCTGCTGATAAATAGGTGGTTGGACAGGCGGCTGCACCATACTCTGCTGACCAGGAATCGGGTACTGAAATTGCCCTTGGTATTGCGTATACGACGGCATAAATGGCATCTGAGGCATAGGCGGTCGAAACCCGAAAGGCGGCCGCGACGCAGGTGCAGCCGGCCGATGCGCAGATGCAACCGGCCGAGGAGGAGGCGCAGCCTGCGGCATAGGCATCCCTGCCGGCCAACCTTGGAACCCGGGGGGTCTCACATATGGGCCGGTAGGCGGAGCAGCTGCAGCCGAAGGCGGAGCCGACCCCGGCAAGGTTGATGTAGAGCCAGGCGTCGGCACCGGCACCCCAGGCGGAGCGGACGACCTCAACGGTCCGGCCATCTCCGCGATGGCGGAAACCCCGGCAACCACCTGAACGAAGGAGCGGCCGTGCAGCAAACTCTTCGAGGGAGCTGGGAGGAAGGATGAAACGGCGCAGGGCGAGATGGACGGAGCAGGAGCGGCGGCGGCGAAGGAACCAGGGAGAGGAGGCGTAGTACGTTGATCGATCACACGTGATCGTATGCGATCCTTGTACGCCCTCTGCATGGCCGACACGGCCCGCCCCAGTCCGGCCCAACGCGGAAGCGGCCCAGCAACAGTTGCCGAAAATCCCGTCTCGCCCTCCGCCCTCGTTCGAACTCGTGGCGAGAGATCGACTGCGCCAACGGCGGCGAGCTCGCCGCAGAGACCACCGCCGCCACCCTATCCGCCAACCTTGGCGACCGTAGACCCTCCCCCGCCGCACGAGCCGACGAAACGGCTTCCCCAGCAGGAAAGAAGTCGGCAAGCACGGCCGGCGGTGTGATCCGCCTGGGAGGGAGCGGGCCTTTCCAAGCCTTCATCTTCACCGGCTGTTTAGGGAGACGGAAAACCGGCGGTGCTGACGCCGTTCTTCCACCCTCCGCCGCCATGGCCGATCTAACAGGAGATGAAGATCTTGCACGCTGCCCGAATGCTCCGTCGATCGGCTTCTTCTCCCACGTACGGGACTCCGGTGTAGGGAATCCGATCTTGGACCAGAACTCGTCGAGACGCTCGTCGTCTCCCCTAACTCCGGCAACTTCGATAGGAAACACTCGTGGGATATCAACGAGCCCACGCCAAGCGACTTCCTCGGCCACCGAGATCTCTTCTTCACCTTCGGGATCATCCTCGAAAGGGGCAAAACGCGATCCCGAGCCTTGGGGAACCTCAACTGGCGTGAGCACAGATCCGAACGGCGAGAGAAACCGCCGCCGTCTCCGGCGACAAAGCGCCGGCGTGACCCACGGCGGCTCGGTCGCCATCCTCTCGTCCGATCCTCAGCTAGTTATCTTCTAAGTACTTCCACTTGTGGCTGCGGTGGCCACCATTCTTATTTGGTCGCACCTCATTGTGTGACCATGGCTAATTCCTGTGATTTGTGGATGCAGTTGGAGAATTGCGATGATTCGGAGCTTATATTTGACTAGTGCCGCGAGAAGTGGGCCAAGTTCAATGCCGCCACTGGTATGACCACCTGTTGTTCCTTTGCACCGATACTGTCTATCTGCAACTAAATTCAGTGTGCCAAGAACTACACGGTGCTGAATATTTTGCTGTGTACAGTAGTCAACTTTCCTGGAAATTGCCTAGTCATATCCAATGTATTTTACCATGATGGTGTCAGTGTAGTTGAAGCTTCATTTACCATTGCTGCTTACATACCTCATTTGTTGATACGATTATTCATTTTATCTAAAATGGAATACTTCCCAGATTCCAAGTTTGCAACCTAACAAAGGGGCAAGTGACAACATCAGTTAACTGTTCTTGTAATCCTGAAGATACTGATTCACTTCTTTTCCAGATTAAGGTACACGCTGTAACCTGACGTTTTCAGAGCTGGAGCAAACTGCAGCTGGTTCTCCTAGTCCCTTCTGCTGGTGCCAGGGCAAATTCCAGATTAAGGTACACACGGTACTTATTCAAATTCTTGTTTGCATATTGGGCATTGACAACACGGTTATGGTTTATTCTTATTTGCATTATACAATGCACATTCAGTTGTATGAGTATAGTACAGTCAGTTTATGCACATATAGATTGCCACTTGCCATGGGATCCACCAGGTGAACCTTTTGAAACATTCAAATAGCAGTTGAATCCATACAGTGTGACAATTTTAAAAAATCATCCAGATAATCCTAGGTATATTTGTAGACAGTGGGGTCTTTGAGCGCATAAAAATAGCAGTTGAACTAATTATATGTGATAAAATCTCGCGATTTCAGCTGCTGGCTAGAACAATGAATTTTTGCCTTCTTATGATAATGTGATGACAGACTTAGTACATATCTCTGCACGTGTTAGCATGAAATTCCTATTGCAACTCAGTCGGATAATAAAAAAATATGTTGTGATGTGTGGCTCTCTTGAGTGCTTATGCAGTAACTCCTTATATTTACATATCATCCACCACATGAGAATTTACATACTATATAGTCACAGTCCTCTGATATTTGCTGCATGCTGATGAATTACCCGAATATAGATTCCGATGAGATGTCTCGGGAATGTGGTTCACATTCTCCAGTTCCATTTATATCCACTAAAACATTAGTGCACAACTTCATTTTTATCTACAGGAGCACCATGGACTGCGATATCAGCAAAACTGTCAAATGATGTAAGATGGATGCCCAGTACTGTCTTTGCAGAAGTCTGTGTGATGATCAGCCACGGACCTTCTATCTCATCGTGTGGACACAGGGCCGATCAAAAGTTGGGCGATATGTACGCCCCGACCGACGAACTATAGCTGCAGCGCTCTTTATCGCCCGTGTGCTACCACCGAAGTCCACTGAGCATACAAAGAATCTGCCATGGTGCAAATGTGCATATGCCAAGGGACTCCATCTCCTCTTGTCTCTTGAGGGTTGCATGATGGCAGAATATGAAGACGCGACGTGGCTATAGGGTATTCTGGTGGCATTGAACGGTGGCAGGACAGCGCTAGAACCCTAGTGGCAGCTACTCGATCCCGACCGGTCTCCTCCCATGCGTGATGGTGAGGAGGCGACGGAAGGTCTTAGAGTAGAGCTGAGAAAATGAAAAGAAGCGATTCAGTATGACTTACCAATGGCATGGTGGGTAATTTTTAAGAAATATTAGAATTCACCGTAGTGGAAGCAGGGGTCTAGTTTCTTTCTAAGTACACTACGAGAATCGGATGCGTTTGTAATCTGTAGTGGGGAATTATCCGTTTGATCCGCTTTGAGCTTTCATATAGTAGAAGTAGGTTGGATAATCAGAACCAAATAAACCCTAGGAGAAGTTGGTTAAGCATGAGGGGTGTGTTCAAGTTACTTTTTTCTGCCTGAAGGGTGCATTAATTGCAATTTTTAATTTCTTTTTATATGCATACCAAGATTTTTAAATTATGGAGCTCTTAGTTTTATTTGGTGTAAGTAATATTTAGTAACAATAAATATGATTTTTCCAAAAAAATGATTTTACATATAAGGATATGAATATGAATATCTACAATGATTTGCTTTTACTTCTCCTAATTCAAGTAATTAATAATATATTAAATTATTTCCATTTATCTTGTGAATGAGAATCTTAGAAGACCCAACCTCTACTAGTGGATTGATCCTGGAAACCGAGATAGAGCGGGACAATTGGTTCAATGTACTCTGGTTGCTGGCCACGTAGATTAGGTTGGGCCAAAAGGTTACGAATAATAAATCGTATAGAAACGAACATAACCAACCCACAGAAACACTTTTTCTTTTATAGGCAATAGATGATTTAGTAACAATAAATATTTATTCCACAGAAAAAACTATTTTATATATCTAGATATTAATTAATATGAATATATACAAATGATTTCCAAGATAACAAGCGATTAACTTCTCCTAGTAACTAATATTGTATTAAATATTTTCTATTTATCTTGTAAATTACCATGCATGTGAGGATTACCATGGAATCAAGCAATTGTGAATGTTTTGTCATTTCATGACGAAAGTTGTTTGGTCTGGACGCAAGAAGAAAACCTATAGTTGTGGAGTAGAAATGAAATACGCACTGAATCAATCATGGTTTCAACGTGTTACGTAGTGGAAAAGAGAGTTTCTTATACAAGATGGACAATTTTATCTCTACATCTGCCTACGCTAGATTTAGATACCGTTACTTTCCTTTGGTATTCACTTCTCCTATTTAAGGATTCAAGTACATTTTTTTGTTCATGGCAGAGATCATATGTTAAGTCCTTTTTTTTGGCATGCATCGACTGTTCTTTTCATTCCATTAGAGAAAGACCAGCTGGCTTTTGATTTTTTTTCTTGGATATTAAATCACAACCAAGAAAAATCAACAAAAAGGTATATACATGTCGAATTGAAACGTCACATTCAGTAAGTTCAGCATGGAAACAAAGAAATCCAAAGTTGAAACCGAAACTCTAGATTTTAAAGGTTTGGAAACTTAAATTGAATCTTAAGCAATCAAACATAAATAATCAAATAGTCAACATTTAATTGGATCTATTAATTTCTCAGGTTACACCGAACAATGTTTTTCGCCTGAGATTGATCTCATCATACACTGAAAATTTGTTAAATCCATACATTAAGAAATGTCCAACATGTTGGCCCTTGTATTCAGATCCTAGATTTTCGGTGGGTCGCTTCTCCAACGTGACACCGATTAGTGCAGTAGCATGTACCTGCGACCGTACAATCTCCGCCGGCGAAATGCTCCTTGATGCAAGTTCCCATGCAAGTGAGACGCTTCACCCCGTCTGGGCTGCACTCACCTTTGAAGGTTTTGCTTGGTCCTTCGCATATCTTTGCCTCCACACCTATTTGATCCACCAAAAATGACGAGATACGATAAGAATTCAAAGAACTAATATGTTTTCAACAGAACATATTGAGCCAGCGATAACATTATACGGTTATTAAGAAAATAAGAGAGATATATTCTCAACGGACTCACAAAAGGTTAGCAGCAGAAAGGCCAAGGCTGTTGCCATGATCTTGGACCCCATGGTTTTCCTGAGATGTAATGATTTTTCCTTTTTGCTAGAACAGAGATTAAGTGAATTTTGTTGAGAAGGAATGCGTTCGAGTATCTATTTAAGCACCACTGGTGCATTAATTATAAGTTCAATTATTATATGGATTCTGATATTCGTAAGATCTGATAATTATTGTGTTAGGAGAAAAATATTTTTTAATAATGAATATTAATTCCTTCGATTTTTTGATATGCTTATCTTGATTCTGATCACAATATAATCATTTATTGTCAAGTTAATTGATGAATATTTTTTATTAATTCAAATAATTAATTGTCTATCAATTGACTTTCATATCTCTTGCCTAATTAATACTCCTCTGTTCCAGGAAGGTTGTCTAAGATTTGTTAACATTTAGATGTATCTAGATGCTATTTGGTGTATAGATACATTAACATTTTACAAATCCCAGCCAACCTATACGGGACAGAGAGAGTACAATGCATGTCAAACATCACTAAGGAATCGAGCAATTGAGAATATTTGTAAAATTCCAACAGATTAATTGATGCAAAATTAGTACACCCGGGAAAAAACATCAACACGCAGCAGTAAGAAAATCAAACTATTTTTAGTAGACCCCAAAAAAAACTTGTAAAATATTAGTATCTACGAAATTTATATTTCTTAATCATTTCTTAGCCATGGCGCCATGCACACAGACGGCAAAGGGCCAAATGTCATTGACATATAATTGATTATGCTTATGTGGAGAGTAATAATTTTATGCATGAGACTCATGATAAGAATGCTTTATGTGATAGTTATATTGTTCAGTTTGTTCATGATGCTACTGAAAGTTATTATGAGAGAGGGAAACATGGTTATATGCATCTTAATAATATTAAGTTTCCCCTCTTTATGTTGAGAATCTTGAAATTGCGCTTGTGTTGCTTTTCTATGCTTGCCACTTTGTTCTTCATGAATTTATTTGTTTACAAGATTCCTTTTCATAGGAAGTGGGTTATGCTTAAATGTGTTTTCAATTTGCCTCTTGATGCTCTCTTTTGCTTCAAATACTATTTCTTGCGAGTGCATCATTAAAACTGCTGAGCCCATCTTAATGGCTATAAAGAAAGAACTTCTTGGGAGATAACCCATGTGTTTATTTTACTACATCAATTTTTGTTTTGTTGAGTCTTGGAACTTGTTTACTACTGTAGCAACCTCTCCATATCATGTTTTTGTGCCAAGTAAAGTCTCTATGGTAAAGTTGATGCTAGATTTGGATAGCTGCGCAGAAACAGCATTGCTGTCTGTCACTAATTTGAGCAGAAGTCTCTGTAAAAAAATCAAAAAAATCTGCAAATTTACGTGTGTGATCCTCAGATATGTACGAAACTTTCATTAGTTTTAAGTTTTTCCGTTTGAGCAAGTTAAGTGCCCTTTCAGGTTCGTCTTTACGGACTGTTCTGTTTTTGACAGATTCTGCCTTTTATTTCGCATTGCCGCTTTTGCTTTGTTGAATGGGTTTCTTTGTTCCATTAACTTTCAGAAGTTTTGTGCAATGTCCAGAAGTGTTAAGAATGATTGTGTCACCTCTGAACATGTGAATTTTGATTATGCACTAACCCTCTAATGAGTTTGCTTGAAGTTTGGTGTGGCAGAAGTTTTCAAGGGTCAATAGAAGAGGGTGATATAATGTGATCGAGAAGAGTGAAAGGTCTAAGCTTGGGGATGCCCGGTGGTTCATCCCTGCATATTTTAAGAATACTCAAGCATCTAAGCTTGGGGATGCCCAAGGCATCCCCTTCTTCATCGACAACTTATCAGGTTTCTTCTAGTGAAACTATATTTTTATTCCGTCACATCTTATGTATTTTACTTGGAGCGTCTGTGTGCTTTTATTTTCGTTTTGTTATTTTCATTCTCTGAATAAGTTCATCCTTGTGTGGGAGAGAGACACGCTCCGCTTTTTCATATGAACACTAGTGTTCTTCATTCATGCTTTTAATGTTCAAGGGCGAAAGTTGATCGCTTCACTTGTTGATATTTTGTTGGAATCAGAAAATGCTTCATATGATCTTGAATAATTTGATACTTGGCAATTGTTTTGAGCTCTCATAAATCATTAAGCTCTTGCGTCATGTAGTTTAAATCTAGTAGTGGAGAACTACCGTAGAGCTTGTTGAAATTTGGTTTGCATGATTGGTCTCTCTAAGGTCTAGATATTTTCTGGTAAGAGTGTTTGAGCAACAAGGAAGACAGTGTAGAGTTTTATAATGCTTGCAATATGTTCTTATGTAAGTTTTGCTGTACCGGTTTATACTTGTGTTTGCTTCAAACAACCTTGCTAGCCAAAGCCTTGTACTGAGAGGAAATGCTTCTCGTGCATCCAAAATACCTTGAGCCAAAACCCATGCCATTTGTGTCCACCATATCTACCTACTATGTGGTATTTTTCTGCCATTCCAAGTAAATACTTCATTTGCTACCTTTAAACAATTCAAAAGCTATTATCTCTTATTTGTGTCAATGTTTTATAGCTCATGAGAAAGTATGTGGTGTTTTATCTTTCGATCTTGTCATTTACTTTTGACAGACTTTCAAAATGGACTAGTGGCTCATCCGCTTATCCAATAATTGTGCAAAAAGAGCTGGCAATGGGGTTCCCAGCCCCAATTAATTAACTTGCATTAATAATTCTCTTCACATGTTTTGCTCTGATCTATCAGTAAGCAACTTAAATTTGCAAATAGACACTCCTCCATGGTATGTGAATGTTGGAAGGCACCCGAGGATTCGGTTAGCCATGGCTTGTGTAAGCAAAGGTTGGGGGAGTGTCATCTAATAAATAAAACTAAAGTACATGTGTAAACAAAAGAGAAGAGGGATAACGTCCTTCATGGGAGCCGCTCTTGAAAGTCTGGTTGGCGAGGTAGTTAGAGTACCCATTACCATTCGTTGACAACAACAAACACCTCTCAAAATTTTACTTTTATGCTCTCTATATGATTTCAAAACTTGAAAAGCTCTAGCACATGATTTAATCCCCCTTCCGAAGGGGCCTATCTTTTACTTTATGTTGAGTCAGTTTACCCATTTCCTTCCATCTTAGAAGCAAACACTTGTGTCAACTGTGCATTGATTCTTACATACTTGCTTATTTGCATTCATCATATTACTCTATGTTGACAATTATCCATGAGATATGCATGTTCAAAGTTGAAAGCAACCGCTAAAACTTATATCTTCCTTTGTGTTGCTTCGATGCCTTTACTTTGAATTTATTGCTTTATGAGTTAACTCTTATGCAAGACTTTTTGATGCTTGTCTTGAAAGTACTATTCATGAAAGGTTTTGCTATATGTTATCTATTTGTTAGCAAACTATAGATATTGCTTTGAATCACTCCATTCATGTCATATGCTTTACAATAATGTTGATCAAGAATATGATGGTAGCATGTCACCTCAGAAATTATTTATGTTATCGTTTACCGACTCGAGGACGAGTAGGAACTAACTGATACGTCTCAAACGTATCTATAATTTCTGATGTTCCATGCATGTTTTATGACAATACCTACATGTTTTGTTCACACTTTATATCGTTTTGATGCGTTTTCCGGAACTAACCTATTGACGAGATGCCGAAGTGCCAGTTCCTGTTTTCTCCTGTTTTTGGTTTCAGAAATCCTAGTAAGGAAATATTCTCGGAATCGGACAAAATCAACGCCTAGTACCCTATTTTCACACGAAGCTTCCAACACCCGAGAGAGGCCAGAGGGGGCCAGGGGCCCCACACACTAAGGCGGCGCGGCCGAGGGGGCGCGCCGCCTGGTGTCTGGCCCCACCAGGGCCCCTCCGAGGCTCCCCTTTCGCCTATAAGGTCCCCGACCTAAAACCCCGATACGAATAAGCCACGGTACGAGAAAAGTTCCGAGCCGCCGCCATCGCGAAGATCTGGGGGACAGGAGTCTCTGTTCGGCACGCCGCCGGGAGGGGAAGTGCCCCCGGAAGGCTTCTCCATCGACACCGCTGCCATCTTCACCGCCATCTTCATCAACGCTGCTGTCTCCCATGAGGACGGAGTAGTTCTCCATCGAGGCTCGGGGCTGTACCGGTAGCTATGTGGTTAATCTCTCTCCTATGTACTTCAATACAATAATCTCATGAGCTGCCTTACATGATTGAGATTCATATGATGATGCTTGTAATCTAGATGTCATTATGCTAGTCAAGTGGGTTTTACTTATGTGATCTCCGGAGACTCCTTGTCCCACGTGTGTAAAGGTGAAAGTGTGTGCACCGTGTGGGTCTCTTAGGCTATATTTCACAGAATACTTATTCACTGTTATGAATGGCATAGTGAAGTGCTTATTTATATCCCTTTATGATTGCAATGTGTTTTGTATCACTATTTATCTATGTGCTACTCATGTGATGTTATTAAAGTAGTCTATTCCTCCTGCATGGTGTAATGGTGACAGTGTGTGCATCGTGTAGTTCTTGTCGTAGATTATGATCATAATCTCTTGTAGGTTATGGAGTTGATTATCGCTATGATAGTATTGATGTGATTTATGCCTCCTTCATAGTGTGATGGTGACAGTGTGCATGCTATGTTAGTACTTGGTCTATTTTGCAAAGATCTATTATACTCTAAGGTTACTTAAACATGAATATCGAATGTTGTGGCGCTTGTTAACTCCGGCATTGAGGGTTCGTGTAATCCTACACAATTAGTGGTGTTCATCATCCAACAAGAGTATATGTAGCACAAAGGAAAGAGAACTTATTTATTATATGATCAATGTTGAGAGTGTCCACTTGTGAAAGTATGATCCCTAGGCCTTGTTTCCACCACAAAGAATTGCTTCCCACGCCAGCAAGCTATTTTCTGGCGCCATTTGTTTACTGTTTTACTGCATCTTTACTTTCTGCAATATTACCACCATCTATACCACCTGTGTTTTACTATCTCTTCGCCGAACTAGTGCACCTATACATCTGACAAGTGTATTAGGTGTGTTGGGGACACAAGAGACTTCTTGCATTGTGATTGCAGGGTTGCTTGAGAGGGATATCTTTGACCTCTTCCTCCCCGAGTTCGATAAACCTTGGGTGATCCACTTAAGGGAAACTTGCTGCTCTTCTACAAACCTCTGCTCTTGGAGGCCCAACACTGTCTACAAGAATAGAAGCACCCGTAGACATCAGACAACGCCACAGAGAGGCTCGAAAGGGGCGGAGAGCAGCCGCCGGCGTTGACTCTCCCGCTGCTATTCTGGTCCTGCCCGTGATCTAGGGTTAGGCCAGGAACGGGAAGGCATGGAGGAGGGAGTCCAGGGAGGGGAGGGCGTGGAGGAGGGAGGCCAGGGAGGAGAGGCGTCAGGGACGGGAGCGCCGGCTTCTGCAGCTCGCGGTGGCGGCGGCCCGAGCGAGCGAGCTCGCGTTTCTATCGCGGGACGAAGGGGTACGCGAGCGGAGAGAAGATTTCTGAGCGTTTCCGAGGTCCCGACCTCGGAAAGTTTGGAGCGAACCGTTACACGCGCGGGTGGGGGGCTCGGAATTGAGCCCAGTTTCCACGCCCCAATTCCGAGCGCAAACCAAATGGCTGAATTTGCCCATTTGGCCCCAATTCCAATTCCGAGCCCAGTTTCTACACAACCAAACACAACATTAAGTAATTTGACACAATGTTTGAATATCAAATATGCTACCTTGAACAAACAAGATTATCACAATGTCACGTGAAAATTATAGCACATGCATTCACTTTATCCCTGGTGAGGCGTCAAAAGAAAGGTAAATACCATAATAGATCATTAGTTTGTTGTCACTATTCAGTCACTACGACCATGCTAATCCATCTAATACAAACTTCTCCCCACACATGTTCTTGAGTTAGATCAGAACAAGTACTTAAGAATGGCATACATGGTATGCATATCTTAATACATTTTACACATAATAGCTTCCAATCTCATATATCAATATCATAGAATAAAGATCTACCACATAGAAATTACATATATTATAATAATCATGCTAAGAAGCTCATATGATACTACATCTATGACGCACAAGTGAGAAACAGATCAAGCTACTGCCACAAACCCATAGTCAAGAGGTGGACTACTCTTTCTTCATCATGGAGATGATGGTGGAGACGTTGGACAAGGTAGAGATGCCTCTGGCGGTGGCTGCAACAGAGTTTTCCCCTCCAATCTTCGCTGGTTCTGGCTCTGTTTCAGTGTTTTTGCGGCGCTCTCCTCGATAAAGCCTTGGGAAGTCCTTTATATAGGAGTTTTTAGGTCAGAAGAAGCCCGTGTGCGAACGAATCAAGCAAATCGGACGGTCGAATATGAAAAGAGGTAGGGTGACGCCCCCTTTCTGGGCGCGCCACCTGGCCTCTTTTGGCCTTCCTGTCCCATCTCGTGAGGTGCAAATGCTCCAGAAGCTTCTCTTGATGAAATATTGACATCCCCGAAATCATAGCTCAATTTGACTTCGTTTACATTCCTTAAAGTAAAAAATACACAAAATAGAGTTTTCCTATCTTACAGAGTTATAACCGAAATAAAGGGAATCATTGGTAAATCCCCCAAAATGAAAATAAACAAGGATATAACATCATATATGTTGCAAATATGTGGAAATATGTATCAAAAACTACAAATTTCATGCATGCATTTTACATGCATCAATGGTGTTGTCCCCGGACATTGTGGCGATGGTGGTCCACTATGGGACTACTCGGTTTCGTCGGGACGAACGGTTCGGGTGGAGCGATTCGGCGGCAACACCGTTCATCCAGTGGCGGAGCTACGTATGAGCTTTGTAGTGAATTGACTACACATTTTTTGTCCAATCGTGCAATGATTATGCAAAATATATTAAAAATAGATATATTTGACTACACAATGTTGGTTTGACTACACAAGGTTAAAATCATGGCCCCGCCACTGGGTTCATCGCGGTAGACGGTAGTGCATGGCAATGGGGTACGGTCGGTTGTGTCAGGTTCGGAAGGCACCGGATTACAAGAGGGTGGCAGCGACGACCAGCCCACGAGCTCCCAAATTCTGCCACGCGAAGAGATATGCCTAGGGTGGCCTTCCGCAAATCCTTAAAGAGCACTAAGCTCCCAGGGCTGCGGGCGTTGCTCGTCGCTCTGCCGGTCGTTTTCATGGGCCCCGCACCATCTTTTTCCTGGCCCGCGTACGTGTCCTCGTGAAGCGCTGACGTGTTGGCTGGGATCGCGAAGTCGGTTTCGCCTTCTTTTGACCAGGGCTTCCGGCTCTCCTCCTTTCTTTGATCGGCGGCAGGTGTGGTCGGTGAGGCGTTCTGTTCCTTCTCTGTCGACTCTGTGGCGGCGTGTGCGGCTTTGGGTGGCAGCCGCGGTGACCGGCCGTTTTTTGTACCCTTTGGCCAAAATGCAGATCAGATCAACCAAAGGAATTCCCAAATCGCTCGTGCCTTCCCGTGCAGCGGACCAGAACAGAGGAGATCCAGCGGAAGCACCGCCGCCGCACGCCGCCCACCACTCCTCTAACTGAATTCTTGTTGATTGGCTAGCAGGCTGCAGGCCAGCCGTCAGCAGAATAGCAGCGACCTTTTTTTCTTCCTCGATGGCGTTCAGCAATACAGCGCTGATGCCAGCGTCGCCCGTCAGACGCCAAGCATCATCGAGGGCTCCGTGCTGATCATGTCCCGAACCGGAGTTGGACTCGCCATGTTCAGAATGGCTGAGCTTAGATTTAGCTACGTAGAACAGTCTTAGGAAATTCACAAGACACGAGAAGATCATCGTCTGTGGTGCCGGCCTGAACGCGCTGGGCAAGGCGGTGGCGGTGGCGCTGAGGTTCATCGCCGGACGGGCAGCCACCACGGCCGGAGCTGTCGCTTTTGTGCTCCGCGGAGACGTCCCGCGTCTTGCCATCATACATGTCAGATTCTACAGGTTTTTATCTTTGATATGTACCGCATTGACATGTTCAGTGCACTAATAATGTTCTGCTTCACCTGGTGATGTATCGTCGACATGCCACGCTTCCTCAGTCCATCACTACGTTCGTGTTGGCCCAGGAGTACGACCTGCATGCCGATGTTCTCAGCACCGTGTAAGTAGCTTAGCTAAGTCTGGTTGGGTAGGCTTGATTACTGAAGATGTTTTGCTCCACTGACTGAAACTGTATGTTTTGCTGAATCTTGCAGGGTCATATTTGAGAGATTGGCGTCGTTGCCCGTGTTAATTGTGTACTACATTGTTCTAGGTTTCGTCGGATAAGTTTAGTCCAGGTCCCATCTTCCTAGGGACTAAGTAATGCAGGTTATAACTGTAACTTGCTCTCCAGTAAATAATGATACTGCAGAGCACAGGGGTGAACATTCCCTGATGTGCTTTCTTTCGCGCAACAACTGATATAGTACTATACTCGGCAAATCACATGCGAGATAATGTAGATCCTTAGATATGCAGACAATGCACCTAGGTATTCAGGAATTAGTGCAAACAATAGATACTAAACACACCACTTTACAATGAGTACCATTTTATCTTCCGTAATGATGCATATTATATTTTTTATGAGATCTATAGTGATGCATAATATAAAACTCATAAAAGAGAGACTAAATAATGAAAGTAGCTCTGCGCGCCCAATAACATCTGATTTGCAGCGAGCAGACATTATGCCTTATCACTTTTGCTTGACAATTAGATGCAATTGATGGAAATGATAAGAATGTTGAAATTCTCTCTCTCACGAAAACACGCCTTTTAAATTTCAAAGATTACACAATCCTAACAATATCTCACTTTTGCAGGCTATCAGCTGGTTTAGAGCATTTATAGCAGATACTACATTTGG
The DNA here is from genome assembly GCA_030979885.1 of Lolium multiflorum. NCBI lineage: Eukaryota > Viridiplantae > Streptophyta > Magnoliopsida > Poales > Poaceae > Lolium > Lolium multiflorum. The sequence goes on along the minus strand of CM061751.1, from coordinate 9,682,275 downwards.
CCGAAACCCGGAAAATAACCGTCAGTGGTGCGGTACCGGGCTGAAATAGCGTCCCGTAAATATATGGCAAAAATGTGCGAGCCTATTTTCTTCTTTCAGCAAACCCCATCGCTTCGTCAAATGATGCTTACACACGAATTTTGGGCCGAGCTATTCAGCTTGGTGCATTGTTTGGCGCCAGGAAAAAAATTCAGGTAGTTGGTTCCCTTCCATGGCCGAAGCCGGCAAGTTCCCGGTGAACCTCGGCCAATCTCCGGAGAATCTTGCGTAGCAAGAGTACGACAAGGCCACGTGCGGAGCATGGGGCATTGGAGCCACTCGCGGTCGAGCTCGGGCCAAGCCGGTCAACCTCCGCTCGGGACGGGAGGCGGACCGCCGAGCGGCGGCCGATATTGGCTCGTGCGGGAGGTGGCAGAGAGGCGGAGGGCCGTGCGGCATGCGGGGAGCGGTGGGTGGCTCGTGGCATGGCCGAGTGGTGAGCAGGAGGCCGTCGGCTGCGGTCGAGCGACGGGCGGGAGGAGGCGGGATGCCCGAGCATCAGGCGAGCGGTCAACCGGTGCGGAAGGTGGCCGCGCAGTGGATGGCGGGTGGGTGCTCGGTGCGGGAGGTGTGGTCGAGTGGAAGATGGCACGTGGGTGGTCGGTAGCTCTGCTCGCGTTTGGGGCATGTAGGGAAGAATGGATTTGGGAAAAAGAAGGAAATGGATAGGATCCACGAAAATTTCACGTTTTTACTGTCTATCCTATCGCTGCGATTTTCGCCCTGTAAAATTTCGATGATGTTAATTGCGTCCATGTTTTGGAGTTTTGCATTCTGTCGTATCTACTAGAGATCCTCTTAAATGCATGTGCAGATCACTTTCGAGAGGAAACGTCAAGAACTCATTGACTTAGGCCCACATATAAGAAAAACAACCATCATAAAGAAAAACGAGAATCAACTTACCCACAAAAGGGAATGCCCGAAAATCATGGACGAGCTGGTTGAATCCGTTAAGATCAAATACTAAAACCGAAGCAAAAAAAAAAGAATGGAGAAAAACGCACGCCTAATAATCTAACCGAAGCATTGGAAGTTGGCGCGGCAAGACGGTGCATGGACCATCTAGTAGCTACAGATAAGCGAGGCAATAGCAAGTGTAGTCCTCAGCATACAACCTTCCCTGGGAGGCACTTTAGCAGTCCACGTTGACAATCTACTCTGAGCCTAGCCCTCGGCATATACCCTTCGCTTACTATCCACCATATAGTGCCACGTGATCAAGATATTTCAATGGCTCGACCCTCGGCATGCACACCAATGCCACGGCACGGACGGTATCGACACTTTTTTGTTTGCCAAACGTACACTTTTGGCAAAGGCCACGAAAGACCGTCGGCAGACGTATGGCGCGGGACACCGTCAACATAGTATAAAATTTATTAGTTGTAGCGGGAGCTATCATTATTATTCTCATCAAGTGTAGGAGGCATAGTATAGTCATAATAAAATTTACTCTCCATAGTAGGCGGCACCAAAAGACCACTATCATTATAATCATCATAAATAGGAGGCAAAGTATCATCAAAGAAAATTTTCTCCTCAATGCTTGGGGGACTAAAAATGTCATGCTCATCAAAACCAGCTTCCCCTTAGAATTTTCCATATCATTAACAACAATGGTGTTCAAAGCGTTCATACTAATATCATTGCTACCAGCATGCAAACAAGATTCCATAGGTTTTTTAATTTTCGCAGTAAACAATCCATGTCTTAACTCAGGAAATAGAATAAGAAGCTCATTGTTGCTCTCCATTATGCCTAACTAGTGTAAACAAGAAACCAAAAGATGCAATTGCAGGATCTAAAGGAAATAGCTTCGAGTACTTACAACGGCGCCGGAAAATAGTTTAGTAGCCGAGATCCGGAGTGTGAGTACCTTTTACCTTTCCTCCCCGGCAACGGCGCCAAAATAGCTTGATGTCTACGGGTGCTTCTATTCTTGTAGACAGTGTTGGGCCTCCAAGAGCAGAGGTTTGTAGAAGAGCAGCAAGTTTCCCTTAAGTGGATCACCCAAGGTTTATCGAACTCGGGAGGAAGAGGTCAAAGATATCCCTCTCAAGCAACCCTGCAATCACAATGCAAGAAGTCTCTTGTGTCCCCAACACACCTAATACACTTGTCGATGTATAGGTGCACTAGTTCGGCGAAGAGATAGTAAAACACGTGGTATAGATGGTGGTAATATTGCAGAAAGTAAAGATGCAGTAAAACAGTAACAAATGGCGCGAGAAAATAGCTTGCGGCGTGGGAAGCAATTCTTTGTGGTGGAAACAAGGCCTAGGGATCATACTTTCACAAGTGGACACTCTCAACATTGATCATATAATAAATAAGTTCTCTTTCCTTTGTGCTACATATACTCTTGTTGGATGATGAACACCACTAATTGTGTAGGATTACACGAACCCTCAATGCCGGAGTTAACAAGCGCCACAACATTCGATATTCATGTTTAAGTAACCTTAGAGTATAATAGATCTTTGCAAAATAGACCAAGTACTAACATAGCATGCACACTGTCACCATCACACTATGAAGGAGGCATAAATCACATCAATACTATCATAGCGATAATCAACTCCATAACCTACAAGAGATTATGATCATAATCTACGACAAGAACTACACGATGCACATACTGTCACCATTACACCATGCAGGAATAGACTACTTTAATAACATCACATGAGTAGCACATAGAAAAATAGTGATACAAAACACATTGCAATCATAAAGGGATATAAATAAGCACTTCACTATGCTATTCATAACAGTGAATAAGTATTCTGTGAAATATAGCCTAAGAGACCCACACCTTTACACACGTGGGACAAGGAGTCTCCGGAGATCACATAAGTAAAACCCACTTGACTAGCATAATGACATCTAGATTACAAGCATCATCATATGAATCTCAATCATGTAAGGCAGCTCATGAGATTATTGTATTGAAGTACATAGGAGAGAGATTAACCACATAGCTACCGGTACAGCCCCGAGCCTCGATGGAGAACTACTCCTCCTCATGGGAGACAGCAGCGTGATGAAGATGGCGGTGAAGATGGCAGCGGTGTCGATGGAGAAGCCTTCCGGGGCACTTCCCCGTCCCGGCGGCGTGCCGGAACAGAGACTCCTGTCCCCCAGATCTTGGCTTCGCGATGGCAGCGGCTGAACTTTTATCGTACCGTGGCTTATTCGTATCGGGGTTTTAGGTCAGGGACCTTATATAGGAAAAAGGGGAGCCTCGGAGGGGCCCTGGTGGGGCCAGACACCAGGCCGGCGCGCCCCCCCTCAGGCTGCGCCGCCTTAGTGTGGGGCCCCTGTGGCCCCCTCTGGTCCCTCTCGGGTGTTCGGGAAGCTTCCGGTGAAAATAGGGTACTGGGCGTTGATTTCGTCCGATTCCGAGAATATTTCCTTACTAGGATTTCTGAAACCAAAAAAGCAGAAAACAGGAACTGGCACTTCGGCATCTCGTCAATAGGTTAGTTCCGGAAAACGCATTAAAACGATATAAAGTGTGAACAAAACATGTAGGTATTGTCATAAAACAAGCATGGAACATCAGAAATTATAGATACGTTTGAGACGTATCATCGTCCTCTCCCCATCCCCACCCTCCTCCGAGCGTCTCCGATGGCGGCGACCTCTCCCCATCTCCGCCCTCCTACGAGCCTCTCTGTGGCGTCATCTTCACCGGCTCCGTCGGCGGCGATAAGGGGAACGGCGGGGATGGCGGCGGGCGGCGGTAGGGGGAACAGCGGGGGATGGCGGTGGGCGGTGGCAGGGGGAACGGCGGGGGATGACGGCGGGCGGCGGTAGGGGGAATGGCGGCCTCACCGGCTCCCTGCCTCTCCAAATCGTGGAGGCAGTGAACCTGCTTATTTTTTTATGTTTGATTTCTTTTTTACCTAAACAAACCCATAAAATCATTATGCGTGTGCTAGGTGTAGACATATATAAACTCAACATGAAAACACAAATTTAAATTTCCAAATTTAACAAAACATCAAATTCCATAGTTTGTACATCCAAACGGGATTTGGAATTGGTTACACCCTTTTGATTCCAACAGCAATTTCCATACACATCCAAATAACGAAATCGAATTAGAAGCCAATTCATTTCCATCTTGAATTTGGAATCTTAGTCAAATTCAATTCCGAGACCAGTTTCTACGCAACCAAACACATCATAAGGCTATACTATGTTGATTCTTAATTCAAGATTCGATGGTTTTTCCGTTTCTTGAGGAGTATAAGAGAGATGTGTTGCATCATCTCTGTGTTAGCATGTAATGCCCATATAAATGCTTATCAAACATATGTTGAAGTTCCACCAATATTATTTCACTGATGAATTGTTAGTATCCACTACAACTTAAAAAGAGAGTACACAATTGAAGCCATAAATCCCGGTGCATTTTGATCACTAAAAACACCTATCTAACACTTTTACTTTACTTAAAATTTATCATTGTTATTTAATCCAAAAATACCAAAAATACTATCTCTACATACACACACAAAACCCAAATACAACAAGCCTTTATTTGCTTTCATCTAGTTTACTTAGGTTGACTATTTACAATACTTTACTTTACTTTTACACTTGTATTTCCTATTACTAATATGAAACCTTGTGCTTGACAAACATACGGTGAAGTTGGGGACATAAAATCAAGAACTTTATTTTGCAAGTTTCTAGAAGGGGAGAGGAAGAATTCATCTTCTAAGCCAATTCCCCGAGAGTTCGATATAAACCCATTAGTCACCCTTGTGGAGAAAATACGTTTTTCTACAACACTCCGCACTTGGAGTCCCAACGAGTTAGTACACACGAAGTTGTTGCGATCAACCACCTATGTATCAAAGCGGCGAGACAACGGATCTTGCAGAATGAGCGAAGATGACATCACTAGATTTCGGACCACCTGGCCCAAATCTGACGCGCTCATGAATAGCAGATGGGGCATGACAACCGAGGGAGGAAAGCACTTTGGACGCGACGCCTCCATGTCGTCTACAAGCTACCCCGCACGCATGCTGGAGAGCCCCGGTTGGGCTGACCCAGCTGCCGCCCAAATGCCCACGGGTCCCGATCTGGCTGATGTCAACTCACTGATGACTGGGTTCCTGCGATTAACAACAGGGTTGTTGCAGTACTTGCAGCAGCAAATAATATTTATATAAGTTCGTCCCTTGGAAGCTTTGCAAATGGAAATAAACACAACCCTGCAATTACGTTGTCAGGCGCAACCACGTTCACACTTAAACCATGGTTTGGAAATAGCCTATTCTGTAAGATACTAGAATGGCAATGATTTGAGAGAGTTTTAAGTAACTAAGAGCAAAGTAAATAACAAAAATAACCAAAGCTAGAGAGTGTTGATGGAGTGTGTTTGTGCTATGGTTGATGGGTTCTTAGGGAGTGTATGTTCTACCACTAGTGTTGGTACTAATTATGATTATGATGAACTATGTCTTTTGATATGTTATGTGTGGAGAGAGCAACATAATAAGATGCGCCCAAAAAACAATCGGTCATCACATCTCTAAATAACCTTCTGCAATCCATATATTGACCATCGCAATTAAGGGTTCCCCATGATTATCGATATGATCTTAGTGAGTCCGCCTTTATTCCCCTCTTCCATATGTTTAAGTGTTAATATGGTAATGTCACTTCTCGTTGTACACTTTTTCATACTTCAAAGGGTAGTTCCCTCTGTTGGCCCGAAGGAAAATATTACGTGGTGCACTTCACATAACATCAAGATCGAGAACTAACACATAATTATAGATCAAAGTTATAATTCATCTTTATTTCACATCATAATATTACTAGGGTTTCTCCATATTTTCCTATGAACAAAGTAAGTACTCATACATGAAGAGGATCAACATCATGACAATAATATGAATTGAATGTGAAGCTACAATTATATACAAGTGCAAATCCTAATATACTTTGGATTACAAGCAAGTACACAAAGGGGATGGGCGGTGAAGACATTGATGATGTTGATGTTGTAGGTTGATGTGTTGCCCTTCAAGATCCTAGTCTCCTACTCCGTTGCTTTGTTGGTAGACATGGTGATGGAGCAGCGGCCGTGGAGATGCGGCGACGGCGGAGCGGCAGGGCTCCGCCCCTAGGGCATGGATGAGTTATGACCGCCCTTGACTCCTCCCCTCCTTATATACGCACTAGAGGTCGGTTTCGTGAACCGACGGAGCTCAGGACTGAATATGTCCATCATGACTTCATAAATGTTGTTCCGTTTGACGAAACAAAGCCAACATAGCCCAGTATGAGCGGACGGTACGGGTGGGCTCTGCCGGTACTGATGGTCACTTTTCTCTGTGGACTTTCGTATCTTGGCCGCCATTTCACACACCTCGCATGGCTAAGTCTGGTGCTTGTAATTCTCCCATATTGTATCCTCTTGGTCTTTTTGCCTTCCTTTATCCATGATTATCCATGACACCTAAACACAGTTCAAAGACAAGGGAAACATAAGAAAATCCTACTAAAACTATTAAATGTGCAAAGCTCGTATGAAAGTGAACAAAAACTCGTAAGTATGCAAAATAGACATGGTTGTAGCTAGATGGAGCATGAAATGAGTGATAATATGAGTAAATGTATGCTTAAAACCCTCAATAGAAAGTGTAAACATAGCGAACCTTCTCTCTTCCTAAACCCTAACCATAAACCCTAAACCTTAACCCTACGACTGTTGCCCCTAGCGACCCTTCTCTCTTCCTTCCCCTCAAGTGCGCACCTGCCGGTTTGGTCGCCGCCGCCCCAAACTCATCCATCCGCTCGATGTGGCGGCGTGCTGGTGCCCTCACCCACCTCTTTTTTTTTTGACCATGAGACCGTAGGGAAAAACCCCTACGGTATTTTCTATTATATATTTAAGAAGCAAAAAATGGGAACAACCGTCCCAAGTCTGGAAGTTACATCAAGGAGGGTAGAAATGGGCAGAAATACACATGATACAAAATCAAGAAGAAAAGGTTAAAATCCAATCCAAGAGGGGCTGCACCAAAGTAGCTTTAACCCTATATTGGTGAAGTGAGAGATCACTCTTAAATCTAACTTTCCAACGTGCAAGCGAAGGGGTCTCGTTTCTGAAGATGAAGTTATTCGGCTCTTTCTATATATTCCATGCAGCGCTGACAACAACTACCATGAAGCAGGGACCTCGGAACAATCTTCGAGCCTGAATGAAACGCGAAGAAATCTGCAAAGAACAGTTCCACTGTATGCCAATTAAATCCCAACATGCAGCCGCAAAGGTGCACTGAAAAAATAGGTGATCACGCGTCTCCAAAGCATTGGCAGAACAGAGAACACAAGACGACCCTCCTTCAACATGCCAATTCTTGCGCAGCATCAGGTCCTTTGTGTTAAGGCGATCCATCAAAAGGAGCCAAGCAAAAACCTTTAGCTTAGGCAGACACTTGGATTTCCAAATCGCTGAGATAGCTGCATCCTCAGGGAGAGCTTCAAATACAAACTTGTAGTACTTTGCCGAGGTGTAATCTTGGTTTCCCCACATAAAAACTCTTCTATCAAGGTCAGCATGATCCGATGTGAGGTCTTGGGTGATGGCTCGGATAGAAGTGAGTTCCTCAAAAGCTTGGACTGAAAGAGGTAATGCAAATGAGGTGATCAGGTCAGGCAAATGAGGTGCTGGTGCCCTCACCCACCTCTCCCCCTCCGGTTGCATCCTCCTAGCCACCCTTCTCTCTTCCTTCCACTCGCACAGAATACCATCTCCTCGTGTTCACCTACTTGTCCGGTTGCAAGCTGTGGCGGCGTGCTAGTGCCGTCCGCCGTCGTCTCCAATTGAGCAGATGTTGGGGTGTCGGTTTCCGAAGCCTGGTCGTGGCAAAACGCCTTTCCTCCGCAGCCAACTTCCTCTGCTCAGAAAACCCGACCCGAAACGGAAAGTGAAAACGACAAAAACTTGTAGCACTCCGCGTAGGGCTGGACAAAAAGCTCGAAGTTAGGCGAGTTAAATGAGTGCTCGTTTGCTAGACTCATTTGAGCTCGGCTCGTTTTGTTAATGAGCCGAGCTGAGCATCAGTTTTTGCTCGTTAAGGTTAACGAGCTAATGAATCGAGCCGACTATGTTTGTGAGCTACTCGTTAAAATCGGTAACAAGTTAGGCTTTACCAGTTTTGACTGCGAGTCACTTTAGTTATCTCAAATATTTGGCAGGAAGGGGCCAAGCAAAATAGTGTTCTTTAACCATGCTTGATACTCCAACATGAGGATCTAAAAATCTATGCTTCCTCTCTTCCTCACTAGACAATGCACACATGTTTGTTTTTTGTTGCCTCCTTAACGATCCTTAACGAGCTGCTCGAACCCTCGCAGGAACATAACAAGTCGAGCCGAACAATGATTTCAGCTCGTTATTCTTAACGAGCTTAACGATTTGAGCCTTAACGATCACGAGCTAACGAGCCGAGCCTTAACGATCCGAGCAGCTCGTTAGTCCACCCGTAACTCCGCGCGGGCACGGTCGACTGCGGGAGAGGGTTTCCGTTCACATTTTTTAACAAAAAAATCAGATGTATCTAGATACTATTTCAAACATTTTCTTTTTGCAAAATTTCTACCAACTTATTAATAATCATAAATTATTATTATTTTATGGACGAAGAGAGTATAACAATTTTTCTGTTTTTCCTACGTGTAAGAAAATAAACTTCTATGTTAATTACTTTCCATTGTTTTAAGTGCTAGATACTCTTCTGCTACGTCTATGAGCGACATCGCAACGGTTACATCTATGTACGGGCCGGCCTCGCAATGGCTACGTCTACATACGACATCCTAACGGCGATATCGTAACGGCGATGTCTACGTAAGGCATCGTAATAGTTACGTCTTCGTACGCCCGTTCTTTCACCGGGGTCGCAAGGCGACGCTGTCGGATAGAGGCCGCCACCTCAGGCGCAGTCGACCTTTTGGCAGCACCTTCAGGATATATACGTCGCCGGGCGGCCACTAAACGTCGATGTCCGGCCGTTCAACCTGCGTCAGTCAGCTAGCTCGCATGCAACCATGGCTCGAAGAATGCATGGTTGCTGGTAGCCGAAAATTCATGTCTACGTACTGGGGGTCACCGTCTTATCACGTGTCGTCCATTCAGTCATATTTACATCAAGATGCGTGCTCTTATTTTGTAGACCGCACCCATCACTAGTAGAAATGGGGCTTTTATTTAGTCTTTCTCGGGTTTTTTCTTTGGCTCCACACACACTCGTGGACCGCCTTTTCATAACTTTGTAAAATAAAAAAAAAGATAAAAAATTAAAAAATTAAAAATTAAAAATCCTTTTGGATGTAGGTAGGTTAGGTGACCTACTTATTATGAAAAATAATAAACATTAATTGAATTATTTTGCAAAAATTGTATTTTTCGATAAAATGGAAATATTTTTTGCATCCGAACTCGAAAAAATGTTTAATACTCCGAGTATATGAAAATTGCATATGAACTTTTTTTACCCGGTTAGCCAATTTTTAGATTCTCAAACTGCCAAAGGGAAATACGAAAATTTTCAGGTTTTAAGTTTTGGAAAAAACATAATTTTTTTTGTTATTTATTGATTCAACATTATTATATCATTACTTTTGTTTATTAAAATAATTATTTGGAATCAAACAATAAAGAAGTGTGACATTGTGACTAACAGGTTAATATGATTGATATATGATACTAATATCAATAATGTGCGTGCAAAGCACTTGAAAGCGGAACAGAAGGAACTTAGAAGTTAAGCATCCTAATGGAGGAGTAGTTTGAGGATGAGTGACCGATTGGGAAGTTTGACCATGAATAAATTAATTTGACTTGAGATTAAGTGTAGTTAAAGACTAAACTGAGAAATTCTGAAAACATAGAAAAAAGAGGGAGTGGAAAAAAATTAGAAAATAAAAATTGAATAAAAAATAGACGTCATGGTCTTAGTCCCGGTTGGTGTTACAAATAGGAACTATAGGTCCTCCGTCCCGGCGCGCGTCCGCAGCCCACGTGGAGGGCCTTTAGTCTAGGTTCGTAACGCAACTAGGACTAAAGGCCCTTACCAACCGGGACTCTATTTTCTACTAGTGCATCAAGATGTGTGATTGTACCTAAATCACTTCAATTGTTGCATTTGCTATTGATTTGTATTCTGCTTCAATACTTGACTTAGAGACTTTAGCCTTTTTAGCACTCTATTAAATCAAAAGTGGTCCAAAAAACATAGAAAACCCCCCAAGTGGAGCGACGATTATCTACACAACTTTCCGAGTACGCATTTCAGAAAGCACTGGCTAGTGTAGATGTGGACGTCATGAATGTTAGTCCAACTATCATGGTATGCTTAACATACCACATAATACACTTTGCAGCAGTTCAATGAACAATATTAGAAGCATGTAAATACTGACATATTTTATTAACTACATAAAAAATATTTGGACGTGTAAGTGTGAGATGGTGCAACGCACCTACCATACTTTATACTTATGTATTCGGTGCTATCCCCTGGTCCCAAAAAAGACCTCTCATGCAATAATCTTTAATGAGGAAGGCAAAGATGTAGGCACAACAGTGAATTTAAACATGCCCACATATTCCAAGATATCATGGCCATACTTTTCTTGACTAAGAACTACGCAATTATCAACTTTCTGAACATCAATGCCTAAGAAGAAATTTAGATCACCAAGATCTTTCAATGCAACCTCTTGACTCAAAGGCTTCAAGAGAGCATCAGTTGTAGCTTGAAAAGAACTAGCCACAATAATATCATCCACATAGATAAGCATAAAGGTAGTGTCATTGAAACTATGATAAATAAATAGGGATGTATCATACTTGGAAGCAAACAAACCAAGAACAGTTAACCGAGTATACCATGCTCGAGGTGCATGTTCAGTCCATAGAGTGGGTTGTCCAGTTTCTAAAGAAAATATGGTGCGTGTTTTTTCTCATAACAAGGTGGTTGTCTCATATAGACCTCCCCTTTAGAACATCGTGAAGAAACATGTTCTTGACATCTAATTGTCACAAGCTCCATCCACTGGAAACAGACAGTGCCAAGACAAGACGTACAGTTGTAATTTTAACAACATGACTAAAACTATCCTCATAGTGAATCCTATATCGCAATTTGAAACCTTTAGCAACCATTCTAGCATTTTATCGATCAATAGAGCCGGATTTACGATTGATCTTGTACACCCATCGACAATCTATGATATTTTTACCTTCTCGTGGTGGTACCAATTTCCACGTTTATTTTTCATAAGGGCATCAAACTACTCATACATTACTCCCCTCCAGTTCGGATCTGCGAGAGCAGAGTGAAGATTAGATGGTTCATCGGTTTTACATGACAACAGACAGCGTACAGTACCGTGCTTGTATTCACATGGCTTCATACAATCCCTTTGGAGGCACGCGTAGCAAGATAGAGTGGTGAGACAGCCACATGCTAGATCAGTGGAGTTGCATACGTAGAGGATCCGACAGAGGATCCACTATGAGCGTCAGAGGCGCCAGCGCCTGACGACGTACTTGTGGAGATAGCGGGATCCGACCATGTTCGTGTAGCCTCGGGTATGGCTGATTGCGTGGAGGTGGACAACACGAGAGTGGATCGATCCACACATGATATGGCTGGGGACCGTTGCGCGGGAGAAGGAGCGCGTCTGCAAGTGTCATGCCGGCATGAGAACGCACGATCCGACGCAACGGCGACCCCAGAGCAAATTAAGTCAGAGAATCAGTGTTTGATCATGCGCCACCGATTTTTTCACCAGAGAATGGAAAGACTTGTGTGATCGATTCGAAGCTCCAATTTGGCTCAATTTTTTCCCAGCTGCATTTCAACGCGCTGCGTCCTGCGGAACATAAGGAACATGGATGACAAAAGGATTAGTAGCATGTGTATTTTCCATAGATAAATCACTAATAGCATCATCCCCTTGCTAAAATTGCGAAGTGAAGGATCAAGTAGAAGGATTTGTTTTCGAAGGAGCCCACCAGCATTAGAGTGTAGAGATTTGAAAGGAAATACAAACTCCTCAAAAAAAATAGCAGGAGATGTAAACGCAACCGGTAGAGACTTCAAGGCACGTAACTCCTTTATGACGCGGACTATAGCCTAGGAAGACACATTGTGTGGAGCGAAACACAAGTTTGAGCTTATTATATGGGCGGAGGTTGAACCAACATGCACAGCCAAAAACACTAAGAGAGGAGTAATTAGGATGTGTGCCAAAGACACATTGTGAGGAAGGCTCCATCCCAAAATTTTAGGGGCATACGAGCATGAGCAACGAGAGCAAGGGCAACCTCAACAATGTGACGATGATTTCATTTAGCAGAGCCATTCATTTGATATGCAAGTGGACTTAAGACTTGGTGATAAATTCCCGGTGTTTGAAAAATAGAGTTGAGTTTGACAAAGGCTGCTAAGACATCAGACTTTTGCTTGACCAAATAAATCCAAGTGGACTTACTGCAGTCATGAATGAAACTTACATAGTAATCATGACGATCAATATAAGTAGGCGCATGATTCCATACACTAGAAAAGACTAATTGTAAAGTAAATGTATATACATGGACGAAATCGGATAGGTAGCTGATGACTCTTAGCGGACTAGAAGACTATTCCACTGAAACTGCGACAACAAGGCGGCAACAAAGGCACACTTCATAGGTCTTGAAGACGCCATGGATGATATAAGGGGATAAAGGCCGCCATCACACCATCCTCTATGTATGATTTTCCGTGTGACCTAATCCTTAATCAAAAAGAAGCATGTGTGAAACTCTATGAAGACACAATTATCATATGCGAAGCGATGGACGGAGAGTATGTTTTTGGATGCGTTAGGGACATGGAAGACATTGCGAAGATGAAAATTTTGAGTAGGGTTACTGAAGTATTGAGTGACCAATATGGGATATATTCATAACTTGCCTATTAGCAGTGTTGACCTTGTCATAGCCCTTATATGTGTCCCTGAACGTCAGATTGTTGAGTTCACTCCTGATGTGATGAGTAGCACCGGAACCCTCGTACCAATTTGTATGGACACCGTAGGAAGCATGAATTTCCTTGTCGACATAGTCGTCATCCTCGCAGTAGCGGGACCAGCAGTACTTCGCATGACAGTTATTAATGTAGTAGTCCGCTTCGGGGGAAACTCGGGATAATCTCTTCCCACAATTTTTGAAATATTTTACTGTGAGATATATCAATTACAATAATATTTGCAGTGGCGCTTGTCCGACAAATTAATATCTTGCCACGTATTTAAACATGGATAAAATGTAATTTTGCAATCACTTTGACCGCCATCGCACCACTTTGCTAGTTATGCTTGAAAAATGTTTCTTGGATCGTTTGAGAAAACAATGCGTGACATTTAATTTTATTACGTAATTATACATTTATTTCATTGGGTGGATATACACGCACCAGCCTTGCATACATGTGTGGCATACCACATACAAAGGATCGATGCATGCTCACGTGTAGTTGTACAAGACGACATCGAGTAGTACTTACTACTTATTCATACGTACTCCCTCCGTTCTTTTTTAATTGACTCGGATTTAGTACAATTTTGTAGAAGGAACGGAGGGAGTATATTGATATAACGGCCGTACCCGTAGGGCTGGGGTCTCATCATGATCCATCTACGGGCAGAGGACGATCTGGTAGTTTGTTCCCGCGGGGCAGGTGAAGGTGCTGGTCTGGTCATCCTTGGCGTAGCTGTACGCGTCGGGGCATTTCCCCTTGAAGAACCTCGAGTAGTTGGTCGCCGGGCACTGGTCGGTGAACTGGCCCCTGCAGCAGTAGGTGTCGCCGCCGAACTTACCGCACGCGCTCGCGCACCCTCCAGCCACCTGCAGCTCCGGCGGGCACTGCCTCGTGATGTCCGCGGCGCAGCTCGCGCCCCGGCACGAAGCTCCACCGACCGGCTGGAAGTTCATGGGCACGTTGAACCCGTCGACGACAGAGAGGTCGAAGAAGTCCGGCCCTCCGCCCTGGCCGAGCGTGTACTCGGCCAGCGTGGCCGGCTGCTCGCCGGACACGCGACACGACAGCGCGCCCGCGCAGTCGCCCGTGATGCACCGGCCGCGGCCGCTGCCGTCAAAGCTGCACCCGGTGCGCGGCCACACCCTGGCGGCCGCGGTGCCGGCCGGCATGTTGAGCGTCCATGACCTGCCCGGGTCGAGCCGCACGCCGCCGCCCGGCAGCGCGCCTGGCCACACCGTGTAGGAGCATTTGTTGACGACGGTGATGGTGGCAGCGTCAGTGGCGATGGCGACTGTGAGGATGAGGAGGGGCAGGACCTGGAGGACACGAGAGGGCGCCATGGATGATTCCATTGCTCTTGCTGTTCTCGGACTCGGAGGAGTTGTGGTTTGCAGATGGTGATTGGAGGAATTTATAGCCGCGGGCGCGCCTGATCTATGCTGTTGTACGGTTTAGTTGCGTGTCCAAGCAACCTCTATACATTTTAATTCCACGGTTGTGTTCGATCAGCAGCATCACCTATGCCACCTCATGCATCCAATCCATGCATGCTCGCAGCTATAGACTTTTAGGTCACAGTAATATATTTTCCAATAGTAGAAGATTACTTGTTCCAAAAGAATGGTATAGCATTTACAAAGTTGCCCATCTCCGGTTTCTTCCGGGCGCTTCCTTCTCTAACAAGAACTGGGTCTTCGATCATTGATACCATTTGAGTTTCTCCTCACGAAGAAGTTCAGTTAAATTTGCATTTGAATGATATTTTAGTTCTTCTTTCATCGTTAAGGCCTCGCTTCAGCGACCGTCTCAATATCGTTGATGAAAGGCTAAGCTTCTCATTTTTTAGCTGCCCAGACATGAGTCGCCCGAGCCCTGCTCCGGTGCTCCCCCCTAAACGAAGTTGAAGAGTTATGTTGGGTTTTTTCCTGTGTTGGGTCAACCCATGTGTATGTCCGTTTGTATTGATATGGTACGTGTACCTCACGTAAGAAAAAAAAGAGATCACCTGACCAGTTAATGATCTCATCCGCCTAAGTACCGCCCCACGTTGTACAAAAATGAGGTACAACACAATGCGTTCCATACGAGCCTGTGCATGGCTGCACAGCCGGTGGATCTACACTAAAATTACGATCGTGCCCCCGCTTACGAACATGTATGGAAAAATCTTCATTGTTGTTGTGTTTAACACGCCTAAAAAATTTCCAAGGGAGGAGCAATGGAGCAGAAGTGGTGTCGCCCATCCACCTGGAATCTACGTGGTGCGCGTAGTTTATTATTCCACTTTTGAATAGAATCTGGACCA
Source organism: Lolium multiflorum (assembly GCA_030979885.1). NCBI lineage: Eukaryota > Viridiplantae > Streptophyta > Magnoliopsida > Poales > Poaceae > Lolium > Lolium multiflorum. Next base: position 9,666,861 of record CM061751.1, on the reverse strand, counting down.
GCCACAAGACTCTCCCATACCTCCTTAACCAAAATTGGAAAACCTTCACGGTGCAGCCATTTCAGTTCAAACGTGAACGGGTGTTTGCACTATGGTCTAGGTGTTCCAGTGGTTAGTAATATAGGACATGATCCGACAACCCTTCAAAAACACGGGAGGGCCCGTACAAAGACCATTGGGTATTTTAGTTAACTTACCAATTAGAATCCATAAGATCCCGATCCAACTTCTCGTATGTAGGTTCCGGGAGAGAGTTCGCCCATATATATAAACTGTCTCCCGGTCATTGCAACCTGTCTTAAATCCAAGCTATCAATAACAACATTGGATAAGAAATGCCAATGATCGTAAACATGAGCAAATCTTAACAAATTAACCCCCCCCCCCGCCCATTATAATAGGATACAGATTAGATTAACTACTAACAGAGAAAGGCCAACTTACCGCGACCTGGGTAGCTCATCCTAGGTAGCTCCATAAACTGCGACCAGACTCCAAGTAAAATTGTCCAACTTACCGCAAATATGGAGTTTAATATGAAAATCTTCACCTGAATCAGACAAAACATTCATGGTATCTGTCCCGGTGCTAATTAGGGTGCCCAAGAACGACAATGAGGAGGACGAGACACCCACGTAAAGCCTGCCCTGCCAGAAAGAAGGTTCAGGAGACTTGGTGAGTAATCTCGTTTACCTGTCTCCAAGATAGCAACAAAACCTAAAGAATGATCCCAAATACATTCAACAATGTGAAGATGTTTATGCACTTACGAAGACCTCTTCTATTGTTAAACATGCCATGGAAACCATTGTAGACTTTAAAGTCTGGTCCTTTTTTGGACCCAGAAAAATCTTTGTGGAGAAAGATTTTAATTTATGGCGAGATGCTTTTAGATCGAAGACTGATCCATGCATCGCCTCATCAAAATTAACTTCAGATACCTCACCTACCAGATGTGAAAGGAGCTGACCATCAATATCGGCATGCAGCTCTTCTTCAACATCTGTCATGTGCGCCGCCGATTGGTCGCGGGTGGCGCCCGCCGGGAGGAATGCCTTCCACCAGAAGTCCGACCGCCGAAGGTTCACGATCGGCGCCACGCCGTCCAGCCGCAGCTCCGACTCCGTCCGCTCCTCTCCGCCGAAGAAGGGCTGCACGTGTTCGGAGAGTTTGTGAGAAGGCCAGACCCTCCCTCCCCTTCCTCCTCTCCGGCCGCACCCCCATCGCCGCCGCACGCTGCCAATGACAACCAAGAACCCGCCGCCGCCGCAGAAACCCTGCCGCCGCCGCCTAAAAACCCGCCGGCGCTCTGCTAGGGCGATCCTACAATCGCCTCGCCCGCCTGGTAAAAACTCCGCCGCCGCCGCAGAAAACCTGCCGCCGCCGCGCTACGACACAAAAACCTGCCGCCGTTGCAGAAAACCTGCCGCCGCCGCCCTACGACACAAAACCGTGCAATTTTTTTGCGCATTCGGCTCTATCGGCTACACCGACCGCGACAACCACGACCATGGCTACATCACGCTCATCTACATAGACATCACATCATACACACGTCTACAGCAACTCACGAGCTCCAGTCAACAGCATCCGCGTCATCGTTTGCACCCATGACACTCCCGCTGTGACTGCGGGAGGGAAGAGAGGGAAGAGAAGGAACCAGAAGGGGACGGCGATGATGACAAGGTGGAGGAGGCGACGGACGCGCATGACTTCTCCAGTCGCAAGCGTCCGCTTCACTCCCGCTACGACTGAGGGGGGATGTTAGATGTATAATATGTAGGGGTGTATACGTAAGATTAGGATTGATCATCTTGTACTACAAGTCTATCCCCTCCCCTTGTACCTCTATATATACCCCCAAAGGGTCATGCAATACAACACACAAGAATTAGGGTTCTATATTTTCCACAGCACGGACAGGAGGCCGGCGACGCGCACGCGCGCAGCTGGAGGCGCGGTGGTGCGTGGCTGCAGCCCAGCGGTTGGCCACGTTCTGGATTATGATGCCACCAGCGCTCTCCCCGGCGAGGAAGCAGCTGGAGATCGAGGTCCACGGGGACGCCGTCGTCAAGGCCCGGGAAGCCGTTGGCGTCGATGAAAAGGAGCGTGCCCGTGGCGTCGTCGGCGGCGGCCGGGTAAGGGTATTCGGGAGCGAGGCGGTACTGGACGGAGACCACGACAGCGCCGACGCCGCGACAGAGTCGGCGGCAAAAAGGGTCGAAGTAGCATTGGCCCGCGGAGAACACCGCGAAGCCGCCGCTGTGGAAGTAGACCACGAGCGGGAGCGGCGGCCGGGGAGAAGGTGCGGCCCGTGGCGAGAAGACTCGCGCCCAGAGGCCGCGTGAGGGGTCCACTGTGCAATCTGCCGAGCCGACGCCGGAGTCCGGGCGGTTATCCGCGTGCACGCGGGAGCAGGCAGTCGGCGACGGAGTAGAGGCGGCGATTGACGGTGCCGTCGCGGCGGCAGCTGATGGCATTGATGCCGACCGAGAACGCGGTGACCTGCAGATGAACCGCGCACGGCAGCGCCGGCGGCGAGGTCCGCGGTCGCCTGGCGCGAGCTTGCAGCTCTTGGCTCGTGCTTCCCATTTCCATCGTTTAATTACGCGCGGTGTTCTTGAGTAAGGTGTTCTTTATTTTTGATCTTTTTATTAACTACAAATTGCATCAAACATATAAAAATTGTTGGTGTAAAATTAGCATCTCTAGAGAGTGTTTTTAATACGAATCCAACGATACAAATTATGTACAATATAATCAAAACTTTATTGCTCAGAATTTTTTTTATCAACCTTCGTCTTAGAATGCATGTGCACTTATTCATAAAAAATGGAGGTAGTAAAAAACATTAGCCTTTTTCTATCCTCAAAAGAAAAAGGATAATAGGATATTTCGAGAGTGGTGTTTTGGCACATGGAAGCATATGCTCCTTCTATTTTGAAATGGATGTTACACATATTTTAAAATTTAAAAAAATTAAAAACAAAAATCCGCACATACATCTTCACGTGCTACGCACTCACAAAGTCGTATCATAATAATTCGACCTGTCGTGTGGTGTGTCCAAAAAGACAAAATTCAATGCTATAAATAAAGTTTTTTAAAGATATATTTTCTCTTTTTTACATAGATCATATAAAATATTGGTTACTCGTGAAAATTGACGAACGAACGTAATTGTGGAGATGTACATGTAGAATATTTTTATCAATATTTTTCAACATTTCAAAATACAATCTTTTGGTAGAGTAAACATATTCACCCGGGAGTCGAATTAAACTTCCGGGATATTTCTTCGTTTTCTTTTACAAAGCCGTTATTTTGTTGTTTGTCAAGTAGTTAATTATATAATGAAAATTGTGAAACTTTGCACATCCACAGTCCTGTTCTTTTAAATCTATGATTACCCATGTGTTTTTTTCTTTCTGCGCTTTGACACTAAGAACTAGATGGACCCAGCGCGCTCTGCCGCGCCGTCCTCCGGTATCAGTGTTTAGTTTTTTTTGGCAATGTTTCTTACCCTGACAAACAGGATTGTCCTCTGCATGTTAAACCATCTAATTTAGATACCGTTGTACGTTGGTTATAAGATTTTCCCTGTGGTATTGTTAGGTAATCAGGTTAACATAAGTTGAACAAACAATTAAGAGAAACTGAACAAACAATTAGAGGCCAATAATAAGAAGAGTTGGACGGGAAAAAAAAAACTGCAGATAAAGTTTGCAACAGAGACCCAATAGTGTGCCTACATAAATACTTACTTAAACATGTATAATTGTGCATTTAGAAAATTTCTGAAAACAAAAGATGTAAATAAAAGGAGCTTAGCATATTAGCTATAATATGTGCACTACAATGGTATGCAAAGGAATTCTGCAATTGACAGGAAAGTAATAATAAACTAAAAAAATAAAACTGGACCTGCAGTGCAGCTACGACCACTTCAGCCTCAGTGTCCTTTATCCCACAAGCTATGAAAACAATGTAACACTTCCCTTATGCGTGCCTGCAACGTGTAAACAAAAAACATTGCCAAAAAAATCAATAAAATTGAAACACATGCTACATTGCGATGCAAAGACATGGCATACGATTGGAGCCATCAGTTTTTTTCAAATCAGATGAAAACTATTTTAATGACTACATACAAATGGTCTTTAACAATCAGGAAGGATCATACCATACTCAAGATATGAATTTTGTTTCTCAAACAGAATGTGAATCACTGCCTTGTAATACAGTGAGATACTAATAGATACATCCGCTTTATAACGGAAAGGAGCGAAAGGTACCAACAAAGGATTTTGTAATAGAAAGAAAATGACAAAAAGAAGGAACTAAAACTGAACCTACTGGTCCAACAACTTGATTGTCTAAGCATAATCCACTCCCCGTTATCCGTAGTTGCGAATCAGGGCCTGAAGATGCTTCAAGAAATCAGTGAAAAAAATATATATCCTACATACTGGAGCAATGAAGCACACAATACAATTGCCATCACTGTCAGATATTATATCAATAAGATGCAAAAAACACTTATAAACAATCTAAATGAGGTTGAGGTGTATAAGTAAATACAGGAATTTGATACTTAGATGCATCCGTTTTATGATATGATTCTAGACAAAACTAAACTGAGAAGTGATTATAAAGGATAAGTGAAGTTCTGAACAGAGTGCATTCAAATTTTAAAATGAAATATACATGCTTATTGGACGTACAAATGTAGGATACTGTTCTCTTAAGTCCACTTATAAGCATAAATTCCGAAGGAAATAAAATATCAAGAGTACAACTATGAAACAAAGCTGAGTAAGGGAAACACAAAAGCAAAGGCTACGTCCCATTTCGAAAAAAAACAAAGGCTACATACAATTCATCTAAAGTAAATTGAGCTCCGTGTACTTCTAGTTCTATTAATTAAGTCAATGATAATTGGATATATGTTGCTATCATCTAGATAATCCTCTCACCTATACTTTTTTCTGGATGCTAATTTTCTATAACTAATAGACTACCAAGTTGCGACTGCGTGATGTGATTATATATCATCTTCTTTGCCTCCAACCAAAAGGTAGTTGATAAACATACATATGATGAGAATCTCAAAAATCAAAATGTGTTCCTAAGATGTATAAATTTGTTGAACTGAGTCACATTTCATTGGCCTCCCTATGTTCCAAATATCTAGAAAATAGAAGCTAAGCTATTTCAAAAATGACCATATATGATTAATTCCACAGAGAAGAAATTTAATATTCCCATCTAGTTCGGTGGAATATCTCTTCCTTATTAGAGATTCTGATCTGGCGTAATGTGCAACTGGCCTAAAAGTTGTTGAATGGTTCTGCATTACACCAAAGTGAAATTGTCAACAAAATCATAGTTTGTACATATTGATTTGAAAATAAATGAATCTTTCTCAGCACTCAATTGAATCCAAAACATTGCTACTAATCCTAATTTGGTACTCACAGAAGGGAAATAGGGTGGTAATATTGTCTTAGATGAATATTTCCACAACAACTAATGATATCCCTGGACTGCCAGACATTGGAAAATAATTCATAAAACCAAAATCAGATAAATCAAGAACTTTCTTATTCCCCACCCGATGAAGAACAATACTCTATGGCTATGGCTATCTTGATGACAAATCATATTGTCTTAGATGAATGTCTCCACACTAACTAATAGTATTCCCCAGCTTTTATATGCACATATGGTTAGTTCCTTCCCTCAAGTAGGGTCGGACCTGGCCCTTGGGCACCGATCATGAGATCAATCATCCGGAAAATCAGTACACCATGCACCTGCAAACACGTGCAAATCAAATGAAACAGGAACATGTGCACATAAAAATAATTGGGTTGTGAGCAAAAGATTCAGTTTCTGGTAAAGCAGTATAATTATCTGCAGCGCCTGAACTGGCAGCCGAAGTGCCGAACACCATCTACACGTAGATCCTGCAACTAAGGCAGCTCTACCACTTGCTCTGTTGCGCGACCTTCCTCAACAGTAGGTCCTCACGACCGTGCTCGTCTTTGCAGAGCCGCTAGAACTCTGCTCAGTTGACGCCGTCGTGCGATGATACCCTGCATTGCGCGCTGAACATCCAGTTGCAGTGTGGGCACTCCATGTACGTTACCGCCGCATCCCAAGGATCGGTGTCATCGACCACCAGCGCCGAGCAGTCGTTGAAGGGGCAGTCGTTGAAGGGGCAGTAGAACTTGAGCAGGTCATCGTTTCCTAGAGGAGAGCAACGGGCAGGGCCGGCCCTGATATGTCCAGGGCCCGGTGCAAATAAAATTATGGGACATTTGTATGCAAATAGTTATAGATTTTTTTAAAAAATTTCCATTGCAACTTAAAAGTCGAATGTATACTGAAATATTTTCTCCAACTCTCGGTAGATAGATAAATGACAGAACACTACCGCTTCTCTCCAATAAAAGTACTATATAGTATAATTTCTATTGTTCCTAAAGAATTTGTCTATGGCCGGCCTCATCTGCTCCGTTTATCTTCTGTCATTTTAGTCAGATATATACTTTTTGGAGGATTTCTTAGCACACATACAATTGCACAAATTATGGAATGAAATTGAAACAACACCTGAACATGGATGACCGAAGCTGGGTTGGTCGCCTTGTCCACTTGCACTTGGACAACCCAGCTGGGCGCTCGCTGCCGGTGATACCCCAGAGGGCACGCTACACTTTATCTTTCTCTTTGCACGGAGTCAATTACATTGAGAGGGAACTAAATCCTATAGAGAATTTGGGAATGGGATTACAGTATAGCACTAGAAGGACTCAAACCGAATGAAGAACAATCAGATGAATCCGAGAGATTTATCCAAGGGGGGTTTACTTACCATTGAAAACTGATGAGTAATTTGTTGAGTATCACCAGATTGGATCTCCTCCTCAAATAATTCCGCCCAAACGGCCAGAAATCCTGGAGCGCCATCAGTGGTGGCAGGGAAACGAGGAGGCGGGCTGAGAGAAGAAAGCAAGGGAGGCAACGTGGAGACGGAGTCGCAAGGCTCGTCCTCATTCATCTTGCTCAGCACACAAGCGTGGGTGTGTGGCCTATTCGCCGCCTTCATCAATGGGCATGACGTACCCCTGGGCGGGAGCCCTGTTGGTGCACCGGTTGCGAGAACTGGAGATGACCAGAGAAGGTAGAGGCGTGGAGGCTGGGGATGATCACATCGCTGGGAAGGATGATGTCCATGGCAAGGATAGAAAAAACATTGCTCGTCGGTGGAGAAGCGTGGGATGGAGAGAGCTACGGAAGTTGGAGGCGGTGCGGTGGGTGCGAGGTCGGCGAGTCGGCCCAATCGCTAGAAACGCTCCAGCAAGACAAAGCTAAACTGTAACGCAACGGTCCCACGAGCGGGACCCACGATAGCGATGCTTGGAACGTCCATGGGCAGCGGCAACCCTGGAAGCTTAGTGCTCTTTAGGATATTCATTTGCATGGCCTGCCGGTATCCAATTTGTAGACAATCAATTGTCATGAAAAAGTGAATCAGAAGGGCACGATTTCTAACGAACGGACTGGATCACGTACGTCAAAATATATGAAGAACCGCACAAAGGATTAAAAAAAGGACTTACCTTAATCCATGTTCTTGCTTGTACTCAATTTTTTCTTAAAATATAGGTATATTAATGAGCTTGGTTAATTAAATAATTATATTATTGTGTCTTGGAGAAACGTAATAATTATATAATTAAATAATTATATTTGATTCCCTAGACCCCGGGTCCCCAGCCGTCGGATCAACATCATGTACGGTCAGATTTATATGTAGCAAAAAATATCTCCGGTAGCAAAAATAAACACCCGGCAGCAACTGCATGTAGCAAAAAACGGTTCACCCACGAAATAAAAGAAACAGGCTGAGCTCGCCGGGCAGACCACCGGAGACTCGCCGACCTCGCCGGAGAGCGCGTAGCAAAAAAAAATGCTATTATAGCAAAAAATAGATATTGTCGGAGACATCGACGGGGAACTCGCCGGAGAACTCACCTAAGACCCAGTAGCAAACATATTTTTCATTTGTAGCAAAACCGTAAAAGTGTTGTAGCAAAAAATTTATTCGTAGGTTGCAAATCCGCAAAACAAATACCTCGTCGGAGAAATCAACAAAGACCTAAATCTTGTAGCAAAATATTTATTCATTAATAGCAACATTGCAGAACAGTTGTAGCACAAAAAAAAAATCTACCATCTCCGACCATCGCTGGTAGCATACTCGATCACCGAGGGTTGCAAAACTAGCCAGCATATGCAGCATCGCTGGTGCTGGTGTGCCATCGGCAGGGGACCATCGGGTGGCGTCTTCGACGGGGTGAAGATGTCCTCCGCCTCCGGCGGGGCTTGGTCTTGCCGGGCGGGGTCTTCAACAAGGCGCACCTGCTAAGACCTGATCTCGTCGGCGGGAGGTTGATTCGGCCGCCGATTTGGCGTTAGCTCGGTAGGCTCGGCCGCTCGGGAGTGGCGGCGAACGGCTGCGAGCCACGGCGACCGTCCTGCTAGAGCTTGGGGCGCAGCGGAGGATGTCGAGGCAGATGTTGATTTGGCCGGCGGGCGTGGCAGGATCCCACCTCTTAAATTCGTCGAGCCCGTGCGTGGCAGCGGTGGACGGCCATGGGTCGGGGCGGCGAGGCGCAAGGCGCTGGTCGCGGCGGCCAGCCAGCTTCGTTGGCAGCTCTGCTGCCCTATCTTTCCAGCACGGTGGCGTCTCCCTTGGTGGTGTCGGGATGGTGAGGTAGAGAGAAAAAAAAAGATGGAAAAAACGAGTGGAGGACGAAGAACCGTGGGAGGATAAGGAGAAAGTGGTGGGGCCCGGGCGGGGACACGCTAAGGCGGAGGATGTGATCGGTCCGTGCCCCCGGGGGCATACAATCATTTTCCAAACGTAATACCACAAGTGCGGTAAGTTTAATTGTTGTCCCAACCATCTTCCAACATTTTAATGTAGAAAGATCTAAGTTTTTTTTAAAAAAAAATTAGTCGTAAACTAAAGATGAAGATTGAAGTGCACAGTGAGAAAATATAACTGATTTAAACACACACAAAAAAGTACTACCACTACGGTAACACATCAAGAAAATGACTCCCTCTTTTCTTTTCCTGGCCGAGAATATCTCATCTCTTTCATCTGCACATTAATGCACCAAGCTTATCTGTTTTTTTTTAAGTTGTATCAATCATATTCTGGAAGAAAAAAAGCCAAGATGGCCGGTACAACACCAAGAATGCTACAACTCTACTATGTAATACAACACTACTCCACGATACAACGCCAAGTGGCAAACAACGCTTTTTCTACAAATCTGATGATAAACAACTCGCCTTGCCCAACATTCTACCACAAATGGCGAGAAGAGGAGCACATGGCTTCAGGCCCGCGTCACGAACCAAGCAAAACACACAAAAACATGACCTCGACTCTAAGGCAACCCGGAGCAAAGTACTTCCCCTCATGATCCTAGACCTAGAGGAATCGGCTAGTGGGACGCAGGATCCGGATAGACTCGGCGAATAGACCAATGAAGATGTGTTGCCATGTCGTACATTGCGCCCCTGGAGCACAAGCCCAGGGCTACATCAAACACCGATAGCGTCTCATTGCCCCTAATCTCCAATTGTTGCATCGCCCACACTCCTGATAGCCAAGACGACGTCTTCAAGAAGATAACAACGCCGTGGTGCCACCGCCGCCTGGTACGGTTGCCGGACCTAGGGTTTCGCTGACATCTAATGGGAGGGGAGGCACGATGAAGGCCATGAACACATCTTCAAGAAGGAAACAACGCCCGCAGACATCGTTGTGCTTAGCTTCGGCCTATGTCAAGTAGCGATTTTGCCCGAGCCAATCACCTTGACCAGAAGACTTACGAAGTTGGACTCGAGAGGGAGGGCGAAGATGAAAGCCATTGGCTTGAGACACCACCACCGAGAGGAGAGGAACACCGATGTATTAGAAGGGCATCGACCACCACCGGCACCACTACGGCCACCGAAACCTAGACCACTGCCACGGCCAGCACCACCTCGGTGCCAGCAAGACGCCGCGGTCAAGTGCTACCAGCACCAGCATCGCACATGGTTGCTGCCACGACCAGAAATGTTATCCTGCCCAAGCCCATCTGGGCCCGACTCGGCCCGGAGCTCACCATCACGTGCAAGAGCGCTTCCGCTGTGAGGTGGCCGAGCTAGGATCATCGGTGCCAAAACTGCTCGTCTCCCGGAGCTGGAAGCACCTCGCCGCTGCCTCGCTACCATAACCTTACACCATCCCCACACGCGCACGAAGAGGTCCCGCCGCCGCCCGAGCCTTTCCTGGTTGGATCTCTACCGGCGGTGAGAAGGGGGATGTGGGAGGAGCAGGCCTGCGGCTACCGACGTGGTCGCCCCCGAGCCGCCAAGGGTTGGGGTTCATTGGCTGTTTCTCTCGAGTAAATCGCACCTTTCGTTGAATCAGTCGGATGCAATACCAAAATAGGCTGGTGAGTACTGGCCAGCGTGGGATTTGGCAGGCCTATGTACTAGTTGAAAACAAGGTTTAAAATAGTGATATTTCTCTACTAATAGCACGCTATAGTAGATTTGAAGGATCCACGCTAAATTTCAGTAATTTTTCTAGCTATGGCGCTATTTGTGAAATAGCATGCTATATCGCGCTAAAACTTCATAGCGTTAGCGTGCTATTTTTTCAAGCTAAATTGATTTCACTTTTTCGTGGTGATAAACTACAAACTTTTGGTTCCTCTTCTAGATTAGAACATAATAAATAATTTATACTATGTTATTGCTTTGTGGAATGTTGATGTTAGCCTTCTGGAAAATTGGAGATTTTGTTGTATGTGGTTATGTATGTATGATTGAGTACTTTTTCGACTAAATATCTAACCTTTTTAGCGAAATTCTTTATTTTTAGGCTATATTTGGTTTTTTTTCAAAACGCTATTTGAAATGTAGCACGCAATTAGCAGGATATAGCGTCCATAGCGTTTGAAGAAGGCTGACGCTATTTCATTTAGCACGCTATTTTAAATCTTGGTTAAAAATGTATATATGTTTCAGACATCATGGCTTTCTCTAAAGAGAGTAGCTTTAGAATAGTAGATGTGGTTTCTCTTGAAACCACAATGCTCCGTGCCCACCGGCAAGTGCACCGCCTTAGAGTTTGAAGGACAAATCATAGGGGCATCGCTAAGGATCGGAGTCCGATTTTTGATTCCCATGGGCCCAACGTGCAGCCGGACGATTCCCAATCAGACCCAGCGGTATGCCACTATGTGCGTGATTCCAGGGAAGTTGCTACGAGTACGTATGATTTCACTAGTAGAAAAATGGGCATCCATCTAAGTCATAGATACCGGTTCCCTTACGAACCGGTACTAAAGGTGCATTAGTACCGGTTGCACTGCCCAGACCTTTAGTACCGGTTCGTAAGGACCTTTAATACCGGTTCGTGACACGAATCGGTACTAAAGGGTTCGCGTCAGCTGAAAAACCTTTAGTACCGGTTCGTGTCACCGGTACTAAAGGGTAGCCTTTAGTACCGGTTCGTGTCACGAACCGGTACTAAAGGTTTTCTGCTCCCCACGCAGCTCCACACCCCCGTGGATCGCCTTTTTGACACTGTAAAATAGAAAAGAAAATGATACAAAATTCAAAAAATAAAATGTTTTCAGATTCTTGTATGTTATGCAACCTACTATTAGGAAAAATTAACAAATTTGAATTTTCACTTTTTTTGCAAAAAAGTTTTGAAAAATGGTAAAACCGCAATAACTTTTGCATACGACGTCGAAAAAAAACGTATAATATATCAAAAAATCATAGGAAAAAGTTACATCCGATTTCACCGGGTTTACCCGGTTAGCCAATTTTTAGATTCTCAAAATTCCAAATGAAAATATGAAAGCAGGAAGATTTTAGGTTTTTCCCAAAAATTTAGAATTTAGAATTTTCTTTATTTTTTAAAAATTAATAATTATAAGATTTTTTGAATCCCAGAATATTACTATTACTTTTAGCAAATTATAAGATTTTCAAATTTTCAGGTTTAAGGTTTGGCAAAAAAAATATTAAAAAATTAAAAAATAAATAAAAATAATACAAATTAAAAAGTTAATTTTATTTATTTATTCAACATTATTATTACATCATTACTTTTGTTTATTAAAAAAATTATTTGCAATACAAATAATAAAGAAGTGTGACATCGACCAACATGTTAATAGGATTGATATGATAGTACTATCAACAACATGCGCGCGAAGCACTTGGAAGTGGGACGGAAAGGAACCGGAAGTTAAGTGTGCTAGTGTTGGAGTAGTGTGAGGATGGGTGACCGACCGGGAAGTTTGACCAAGGGTAAGTAATTGACTAGAGATTAAGTGTAGTTAGAGACTAACGGAAATATTAGAAATTGTGAAAAAAGGGAGTGAAAAATAATTAGAAAAAAATGGATAAAAAAATTAAACGAAATAGCCTTTTTGTGAAAAAATAAAAAAAAGATCTCCAACACCGCGGGCACCTTTAGTACCGGTTCGTAAGAACCGTACTAAAGGTTGGATTTTACCGGATAATTAGTACCGGTTCCAAAACCGGTACTAAAGGGCCTTTGGAACCGGTACTAAAGGGGGGTTTTCTACTAGTGTTTAGAGCAATTCCAATAGTATAGCCAACTGTTGGCTATAACAAGATGCCATGTCATTTGTAGTCACCATATATCTAACATGTATAATAGTTGGCTATAAGAATGAACTACTTTACTAACACATGACCCACCTTTCACTCTCACAAAGTGCCTAGGAGCACGTGCAAGAGCTGGCTATTGCATAGTAGTCCACCTCTCTTCTCTCTCCCCTTCTCTCCTCCAACTCATCTAAGATATATTATTTAATGTCTTATAGCCAGCTGACTGGACTCTATTGTACTTGCTCTTACAGTGGCATCACGCCATATTCAATTTTTACAGTTAGGAAATTAATTTCTTATTCCATATAAGCGAATTAGCAAAAATGAGTTTCCACATTATTCAGCTTGCTTCCTAGGAAAGAGATCCTGTTTCCATTGTTACACAAATCTGCTTCTGATGCATCTGAAACAAAAGGCGGTAATCCTGAACGTATGGAAAGAAGGGCCGTAGAGCTGGAAACCTGTCTGGAATCCATGGCTACGTACTGTCCTTTATTTTTTGAGCATACACACACTTGTGCCCTTGTGCGCCACCAACGACCCAAGATGGCAAGATGGGATCGAGCGTGAGTGCCTAACCAAGATTGTCACGGATATCTGCTTTCTATAATTCGGATTGGATGCATTTGAAACAAAATCACGTTTCCAATGTGATGCGAACCTGCTTCCTATGAAAGGGAAGTTCCTTTCACACGCACCAAAACTATATTTCCATACAAAACTTATGTTTCCGTAACCATGAAGAATCTGCTTTCATCTGAATAAAATTTGCTTCCATTTAACAGAAATATACATAAGTGTGATGTTTCCAATGGTGTTGTACTTTGCTTCAAGTGAATTTTGGGCACGTAAAGATCTACAACCTAGGAGATGCAAAATATATGACCACATATCGGTATATATAAATCTAATGTTAATTTAATTTCACAATTACCCATAGTTGAGGACTACAAGGATTTTTTTGAGAGAAACTACCCATTTCATTAACTGTAAATACGGATTACATGTACCAGATACAACATGTGACCATGTGGGAGTACACGTTAAGGAACGTATGCAGGAAACACAAAAAAATGAAAAATGCAGAAAAGGGCTTCGCAGCAGGCATCTTCTTCCTCGTTTTCTGGATATAAACCAGCACCATCGCCGATGCCGGCGTTTTGAGTCTATGAAGAAGCCCCAGCATAAGGATTTACTGTCCACAAAAATTAGAAAATAGGCACAACAACTGCTATTACCTTCTCACTGGATGTAGTCATTGAAGTGAGCGGTGGAAGCAGCCTATATGGCCCTCAGATTTGGCCACGGGATTGTATTCTAGACGGCCTGGTTAAGCTGCCTCTTACACCACCTGCGCCGGCCGCCGCTCGTTGATGCCCCGATGACGCCTTCTCGCAGCGGAGCATGACGCCATCGCACGAGACGAGCCACGTGGAGGCAGAGGCGGCGGTCACGACCTAGAGGGGAGGAAGCTGCGCTGTGGGAGAGATTTGGGAGAGGCGGCGGTCAATGAGGTTGCATTATTCATATCTGCTCGCATAAGAATTAGGGAATCATCAGCAAAAAGTAAATGAGATACTGACGGTGCATTCCTGCACACCCTAACGCCTTCGATGCCACGAACCTCCTCTTTATGAGCCAGTAAACTAGAAAGACCTTCTGCACATAACAGGAATAAATAAGGAGACAACGGATCCCCCTGACGGAGACCCCTGCTAGGAATAAAACCATCTGTATCTTGATCATTATATCTCACCTTATACTTGACCGACCTGATACACGCCATGATGAGACCGACAAAATCATGATGAAATCCCAGCCTTATCATCATCCTCTCAAGGAAAATCCACTCGACTCGGTCATATGCTTTGTGCATATCCAACTTAACTGCACAATACCCCTTCTTCCCTGTCTTTTTGTTTTTAATACAATGCATACTTTCATAAGCAATTAAGATATTATCAGTAATTAACCGACCAGGGACAAAAGCACTTTGGACATTAGAAATAACTTCATCCAGAATAACCTTTAACCTCAGGGCAATCATTTTGGATATTACCTTGTATAGAACATTGCATAGACTTATTGGTCTGAATTGGGATATTTTCTCCGGGGAGTCCACTTTAGGAATTAGGACTATTACTGTATCGTTCCAACCCTCAGGTATCACCTTGCTATTTATAGCCTCCAGGACTTCTTTGACAATTGAATCCCCAATAATACCCCAACATTTTTTAAAGAAGAGAGCATGCAATCCATCCGTCCCGGGTGCTTTTGTATCACCAATAGAAAAGAGGGCCTTCTTAACATCCTCAGGTGTATAATCAGCAATCAGACCATTGTTCATTTGATCAGTCACTTTCGGAATCACTCTAGATAATAAACCAGGGTCGGGCTCATCAACCTCAGTAGTAAACAAACCAGCAAAATAATCAGAGATAAGAGGGTTTAAATATGCTGTACCCTCTATATGATTCCCATTATCATCAATGAGCTTCTTAATCCTATTTTTCTTCCTCCTAGCCGAAGCAGCATTATGAAAATAATTTGTGTTACGATCACCATATTTCAACCAATCCACTCTACTCTGAGCCTAGTGCATCTCCTCCATTTCAAGGAGTTTCTCAATTTCCTCCGCTAACTCCTTCTGGCGAGCTAGATTCTCTAGGGACATAGACTGGCGCACTTGATGACCCACAAGTATAGGGGATCGCAACAGTCTTCGAGGGAAGTATTACCCAATTTATTGATTCACACAGGGGAGACAAAGAATACTTGTAAGCCTTAACGGAGTTGTCAATTCAGCTGCACAAACAGACTTCCTCGCAAGAGTTTATCGGTAGTAAGTTTTATGGCGTGGAAATAGCGAAATAACAACTTGAAATAAAGACAGCGTAGTGATTATAGTAAACAAGAGGATTAAAATACGTAGGCACAGGGACGGATTTAACGGGCGTTGCATGGATGAGAGAAACTCATGTAACAATCAAAGCATGGGCATTTGCAGATAATAATAAAACGGTATCCAAGTACTAATCAATCAATAGGCATGTGTTCCATATTTAGTCGTACGTGCTCGCAATGAGAAACTTGCACAACATCTTCTGTCCTACCAGCCGGTGGCCTCTAGGGAAACTACTGGATATTAAGGTACTCCTTTTAATAGAGTACCGGAGCAAAGCATTAACACTCCGTGAACACATGTGATCCTCACATCACTACCATCCCCTCCGGTTGTCCCGATTTCTGTCAATTCGGGGCCATTGGTTCCGGACAGCGACATGTGTATACAATTGCAGGTAAGATCAATAAAAAATGCATATCATGATGAAACAATAACATGTTCAGATCTGAGATCATGGCACTCGGGCCCTAGTGACAAGCATTAAGCATAACAAGTTGCAACAATATCATAAAAGTTACATCTACGGATACTAGGCACTATGCCCTAACAATCTTATGACTATTACATGACCAATCTCATCCAATCCCTACCATCCCCTTCAGCCTACAGCGGGGGAATTACTCACACATGGATGCTGGCATGGTCGATGGAGGCGTTGGCGGTGATGGCGGTGAAGATCTCCTCCAATGCCCGTCCGGCGGAGTGCGAAACGGAGACTTGGCTCCGAGACGGAGTTTCGCGATGTGGCGGCTCTCGGAGGGTTTCTGCGACTTCGACTTCTCTCCGTGCGTTTTGGTCGAAACCAATAAGTGGTCCGAAGGGGGCGTCGGAGGCCGGCCGAGGGGGCCACACCACATGGCTGCGCGGGCCCCCGGGCCCATGGTGTGGGGCCCTCGGGCCTCCACCTCTCTTGCCCTTTTGGCTCCGTATTTTGGTAAAATAGGGCCTTCTGCAAGAATTCCGGGATTTTCCGAAAGTTGGATTTCTGCACAAAAACGAGACACCAGAATTTCTGCAAAAACAGCGTTAGTCCGTGTTAGTTGTATCCAAAATACACAAATTAGAGGCAAAACAATAGCAAAAGTGTTCGGGAAAGTAGATACGTTTTGGACGTATCAACTCCCCTTAGCTTATTGTCCTCAAGCAATTCAGTTAACAACTGAGCGATAAAAGAACTTTCACGAACACATTTGCTCATATGATGTATATATTCTCATGCTATGGCTAATACTTAAGCAGTTCATAATGAGATACATGCAAATAAGATCATCCAACAGCTATGTCAATCATGGAGAGGTACCAACAATTAATAATAAGCATCATGAATCATGTATGTAAGCAAGATTGCAATGTTCATAAGAGAATATGATAAAGTGGTATCTCGCTTGCCGTATTTGATCGGCAAAACATAAATGCCGAGGCACCTCTTGAGTTCATAGAAAGACTAGAAGTAGTGATTGTCAAAGATAAAAGCATCAAAGTTATACCACAATCAATCATATTTTGAGACAAGCTTATTATACTAAGAATGACAGTTGTGCTCTCAAGACAGTGCTCAAAGAAAGAATGGAGACACAACATAAAAGTAAAAGATTGACCCTTCGCAGAGGGAAGCAGGATTAACATGCGCTAGAGCTTTTCATTTGTAAAACAGAGTAAAATTATTTTGAGAGGTGTTTGTTGTTGTCAACGAATGGTAATGGGTACACTAACTACCTCATCAACCGGACTCACAAGAGCGGCTTCCATTTATTTATTTTTGGTTGGCACTCCTTCCAACCTTTCTTTCACAAACCATGGCTAATCGAATCCTCGGGTGCCTGCCAACAATCACATACCATGAAGGAGTGCCTTTTTATTTAAGTTTTATTATGATGATGACACTCCCCCAACCTTTGCTTACACAAGCCATGGCTAACCGAATCCTTGGGTGCCTTCCAACAATCACAAACCATGGAGGAGTGTCTATTTAAGTTAATTAATTTGGGATGGAATCCCATTGCCAGCTCTTTTTGCAAAATTATTGGATAAGCGGATGTGCCACTAGTCCATATGAGAGTCCGTCAAAAGTAAATGACAAGGTTGAAAGCTAAACACCACATACTTCCTCATGAGCTATGAAACATTAACACAAATTGAGAAGCATTTTGAAAGTTTTAAAGGTAGCACATGAGAATTTACTTGGAATGGTTTGAAATGCCATGCATAGGTATTTATGGTGGACACTTTGGAACAACTTGGTTTTCAGGTGTTTGGAAGCACGAGCGGCGTTACCGCTCAGTACAAGTGAAGGCTAGCAAAAGACTAGGGAGCGACAAATCAAGAGAGCAGTAACTGTCATAATCATGCTTGCGGCAAAATAAATTAACGGAGGCATAAAAGTGATACAAGAGCAATATAAATCATCGAGGCTTAATTGACTTTTTGTTCAGTCATATGCATGCGTGAGCATGTGCCAAGTCGATATAAATGAATTATTCAGAGGAGGATACCACAATGCCATACTTACTTATGAATAAAACAATGCAAGCAAACATCCATGACATGCTACTCATATTAATAAATTGGAACTAAACATGAGAGATCATGAACTACTAGACTTTCTCAAATAACATATACCTCATATGAACCAACTAAGCATGCTCATATGGATGAGTATATGTACAAAAATGAAAGCAAATAGAGTTCATACCAGCCTCTCACCACAATCAGATTGTCGTAGATCGTCATTATTGCCTTTTCACTTGTGTAGCTTGGATAATATGAAATGAAAACCACGCTCCAGCCACCGAAGACCATTGAACTGATGATGAACTTTACAAACCAAAGAAGAACAGCAAATATTTTTGGTATTTTCGAATTAGAAACAAGAGAAAGAAAACAAGCAAACAAAGCGAAATCTTTTTGGTTTTCTCATAGCAAACCAACGATAGCAAATAAAGTAAACTAAGAGCAAGGAACCAAATAAACAAATGGTGAAGAGAAACAACAGAAATATTTTTGGTCTTTTTGTGTTTTAGGAGAAAACCAAAGTGAAAACAAAAGAATGCAAACTAACAGAAACACAGAAAAGCAGGATGACAGAAATCTGCCAAATCCTGACAGCAGTACAGAAATAATTAAAAATCTTCCATTGCTCAGACCAAAAAGTGTTCAACTAATGAAAGTTAGATAACAACCTGGGAACATGCTCAAAAATTGGCAACTCAAAATAACGTTCTGGCTGTGCGTACGAATTTTTTGGTAACAGCACAGAATCTGTTTTTGGACAGCACTTCCCCAAATATCATCTCCCTCTCATTAGAAAACCACTCTAGAGACTAAACAAGTATGTACAAGTATCCAGCAACCATAATATGCAAAGAATGAGTGATGCCGGTATACCTCCCCCCAAGCTTAGGCTTTTGGCCTAAGTGGAGTTCATTCCCAACGAGGGTCGGAGTTCCACGCCGGTGGATCGTACATGGAGTGGTAATAGGGCCCCTTGCGCAGAAGAATATCGTGGAGGCTCCACATGACCATGATGTTGTATGAGGAGCTTGCTGCATCGGATGAAGAGTCGGGATGCTCTCGGCCTCCTCCACATCTTCCCTTGCACGACGGCTTTCCCTTTCTATGTATGCGTTTAGCTCATTTTCTGATCGACCACCCGTCCCTGGCATCAAGGTTAAACAAAGCAGGTGCAGGCAAGCGTACTAATTTTTCAATTTTCTTAATTATACTCCAACTTTTCTTATACAAAGTTATCCTATAATGCAGGTTGTTCAAACTATATGCATCTGAAATAAACTCATGCCTGATCATGGAGAAAACATCAAGTTTCTCTATAGAAAGCGGAATATCTAAATGGTGAGGACCTACACCATGCATGGCTAATAAGCGAGAGGCAATAAGACCTCCACAAATTCCTCCTTTCTCACGGTTAGTAGCAAGTCTACAAGCTATTAAAGCACCCAAATTATAAGTCCTATCCTGTTGCAAAGCAGCAGCTAAGAAAGCCAAGTCTTGGACAGATAATTTACCTCCAGTTCTTCTCGCAAGAACGCACTTTGTAATGAAATAGGCAAAATAGCGAATGGCTGGATGTTGAATGCTACTAATCTTACCACCATCATTGGAGAAGCTCCTCCCATTACAAATCCTTGTATAAAGATTCGAGAGCTCCCGCGGTGTTCCCCTGATCTTCTCGCAAGATCCCCATCGCGGCACTCTAATCGCTGTACAAAAATCACTGAAAGGCAAGTCGATAGTTTTGTTATAAATCTTATACCGGACCATGGGGTCAGTTTGAGACCGGTGAAATTCGAAATCCTGCACAACCGACACCGTTAGTTTAGCATATTGGTGAGGTTCACCAATAGTAAAATCTCCCAATCCTGCATTGGAAATTAGTGTCTGAACGTCTTGCAGGATTCCTGCATTCCGCATAAAGTCCGTGCATGGGTAATAAGAGGGGTAAACTCCCTCTTCACAATGAACTCTCATGACTTGCTGTACCTCCAACTCTTCTTGGTTAAGTTGGTGCATACTTCCTTCCATTTTCTGAAATTTTTCAACAATCATTATAAAATTTGATTTCAAGGTATGTAATTGAAGGGAACTACTATAGGAACTTGCTAGAGTACTAAACATGCATCAAAACTAATTTCTTCCACTTAGAACAAGCATGCAAGCTCACTAAACATGTTATCTACAGCAGCAAAATATTCAAGATATACTCAACCAAATGAAATTCTAATTGGACAATCAAAGGAGTCACATACCAAGGAGTAAATGTGCCAAATTTCAAACAATCTGGGCTGAGCAAGGAGATCGAAAAATCGCGAGTTCTTGAGCAGAAACACGAGTGAGAGAAACTTGAGAGCTTTTTCGGGAGAGAGAAGATGCTGGGAGGAAGAGATGATGAAGTGGGGCAAGGGTGGCCCACACACAAGGTGGCGGCCTTTTGGCCGCTGGTATGGTGTCCCTGTGCCCCACGGTCATCCTCTGTGCTCCCAGATGCCTCGTAAAATAGGACCAACGGTTTAATTTTTAGAGAACTTCATTTCATTTCGGGTATTAAATTTGAGGAAAATGATTTCTAAAATCTTAAATGACTAAAGCATATTGCAAAAAAAAAGTGCTACAGCAAGTAAAATAGGTGAAGGGAGAAAGAAAGAAAGAAGTGTTGTTTAGCTCTTTTATGCAATAAAATATACTTGTTAACAAGGTTGATCAAGTCTTGCTACCAAATAAATTTTATATGACATAAGAAGAAATAAACCTCAAATCAATCATGTTACCTTATATTGAATTGATATGGATCCAATCACAAGAGTTTGATATTCCTCTTTAGGCTCATATATAGGACAATCAATGGATCCCACTTTGATAGTTTTCACATTAAAAATTGTATTGACTCCACATACTTTATCAATCCTCTTGGGAAAATAGACGGTGTGTTCCTTATCATCAACATTGAAAGTAACTGATGTCTACGGGAGCTTCTATTCTTGTAGACAGTGTTGGGCCTCCAAGAGCAGAGGTTTGTAGAACAGCAGCAAGTTTCCCTTAAGTGGATTACCCAAGGTTTATCGAACTCAGGGAGGAAGAGGTCAAAGATATCCCTCTCAAGCAACCACCCAATCACAAAGCAAGAAGTCTCTTCTGTCCCCAACACACAAATACACTTGTCGGGTGTACTAGTTCGGCGAAGAGATAGTGAAATACAAGTAATATGGATGTATATGAGTGGTAATAGCAATCTGAATAAAATATGGCAGCGAGTAAACATGCAGCAAAACAGTAAACAAACGGAGATTCGATGCTTGGAAGCAAGGCCTAGTGGACACTCTCAACAATGATCACATAATAGGACTACTCTACACCCTTTTGTTGGATGATGAACACATTGCGTAGGATTACACGAACCCTCAATGCCGGAGTTAACAAGCTCCACAATGCAACGTTCATATTTAAATAACCTTAGAGTGCAAGATAGATCAATACGACTAAACCAAGTACTAACATAGCATGCACTGTCACCTTCATGCTTATGTAGGAGGAATAATACACATCAATACAATCATAGCAATAATTAACTTCATAATCTACAAGAGATCATAATCATAGCCTACGCCAAGTACTCACACGGTGCACTGTCACCATTACACACGTGGAGGAGGAATAGAGTACTTTAATAACATCACTAGAGTAGCACATAGATGATATTCAACTAGATCACATAAAGAGAGATGAACCACATAGCTACGGAGCCCTCAACCCCGGGGTGAATTACTCCCTCCTCATCATGGAGACACGATGGCGGTGAAGATGGCGGTGAAGACGGCGGTGGAGATGACTGGGGCAATTCCCCGGCGAGTGCGGAACAGAGACTTCGTCCCCGTTGGAGTTTCGCGATGTGGCGCGCCCTGGATGTTTTCTGGAGTTTCGTGAAGAGGTATCGAAGTTTTAGGTCACGACGGCAAATAGGCGAAGAGTCGGAGTCGGAAGAGTCCCGAGGGGCCCACCCACAGGTGGGGTGACCACCCTCCAGGGCGCCGGCCTGGGGAGGAGCCTGGCCTCCCGCTTGCCCTTCTGGCTCCGTGAGTCTTCCGACGAAATAGAATTTCTGTAATTTTTCTGGATTTTTCCGAGCACTTTGGTTTTTGGGCCTTTTCTGCAATAAACAGACATAATAACCAGGAACTGGCACTGTGGCATCTTGTTAATAGGTTAGTTCCGAAAACGCATAATAATGACATATAATGTGTATAAAACATGTAGGTATCATCAATAAAGTAGCATGGAACATAAGAAATTATAGATACGTTTGAGACGTATCAAGCATCCCCAAGCTTAGTTCGCTCGTCCCGAGAGGTAAAACGATAACAAAGATAATTTCTGAAGTGACATGCCATCATAACCTTGATCATACTATTGTACAGCACATGAGATAAATGCAGAGATTCAATAATGAAGATAATGAGTAAACAAATGAATCATATAACAAAGACTTTTCATGAATAATACTTTCAAGACAAGCATCAATGAGTCTTGCATAAGAGTTAACTCATAAGCAATAAATTCTTAGTAAAAAGCTTTGAAACAACACAAAGGAAGATATAAGTTTCAGCGGTTGCTTTCAACTTTAACATGTATATCTCATGGATAATTGTCAACACAAAGTAATATAACAAGTGCAATAGGTAAAAATGTAAGAATCAATGCACACAATTTACACAAGTGTTTGCTTCTAAGATAGAAAGAATAGGTAAACTGACTCAACACTAAAGTAAAAGAATGGCCCTTCAAAGAGGAAAGCATCGATTGCTATATTTGTGCTAGAGCTTTGATTTTGAAAACATATAGAGAGCATAAAAGTAAAGTTTTGAGAGGTGTTTGTTGTTGTCAACGAATGGTAGTGGGCACTCTAACCCCCTTGCCGGACAAACCTTCAAAGAGCGGCTCCCATTTTATTTTATTTTTGGGTGGCACTCCTTCCAACCTTTCTTTCACAAACCATGGCTAACGAATCCTCGGGTGCCTGCCAACAATCTCATACCATGAAGGAGTGCCTTTTTATTTTAGTTTTATTATGATGACACTCCTCCCCACCTTTGCTTTCTCAATCCATGGCTAACCGAATCCTTTGGGTGCCGTCCAACAATCACATACCATGGAGGAGTGTCTATTTTTGTTAATTAATTTGGGACTGGGAATCCCATTGCCAGCTCTTTGCAAAATTATTGGATAAGCGGATGAAGCCACTAGTCCATTGGTGAAAGTTGCCCAACAAGATTGAAAGATAAACACCACATACTTCCTCATGAGCTATAAAACATTGACACAAATAAGAGGTAATAACTTTTGAATTGTTTAAAGGTAGCACTCAAGCAATTTACTTTGGAATGGCGGAGAAATACCATGTAGTAGGTAGTTATGGTGGACACAAATGGCATGAATATTGGCTCAAGTATTTGGATGCATGAGAAGTATTCCCTCTCGATACAAGGTTTAAGCTAGCAAGGTTATTTGAAGCAAACTCAAGTATAAAATGGTGCAGCAAGACTCACATATAAACATATTGTAAGCATTATAAGACTTTACATCGTCTCCTTGTTGTTCAAACACCTCAACCAGAAAATATCTAGACTTAGAGAGACCAATCATGCAAACCAAATTTTAACAAGCTCTATGTAATTATTCATTAATAGGTACAAGGTACATGATGCAAGAGCTTAAACAAGATCTATATGAGCACAACAATTGCCAAGTATCACATGATTCAAGACATTATACCAATTACTACATGTAACATTCCCCGTTTCCAACCATATAACAATTAACGAAGCAGTTTCAACCTTCGCCATGAAAATTAAAAGCTAAGAACACATGTGTTCATACGAACCAGCGTATCTCTCCCAAACAATCATTTATTCAAACAAAAACAAAAACATACAGACGCTCCAAGTAAAGTACATAAGATGTGATTGAATAAAAATATAGTTTCAGGGAGGAACCGATGATGTTGTCGATGAAGAAGGATGCCTTGGGCATCCCCAAGCTTAGACGCTTGAGTCTTCTTGAAATATGCAGGGATGAACCACCGGGGGCATCCCCAAGCTTATACTTTTCATTCTTCTTGATCGTAGTATATCATCCTCCTCTCTTGACCCTTGAAAACTTCCTTCACACCAAACTTCAAGCAAACTCATTAGAGGGTTAGTGCATAATCAAAAATTCACATGTTCAGAGGTGACACAAACATTCTTTTCACTTCTGGACATTGCATAAAGCTACTGGACATTAATGGATCAAAGAAATGAATCCAACATAGCAAAAGAGGCAATGCGAAATAAAAGGCAGAATCTGTCAAAAACAGAACAGTCCGTAAAGACGAATTTAAAGATGGCACCAGACTTGCTCAAATGGAAAAACTCAAAACTAATGAAAGTTGCGTACATATCGGAGGATCACGCTCGTAAATTGGCAGATTTTTTGAATTTTCTACAGAGGCCTGTGCCCAGATTCGTGACAGACAATGCTGTTTCTGCGCAATCCCAAATATAACATCATCTTTAACATAGAAACTTTACTTGGCACAAAAACATGATAAGGAGAGGTTGCTACATTAGTAAACAACTTCCAAGACACAAATATAAAACAAAGTACTGTAGCAAAATAACACATGGGTTATCTCCCAGAAGTTCTTTCTTTATAGCCATTAAGATGGGCTTAGCAGTTTTAATGATGCACCAAGAAATAGTATTTGAAGCAAAAGAGAGCTTCAAGAGATAATTCAAAACACATTTAAGCCTAACATGCTTCCTATGCAGAAGAATCTTATACACAAATGAATTCATGAAGAGCAAAGTGACAAGCATAAGAGGATAAAACAGAGTAACTTAAAGATTCTCAACATAAAGAGGGAAACTTAATATTATTAAGATGCATATAACTATATTTCCCTCTCATAATAACTTTCAGTAGCATCATTGATGAAATCCACAATATACCCGTCACTCAAAACATTCTTATCATGGTTCATATGCATAGAAGTATCATTAATTTTGGCATAAGAAGAGTTATTCTCATTAATAGTAATTGGAGCAAGATTATTATCAAGAATTTGAACATGGTAAACAAGTTGCATACTAAGGGAATGGTTTTTGGCAAGCCCATCATAACTATGACAAGTTTCATAAGGATAATTGTAACATGTGTCATATACATCTCTATAGCAATTATCTAAACCAGAATATGTAATATCATCATTTTCACTAAAAGCAGAGGTCTCAAATACAGGATCTTCAAGCACAACATCCCCAAGCTTAGAGCTTTCAATATCATCGTTTAAGGGGACATGAATAATGCTATCATCATTACTTTCATAATCAGTACCAAAGAGATTTTCAATATCAAAGGCAGTGTGCTCATCTAAATCATGATCACTAATATGGGTAAAGGGTATAGGAAGATCATCGTACTCAGATTCATTATCATAATAATCATTAGGAGCAACATACTTACGGTTACCTAGCGTTATCTCATTCACGCGGGGATACGCCGTTACCTCTTTCTTTTTATTCCCTTCTTCTTCCTTCTTCTTCTTCTTCTCTTCTTCCCTCTCCTCGCTTCCTTCTTTAGGAGGAAGAGGCTTGAAGGGTGGCTTGTCCGTATAACCTGATTTACTTTTAGAAACAATAGAAGAAACTTGGGAGGATCCCTCCTTTTCATTAATTAATTGAAAACACACAACGGTCCTATCATATTTTGGCAAGGTGTCATTTTCTAAAATATTCTGTGTAAGTATTTGTATGGCAATTATTAATGCAGTAAGAAAAACACCATGCAGGGACATCATCAATATCAAGATCGTTAATATTTAACAAAGAAATTTTCTTGATAACTCTTCACATTTCAAAAATAAGGTAAGTTCATCATGCTGATTAGGAATAATTTCATCATCACAATACAAATTTGCAGCACTCATGGGGTTTGAATTATCATTGGAGGAGCATTGAAAATTAAAATGACCAACTCTATGGCAAAGTTCACAAATAAAAGGATAGAGGGCACACACTTTTTCTCCAAGATCATCTAGAGCTCTAGACCACTTTCTAGTTTTTTCATTTCTGATGGATACAATATTCATCTTCTATTTGATTAATTCCACAAGGTCTATGTATTCCACAAAAATTAACATGCTTATAGGAAATAGCATTTCAGGAGTTTGAGCATGTTTTTGCAATCATTAACAACAATTTCATTCTTCATGCAAGCCTCTTTAAAAGGTTCATGATACTTATCAAAATTCTTCCTAGGCAATTCAATGTGAGAAGCAAAAGCTTTATAAAAATTTGCAACAACTTGAGAGTCAAGACCATAGGTAGCACTCATATTTCGAAATTCATCAGTATTCATAAAAGTTTCAATACATTCATAATCATAGTTTATACCTTTCTTTACCTTTGTCATTCTCCCAATCTTCAGCGTTCTCCTTAATCCGATCAAGAAGGTCCCTTTTAAACTCTTCTTTGTTGCGCGTGAATGATCCAGAACAAGTAGTATCCAGCAAGGTCTTATCTTGAAAAGAAAGTCTTGCATAGAAATTATCGATGATGATATTACCTGGAGCTCATGATTGGGGCATTTGAGCATTAAAGACTTCAACCTCTCCCATGCTTGGGCAATACTCTCTCCATCATGAGGCGAAATTATATATATGGTTTCGATCTTTGTGAATTTCACTTGGAGGATAGAACTTAGAACAAAATAGAGGCATAATATCCTTCCAATCAAAGAGCGCCCGTCCTTCAGCAGTTTATACCAATGCGCCGCTTTACCAGACAGCGACATAGAGAATAGTTTCTTCTTCACTTCATCCATAGAGATACCTGCACACTTGAATAACCCGCATAATTCATGCAAAAACAGTAAATGATTCCCCGGATGGACAGTTCCATCCCCTTCATAGCGGTTATCCATAACACGTTCAATAATTTTCATAGGTATTTTATACGGAATACTTTCAGCAGGTGGATTTAAAATATCAGAAGCATCATTAGAGTTATCGCATATGGGAGATAAAGCATCATCAGAGCAAAATATTTCTTCTAAAGCGGAGGAGCAAAAAGATTATTTTTATGTAAACTAGCTTCCCCAAGCTTAGACTTCTTCATAGCATTAGCAGTAATTGCATTCTTACCAATAACATTGCTATTGTCATGCAAATAAGGTTCCATAGGTTTTTTAATTTTCGCATCAAACAATTCTAAATTAGGAAAAAGATTAAAAAGCTCACCAATTTTTTTGTTGTTTTCCATTATGCCTAACTAGTGAAAATAAAAACAAGAAACAAAAAGATGTAATTGCAGAGTCTAAAGGAAATAGCTTCGAGCACACACACAATGGCGTCAGAAAAGTACTGTTACACGGAGGAGTATTAGTGCCTTTTACCTTTCCTCCCGGCAACGGCGCCGGAAAAGTGCTTGATGTCTACGGGAGCTTCTATTCTTGTAGACAGTGTTGGGCCTCCAAGAGCGAGGTTTGTAGAACAGCAGCAAGTTTCCCTTAAGTGGATTACCCAAGGTTTATCGAACTCGGGGAGGAAGAGGTCAAAGATATCCCTCTCAAGCAACCCAAATCACAAAGCAAGAAGTCTCTTGTGTCCCCAACACACCAAATACACTTGTCAGGTGTATAGGTGTACTAGTTCGACGAAGAGATAGTGAAATACAAGTAATATGGATGTATATGAGTGGTAATAGCAATCTGAATAAAATATGGCAGCGAGTAAACATGCAGCAAAACAGTAAACAAACGGAGATTCGATGCTTGGAAGCAAGGCCTAGGGATCCTGCTTTCACTAGTGGACACTCTCAACAATGATCACATAATAGGACTACTCTACACCCTTTTGTTGGATGATGAACACATTGCGTAGGATTACACGAACCCTCAATGCCGGAGTTAACAAGCTCCACAATGCAACGTTCATATTTAAATAACCTTAGAGTGCAAGATAGATCAATACGACTAAACCAAGTACTAACATAGCATGCACCTGTCACCTTCATGCTTATGTAGGAGGAATAATACACATCAATACCATCATAGCAATAATTAACTTCATAATCTACAAGAGATCATAATCATAGCCTACGCCAAGTACTCACACGGTGCACACACTGTCACCATTACACACGTGGAGGAGGAATAGAGTACTTTAATAACATCACTAGAGTAGCACATAGATGATATTCAACTAGATCACATAAAGAGAGAGATGAACCACATAGCTACAGCGGAGCCCTCAGCCCCGGGGGTGAATTACTCCCTCCTCATCATGGAGACAGCGATGGCGGTGAAGATGGCGGTGAAGACGGCGGTGGAGATGACTCGGGGCAATTCCCCGCCCGGCGGGTGCCGACAGAGACTTGTCCCCCGAATGGAGTTTCGCGATGTGGCGGCGCCCGGATGTTTTCTGGAGTTTCGTGAAGAGGTATCAAAGTTTTAGGTCACGACGGCTTAAATAGGCGAAGAGTCGGAGTCGGAAGAGTCCCGAGGGCCCACACGGGGTGGGGTGACCACCCTCCAGTGCGCCGGCCTGGGGAGGAGGCCACGGGCCTCCCCTTGCCCTCGCTCAGTGAGTCTTCCGACGAAATAGAATTTCTGTAATTTCTGGATTTTTCCGAGCACTTTGGTTTTTGGGCCTTTTCTGCAATAAAGAGACATAATAAACAGAAACGGCTGTGGCATCTTGTTAATAGGTTAGTTCCGGAAAACGCATAATAATGACATATAATGTGTATAAAACATGTAGGTATCATCAATAAAGTAGCATGGAACATAAGAAATTATAGATACGTTTGAGACGTAACCATGCCTTTATTGCAATCAATAACAGCCCCTGCAGTATTAAGAAAGGGTCTTCCAAGAATAATGGACATATTATCATCTTGAGCATTTCCAACACAACAAAATCAGTTAATATCAAGCAATGCTGAGTAACTTGAACAGGAACGTTTTCACATAAACCAACAGGAATAGCAGTAGATTTATCAGCCATTTGCAAAGATATATCAGTTGGTATCAATTTATCTAAATCAAGTCTCTTATAAAGAGAAAAAGGCATTACACTAACACCTCCCAAATCACATAGAGCAGTTCTAACATAATTATTCTTGATGGAACAAGGAATAGTAGGTATACCTGGGTCGCCCAACTTCTTTGGAATCTTACCATTGAAGGAGTAATTAGCGAGCATAGTAGAAATTTCCTCATTGGGGATTTTCCTTTTGTTAGTAACAATATCTTTCATATACTTTGAATAAGGAGGCAATTTAATAGCATCAGTCAAAGGGATTTGCAGAAATAAAGGTTTCATCCAATCACAAAATTTATTATAATGTTCCTCCTCCTTTGATTTTAGTTTCTTAGCAGGAAAAGGCATTTGCTTTTGAACCCAAGGTTCTCTTTCATTACCATGTTTCTCAGTAATAAAATCTTCTTTAGTGTACTTTTTATTTTTAGCAGGCTTTTCAGGTTCTTTTTCAATTTCTTCTTTATCAGGAGTATCATTCTTATCGTTATCTTCCTCATGTTCATTACCACTTTCGTTTCAGCATCAGAAATAGAAATACTATTAGGATCATTAACAGGTTCGAAGATTCTACAACATTCTTATGTTTCTTTTTCTTTTTCTTAGATGGAGCACTAGTTTTAATTAGTTGAGAATCTTGTTCAACTCTTTTGGGATGCCCTTCAGGATATAGAGGATCCTGGGTAGAAGCACCACCTCTAGTTGTTACTTCACAAGCATGTTTTTCTTTAGAATTATTTCCCAACAAGTCATTTTGCACTTTAGTAAGTTGATCAATTTGAGTTTGAACCATTTGAAAGTGTTTAACAAGTATCTTAACATCATTGGAGGTTCTCTCCACAATATCATGCAATTCACTAATAGCTAGAATTTTCCATTAAATGATTCTCTACTCTCATATTAAAGTTTTCTTGCTTAACAATATAATTATCAAATTCATCTAAGCATTGAGCAGGAGATTTTGAATACGGAATATCTTCCCTAGTAAAGTGTTGAAGCGAGTGTACCTCAATCATGGATGAAGGGGAATTGTCTCACATATATCTTCTATAGGAGGTAAATTCTTCACATCTTTAGGTTTAATACCCTTCTCTTTAAGAGACTTCTTGGCTTCCCTCATATCTTCATCATTTAATTTAATCATACCCCTCTTCTTCACTATCGGTGTGGGGTTGGTTCAGGTGTAGACCAATCATCATGATTCCGGCCTATTTTAGCCAATAATTCTTGAGCGTCTTCTGAGTTCTTTTCCTGAAAACACAACCAGCACAACTATCCAGGTATGCCCTAGACTCAATAGTTAGTCCACTATAAAATATATCAAGTAAATCATGCTTTTCTAAATCATGGTCAGGTTGAGCTCTAATAAGAGAACAAAATCTCGCCCAAGCCTCAGGCAATTTCTCTCCATCTTCTGGGTCAAAATTATAAATTCTCTGCAAAGCAGCGTGTTGAGCGGAAAGTATTTTCGAAAGAAAACATCACGCAAGTCAATTGGACTTTTAATAGAACCAGGAGGCAAATTATTATACCAAGTTTTAGCATCATCCTTTAATGAGAAAGGAAAAATTTTAGCGACAAAATAAGTACGCATCTTGACATCATCAGAAAACACGCCACTAAGAGTAGATAACTCAGTCAGGTGTTCAACAGCACTTTCTTTTTCAGTACCACAAAAGGGTGTTTTCTCAACAATAGCTATATGAGATAGATCAAGAGAAAAATCATAATCTTTATCCCTAATGTTTATAGGAGATGTGGCAAATTTAGGATCGGAGATGGTTTATATTTAACAGCATGTTCGCAAGCAACTTTTTAATTTTTCTTGCATCAGTAGTAGCATTGCATTTTTCAATAAAATCATCATCAAGCTCTACATAATCTTCATCAGATCATCACTAGAATATTCAACAGACTCAGGTGAATTAACAGTGTAGCCGCATTTTCATTAGGAGTTTCGTATTTTCAATTTGTCTAGACTTAGCAATTGTAGCATCTAGAAAAGATCCCAATGAACCACTATCATCAAGCACAGCAGAAACATTATCAATATTATGAGAATTTTCAGATTCAGCAGAAGTACCAGGTGGCATGCGGTGAAACAAGTTTATCAATCACAGATGGTGAATCAAGAGCAGCGAGGTACTCAGAGTTGTACCTTTTCTTGTAGTGGATGGTAATATGGCGATCTTAGTATCGCGAGGTTTACCCATGATGGAGAATGGCAGCGAACAATATCAATCCAAGTGAACTTCCAAATAAAGCTATGCTCCCCGCAACGGCGCCGGAAAATAGTCTTGATGACCCACAAGTATAGGGGATCGCAACAATCTTCGAGGGAGTATTACCCAATTTATTGATTCGACACAAGGGGAGACAAAGAATACTTGTAAGCCTTAACAGAGTTGTCAATTCAGCACAGAAACAGACTTGCTCGCAAGAGTTTATCGATAATATGATTTATGGCAGTGGAAATAGCGAAATAACAGCAGCGAAATAAAGACAGCGTGAGTGATTATAGTAAGGGATTAAATAAGGCACAGGGACGGATTTAACGGGCGTTGCATGGATGAGAGAAACTCATGTAACAATCAAAGCATGGGCATTTGCAGATAATAATAAACGGTATCCAAGTACTAATCAATCAATAGGCATGTGTTCCATATTTAGTCGTACGTGCTCGCAATGAGAAACTTGCACAACATCTTCTGTCCTACCGGTGGCAGGGGCCTCTAGGAAACTACTGGATATTAAGGTACTCCTTTTAATAGATACCGGAGCAAAGCATTAACACTCCGTGAACACATGTGATCCTCACATCACTATCCCCTCCGGTTGTCCGATTCTGTCACTTGGGGCCATTGGTTCGGACAGCGACATGTGTATACAACTTGCGGTAAGATCAATAAACAATGCATATCATGATGAAACAATAACATGTTCAGATCTGAGATCATGGCACTCGGGCCCTAGTGACAAGAATTAAGCATAACAAGTTGCAACAATATCATAAAAGTTACATCTACGGATACTAGGCACTATGCCCTAACAATCTTATGACTATTACATGACCAATCTCATCCAATCCCTACCATCCCCTTCAGCCTACAGCGGGGAATTACTCACACATGGATGGGGGAAACATGGCTGGTCGATGGAGAGGCGTTGGCGGTGATGGCGGTGAAGATCTCCTCCAATTCCCCGTCCGGCGGAGTGCCGGAACGAGACTGGCTCCCGAGACGGAGTTTCGCGATGTGGCGGCTCTCGGGAGGGTTGCGACTTCGACTTCTCTCCGTGCATTTTTAGGTCGAAACCAATAAGTAGTCCGAAGGGGCGTGGGCCCCGGAGGGCCACCACATGGCCGCGGCCCCCACCGCGCGCCATGTGGTGTGGGGCCCTCGGGCCTCCACCTCTCTTGCCCTTCTGCCAATATTTTGGTAAAATAGGGCCCCAAATTTCCCGAATTGGATTTCTGCACTTGAGCACCAGAGCACTGCTGCTTAGTCCGTGTTAGTTGTATCCAAAATACACAAATTAAGGCAACAATAGCAAAAACGGGGTAGATACGTTTTGGACGCACTACATTCTCAAGCTCACGTTGTGTTTTCCTCAGAGTATTTTTATTTCTTTTCAAAACAGACCTGTCCCATCTATGGGGTTGATCATGAAGTTTCGCCAGCTTTCCCTCCAATGGTAGATCCAAATTCAGCGGGTCACTCAAGTTCCAAGCACCTTGCACAATTTCCATAAAATTCTTCTCCTTTAACCACCTCGCTTCAAAGCGCAACACAGGAGGCCCTCGATTTTCCTCCACCACTGGTTCTTCGAAGCACATCAAAATCGGTCTATGGTCCGATCTGTAATAGTCTAGGTGATGAAGGCATGCATCAGGGAATCTATCACTCCATGCCTCATTTGCCAGAGCCCGGTCTAGCCTTTCTCTAATATTGCCACGCTGCCAAGTGAATTTATCTCCAATATATCCCATTTCCATCAGATTACAATCATCAATCGCATCCCTGAATGCTTGCATACAATTAGCAGGTCTAGTTCTCCCTCCCTCTTTTTCAAACTGATATATAATATCATTCAGGTCCCCCATCACTAACCATGGCAGATCAGAAATCAGCTTTAAATCTCTTAGCCTCTGCCACGTTAAATGTTTATTTTCCCACCTTGGCTCGCCATACATACCAGTAAAACGCCATCTGTTATCCTGTCCTTCCCTAATATTCACATCTATGAAATTCTCAGTTTTGTCCGGCAACACCACCTCCTTCTTCCAAAAAATAATCAAACCACCACTTCTCCCATCACTAACCACCACTTCTTTGAAATCCATGTGCAATTGTCTCCTAAGCATCTCTGCTGGAAATAGTTAAAGATGAGTTTCCAACAGAAAAACAATGTCGGGGCTCCGTCTACTAATAACGTCGAGCAGGCCCCTAATTGCCGCAGCCTTTTTGAGGCCACGACAATTCCAACTCAATAGTTTCATTGCTCCCGGACAACCTCCATCCCGGAGGCCGCCGATAAAAAGTTTGTCAGGTTTCCATCTCCACCTGTATTATCATCCATTCTCGTTCTCTTCGGATGTTGTATCTTGCCAGGAGTATTCTCCAAGCCTTTGTCCTCCTCAGTAGCACCATTATCAAATTTCCCGATGATATCCGAGACTTTATTTCCCTGACCAATAATCGCCAGAGTACCATCATTGATATTTGAAACATCAAAGTTTAGACGCTTCCTAGAATTTACACCTTCCTCTAGATCATCGGGTGTAGATTTTCCTAGACCATCTCTTCTCCAATCTTGCTTCCCCCAAGTTGCACCTTGGTCACCCATACTTCCTATCCCTCTCCCCATGAACGGAGCTCGCCCCGGTACACCACGACCAGCTCCTCTTCCTCTCCCTTGGCTTCTACCTCCTCCAGCCAGAATAAACTCTCCCCATTCAAAATTCGATTCATCATGGACTCCATCTCCACATTCCTCGTGCCAGTGCCCCAGATGACCACAATTATGGCAGAAAGTCGGCAATTTCTCGTATTTAACTTGATACCATTCTTTCTGTTTATCCTTAGTAACAGAGACAAATCTGGTGAGCTTTTTCTTCACATTAATTCTGACTTGCAGCCGTACAAATTCACCAACATACCCAGCCGGTAATTTAACTTGAATTTCTTTGATCTCCCCCATATTTCTGCACATACCACGGATTACAGGTTCCTTCAAGAGCATATCCGGCAGTTTAAGCACTTGAGCCCAAACCATGATTTTATCCAGCACCACCGATTTAGGGTTTGAAAACCCATCATACTCCTCAATCATCACAGCCTGGTTTCGGAACATCCAAGGTCCCTGCTTTGTCGCCTTATTCCAGTCCCCCAGACAGGCGAATTGAATCGTAAAAAGGTTGTCTTCTATCTTCCTCCATGTGACATCTTGCGCCGGGTTCCATGCGGATCGCATGTCCGCAAATAAGGCGCTAGGGCTAAACCCTCGATTAGTATGAACCTTCGCAATGGCTAATCACTTTGCCTTCACGTCTGGTTCCTTCACCGACGAATCCTGCATCTTCCTCTTCTTCCAGATTAAGACGTCCTAGCAGATCCTCCACCGACGGGCAAGAGCCACTTGGAGCCCCCGATGGTGCTTCTTCCCCGGGGATAGCATGTGGATCTGCTTCCCTCTCATCCCCCAACCCCCCTGCAGGGTCCTTCGCAGATGCCATGCGTCGTGGCTGGCAATCAGTGACTCTCGGCGGCGTCGCCGTCGGAGGAAAGAGAAACCCTAGATATTACGCTAGGGGAAAGAGATTATCTAAATACTTTCTGCGTGATCGATTTTGTCTGGCTTGCTATGCTCGTTCGTTTGTCCTCCGCATCGGCTAATACATCGACTTTCACTGTGCCCGATCGACCGATGTCACAGGTCACGGATCCAGCACATGTCCAACCGTTCCGCTTCACATGCAGCCCATTCATCATGCTAAAAGAACCCACGAGCCAAGCCCATTGGTATTCTCTGTTCAGCTCTACCCGCAAAGAAAATTGCTCAACCATTAACGCTTCCTTTATCAAAAAAAATCTATAGTATGGCACACTGTTCCTCTGCCCACGATCTCCTATCACCCTGGCCCCTTCCACTCACACTAATAACTAACTCCACTCGATCAGCAGCAATTATCTCTCTTCTATGAGTGGGCTAGTATGACATCACCCTTTTTAATCCCCTCTTTCAGACTCGGGAGGTAGGAGCGGCCCCAAGCTGACTACTTCCTCTTACCTTCACAGCACCAGAAAGTTGGTGATGTCACAGGAATAGAAATGGTAGAAGGCCGATGAAAAGAGTGGCACTTGCAATGGAAGAACTGCTGGCCGAGCGCCTGCGCAGACTTGACCTTAACGTCACTGATGCGATCACCTGGGGCGTGTTTGGTAGCCTGCATCCCCCTTGGCTCGCATGGGGGAGAAATTTTCGGCCCGTTTGGATGCCTGGGCCAGGCCGCGTTGTCGCATGAACCGGTTCTCAAAGCAGTGTCGGGCCAGGCCCTGGAGGAACGCCCGGTTCGGCAGTTTCCAGCGGTGCAGGCAAATCTCCACGGCCGCTGATGCAAAAGAGAATCTTCGGCGCACGGGCGGAGACGAGAATGGAGATGGTGGGAGCCGTGGCGCGCATCGGCGAAAAGCGAAAAGGGGGCGGGAATGATTCTGTCACCTCCCGCCGCGCCCCATGGCCTATTTCTACCCCCTCCTCCACTGCCCCCCCAAATTTCGAGCTCCTCCTCCCGTCGACAAGCAGGTAAGAGGCGCACGCATCTCTGGTCGGCGATGGTTGCAGCAGCGGCGGAGGCAGCGGCGGCGTCGAGTACATCTGGGCTACCTCCTGGTGCAGCGCATCTTCACCTCCGGCCATGACTGTAAGTCATCCTTCATCCCCGTAGCACGGCAATGTTTAGATCTAGGTTACGAGTAGTCAGATCTTGTTTCTCTAGCGATTGTAAAATAAAGTGCAATAAAAATGAGCAAGTCTTCGAGGTTTACAAACTCTTTCGTCTTTCGTGACATAATCCTGTAATTTTCTGAAGGCAGCCAAAGAGAGATACCAAACTATAGACCTGAAAAAAGTAACGAAGATTCTCTCATAATTATAATTTGAGCCGCAATGCCAAGTCTGCATGCACACGCAGAACCACTAGGATAGTCAATCAACATCTACAAGAATACCAACACCCGTATATCAGGAAAAAACAACGAAACAACTTGGTCGATATAGCTGAGAGCTGAGAGTATGAATCACCATTATCGAGGACGTAGTAGCTGGAAAAAATATTGCGAGGATAATCCTCCACACGGCAACCATGAGAAAGATCCATAATAGATCCGGCGAAGCAAGATCTAAAGGCCCATATAACTAAAGAAAATATAATTTGATGACACCACCATTGGCATCATCGAGCAGATCTCGACGTCAAACATAGAACCCAATATCACTTATTGTAGACGGTGCGATCTCTGTTGATGGAGACGCCAAAAAATAACAGCTACTAGATCCCCAGCAAACACTACTTTTATTTTTAAAAATCACATATAGATCGGGTTTCCCACACCTCTCGACGATGGCAAGGCAGACCAGAGGAGGGTGAACCGACCTATGAAGGAGGCGGCGCTAGGGTTTTTCTCTTCCCTGTTTCACAAACCGGCTAATCCGTCTTCTTTTTTTTACATGTAGAATTATGTCTTCTTCATTGCCGAGTAAAGTTTTTCCGTTTCATATTGTAAAAAAGTGATTCCATTTTATAGGACGAAGTGGCTGGGCTCAACGTTTCTTAGACTATGGGTCCAAATGAAAACCCTCCAATAGCTGTCGCGGCGGACATAGACGGAGAGGAAGAAGGCATGTAGCAGAAGGGAAACATGAGCGGATACAGAACACAGCGCCATCGGAGGCCACCGTTGTTTATTATGCTACTTCGAGTTTACGCTGATTTGGTGATAATCCCATACCTATTGTCATTGGTTTGCTAGTCTCTTCTTTCTCCCATGCATTGCGTTGTAATGTTTAGAGAATGACCGGATGGTCAGATGATTAGCTTGAGTTGGTGGTTATCCCACAACCCGGGTTAGATTCTCCTCGGACACAAAATTGCAGTTCATTTAGCTCTTCTATAAGAATATGTCCTCCTTGCTTAACTCAATCTATGCTCATAACTTTGAAAGAAGACATTACATATGTGATAGATCCTGCACGCTTACGGTTGCAGTTTGCATAATTTTTTTGATGTGGATGTGGCTCTGGTGTAAGTGTTCAATGTCTGAGGCCCCGATGTTCAGAATACCAACTCAAAACCATGTCATTTGTGTAACTTTAATTCTTCCCTGGCGGTGAAATGAGATGAAATATGTACACCGATACATTGGAGAGGAGAATATGGACATACTAATTTTAGTTTTTTAAATAAAATTTGCCTACTTTAATGATAATTATTGATAATAGCGTACAAGAAATATTAAGGGGCTCTAGTAACCACAAAATTGTATTTGTAAAAGTGTGCCATGTGTCAGCCCAAAACCGAAAAGTGAAATGACAAAGGGAACATTGGTGTAGGTGCCACGTGTTGCTTGGGGAGCTTGCCGCCACGGTGTAGGTTGTCATTTTTGTCAATTTCTCTTAAAGGTGGTTCTTTTTAACAATTTACTCGTAGAGGTGGTGATCTTTTTGCCAAAAATTTTGGGAGTACCCTCATAAAGGGGCTATCTGCGAGTCTTGTTGCTAGAGCAGAGGTTGTGATCTTCCACTTTTTTTAAAAAACATATTTATTTTATTCACCTATATGTAGACTCAGATTTTGCATTTAATTAATTATTTAAAAAATCACGACTCCCTCTATTATAAAATAATTTTTTAAACATTTTCTGGATATGGTACAGTAAGACTAGTCATAGTGGGGAGTAACATAGAGTAGTAACATGCACATGTTACTACTTTATGTTACTACCTTCATAGTGGGAAGTAACATATGTGTAGTGTCATGCAAAATTATATTAATTAGGTTGTAGACTCATCTAATCTTGGAAAATGTGATGTTATGGGAAGATAGCTAGTTACCACAATGCTCTCTTTCCTCAATTAATGATGTGCCATGTCATCAAAATGCTTAGTTGGCATTGCATGTAGCTCTATGTTACTACAATAAGGTACAGTCAGCTGGCTATAAGAGATAAAATATTATAAATTTGCTTAGTTGGAGGAGAGAGATTAGGAGAGAGAAGAGGGTCTCTTATCTTAATTAAATTTCACGACGTTCATTTATATGAGGTAAAAAGTGGGCGTATTGTAAAAGTAGTACACTTTTATAGCTCACTGTTGTATATGTTGGCTCTAAGTTAGCTATAGATGACATGACACTTAGCTTATAGCCAGCAACTGGCTACATTATTGGAATTGCTCTAAAAACTGTTGTATCTAGATAAACTCGTGCAACTTATTTTTTTAACTGATGGAGTATTTTTTTAACTGAACCATCCTTCCCTAAGACCGTAAAAGCCTAATCCCCCTTTTTACATTTCCATTCCTCTGCCCTGATGGCGCCGCCGGAGCAGTCGCCGGCGCGGCAACTCCAGTCCCCGTCATCGGAGCAACCGATCCTGGACGAGCTCCAACGCCGCCGACCTGGCCGGCGCCTCCATGGCGTGCGTCTCCTTCCGCCGCGTCATCGCCGGCCACGCCTTCCTGCGCCGCTTCCGTGCCCTCCACCCACCGCCTCTCCTCGGTATCTTCAACCACCCATTCCTGCCGGCCCAGCCGCCTCACCCGTCCGCTGCTGCCGCCCGGGCCGTCGCCGACGGCGCCGACTTCTGCTGCTCCTTCCTCCCGTCCCGCGAGCGGTGGGGCATCACGGACATACGCGACGGCCGCGTCCTCCTCGCCGGCGTCCCCGAGGGGAAGACCTACCCTTGGGGCAGCGACGGCATGCTAACGCACTTCGCCGTGTGCGACCCACTCTCCCGCCGCTACCTTGTGCTACCTGCCATCCCTGACCACCTAGTCCATGAACTGAACATCACTGATAATGACGGTGCGTATTTCCTTGCACCTCCTGTCGCCGAGGACAACGACGGTGTGTCATTCAGTGTGATGTGTTTGGTGAAGCGCAAATCCAAGCTGGTTCTCTTCGCCTTCTCTCGGGGTGCTAGACAATGGCGTTCTCTTGAGTATGATCCGGGTTTTGAGTTGCATTGGGCATCCAGACGCTACTATTGGCGTAGATTCTTTTGCTGGGCAGTTATGCCGGAGAACAAGTTACTGAAGCTTGACACGGACAGGATGGAGTTCTCTGCTGTCGACCTGCCACCTGAGCCCTGGCCCGAAGAGTATGAGATGACCTTTGTGGAGGCAGCCAATGGAAGGCTTGGGATGTTCACCATCTATGATGATTTTGATGAGGAGCAAGGTGGAAAAATCTTCCATCTTGGGTATGCCATATTGCGAACACGCCGGGACAGGACAACCCGGTGGCGATCGAAGGCGATGATCTATTTGCCTTCAACGTGTCGGCATTATAGAATTGTTGGTGTTGCTGGGGGATACCTGCTCCTAGAAGGGGTCCCAAAAGATCCACCCTCCACCCCTTCGCCGGAAGGTGATGATATCGACATTTTTTCAGTTAATCTGCAGACACTCCAGCTTGAGCCGTTCTGTGGTGCTACGGACACGATTTATGAGGACAACACCTTGTATGCTGGTTTCCCACCGTCCTTGTCTGCACCAACTATTTAATGCGGTAATTAAGCTTGCTCTCAGTCTTTTCTTATTTTTGCTTCGCATCACACAGATATTGGTTTCAAGCTGCTCTGCTTTGTGATTTTACCTACTTTAGCAAACGCTAATGCAACCTATATATGGTATGCCCTTTATCATCCTTATAGACTCTTAGACTTGTTGACGTTTGGGTGATATTCTATTTGCTAATGCATCAGGCCAGTTTGAAAGCTGCGAATATCAGAAAAGAAAGAAGTACGGAGTATTTGTTTCTGATCTTGCTTAATCGGTAACTCTCAAGTATCATGCTAATAAAGTAATGCAGCAGCATATTACCCATTAAAAATGTTACTAAACTTGATTTGGACCTGCTACTGTCTACTTTCCTGTAAGTTATGGATGCGTTGTAGTTCATTGTGTACGTCATTCGTGATTGTTCCATTGTTTAGCATCTTTGTGCTACTGCCCTCCTTGTATATAGAAAAACTTGTATTCTTCTTAATTTAAAGCCAATGTTCCTGCCAATTACTGGTAAAGTTTCTCTGTGCTAAGATTAAATGAAGTGTTATTATATTTGTAGCAGGAAGCCCCACCTTTTATCAGAACAGGCACTTCCACTTGTTGTTGAGCATAGCTCGCTCTGCAGTCTGCGTCATTACTAATGTGTTCCTAGTACAATTTATGCTCTTTGCCTGTTAGACCAACAGTTAAGTTCAGGTGTAGGATTTAGCATGTTAAATTTGAGTTTTGCTGCTGTGATTTTGTAAAGTCGCCTAGTTATGTAGCCTGGTGGGATAACAGGAGAAATGGTAATGATTTGTGCATCAATGTGAATGATGCTCTTGTGCAATTAGGACTTCTGATCACACTATTTATGCTTCCTATTGTAATATTAGGAAAATCTGTGTAAGTATATGTGTTTTTATCTTATGATGAACTTGCGAGCATCATGTGCAAATGATCTTTAATTTTGTTTGAAATGGCAACTTACATTTTGTCAGTTTTGACTGTTAATTGTGCATTCAGATATCCTCGTGGCACTTGGGCCCAGTAGAATGTCTTCTCTTGAAATGAAATTACAATGTTATTTGGTTAGGCAACTATTTAAGAAATGTTTATACAATTTTGCGATTTCCGTACTCAACCAGTGGAACTAAATGCACACTCAAATTTTCAGCAGACTAACTGTTAGTACTTCACTGGAATTACATGGCTTGTATAGCATCTGACAATAATTTCTCA
Source organism: Lolium multiflorum (assembly GCA_030979885.1). Lineage (NCBI taxonomy): Eukaryota > Viridiplantae > Streptophyta > Magnoliopsida > Poales > Poaceae > Lolium > Lolium multiflorum. Next base: position 9,625,633 of record CM061751.1, on the reverse strand, counting down.
TTTCATTTAATTGCAGGCTTTAACCTGCATATGGGGGCTTATTTTGTGGCATGCTCTGCTGGCACGGGCTGGGATTGTTATCGAAGCACACTTTGGTTTGGCCAACTTTTCATGACATATAAGTCAGTGGTGAACCCTTTGGTTTTTCATGTGTTGACCTTTAGTACTCCATATATTCAGCATGCTCCTATAAGTTAGGTCAGCTGTTTCATCAAGTATCCTGCTATCAGTTAGGCTATACTGTTTGGGGCCATCAGTTAAGCTCTGTCGTTCACTAAATACCGTTCCAAAGGTTGGCACGCCGTTCTTTGTTGTTCTTTCTTTGTGCTCCACTGTGTGCCATTTGCATATGCTATTGTTATCCCGTCAGCTCTTTCGTAATAGAGAGTTCGTTGCGGCATGACATGCTGAACATGTAACGGGGTTCTGCTGTTATCTTGTGTGGTATATAACGTTAATTAATTTTCCAGAAAGCCAATGCCTAACAAAATAGCAAGAGTATGCTTTTTTTGTGAGAAAAAATTATGGCTATGATGTGACCAGTTCAAAACTTCATACACCAGTTCTCAAATGAACAAAAGGAAAGAAATGCCTACTCCAGTTCATAAAATTTGGTAGTGGTGCAAAATAGAAACGATAGGAAATATATATTCGTCACCGAGTAATAGACTATGGGTTATAAGATCCGTTGCTTCATGAATGGTAGCATATACAAAGTTGCCCATCTTCTCATTTCTCTGGGGCTCTCCCTTTTAAGTATTCTGGCTCGTTGTGTTGTCCACATTTTTTTCTTGCCCGCTTCCTTCAACTACCTGCCACCTGAGCAGCGCACCTTGGTGAAGATTTACTGGTATGCTTATCTGGCTCATATCTAGCTGACTTTCTTGACGTTGCGAAGTAGACATCAAAACTATTTGTTAAAATATTGAGCTATATACGTTTTTGGTACCACAACTTGCACTGGATGTGCAGTTTAGTACCACAACTTGCAAAACGAGCTTACAGAGTACCACAACTTGCACCGAGCGAGCAAATAGGTCCACGGCCAATCGAAAGCGGACATGTGGCATTGTAATTTTTGCAAAAAACACCATATATATTTTTTCTCGCAAATATGGACTTTGTGCTTTATTACGTGCGGGTCCCACCTGTCAGAATAAGAAACAATTAAAATCAAGTACGTAGCGTTTTTCGTGGGTTTCGAACTCGTGACCTAGAGCAGCCTAAAAGGTATGCTTGCCACAGAGACAGTTAACACTTTGATGAACTATTTTCGGACTTCACTTTATTATACAGCTGCTTGAAGGCACGGACATTTTTAAATAGCCTTAAATACATATTTAGGATACATCCTTCTAACTAACTAAGCTATTATATATTGTCCAAGCGCACACCACACACCAGGAGCATGACTCAACACTAATTCACCTTGTGTGGTGCAGTGGCAAAATTCTATCATAGATAATAAGTAGTACTTTACCCCTATTGCTATGGCTTTTTTCGCCGGTTGAGAGCCCAGTTGTTCTGGCGATTTTGGCTAAAGCATCTGCTAAGTCTGCACATGTGAAAGGAGACGAGATGGGAGGCAAGAACATACATAGCCTCACAACCGGCAAAATCCTATCACATTGTGCAAGTAGCTCACGTTATTGCTATTCATGCGCTTGGAGAAGATATAATAGTTTAGTTAGTTAGGAGAAGATATAATAGTTTAGTTAGTTAGAATGATGTATCCTCTAAATATGTATTTAAGCCTGTATGAAGATGCCCGTGCCGTCAAGCAGCTATATAATAAAGTGAAGTCCCAAAATATTTCATCAAAGTAATAACTGTCTCAGTGCAATTATGCATTTTAAGCCGCTTCAGGTCACGAGTTTGAAACCCACTATCAACGCTACATTATTATTTTAATGGTTTCTATATCCTGACAGGTGGGACCCGCACGTAAGAAAGCAACAAGTCCATATTTGCGAGAAAACATATACAGGGTGTTTTTTTTGCAAAAATCACAATGTCACATGTCCGCATTCGATTGGTCGTGGACCTATTTGCTCGCTCGGTGCAAGTTGTGGTACTATGGGTGCTCGTTTTGCAAGTTGTGGTACTAAACTGCACATCTAATGTAAGTTGTGTACCAAAAAACATATATACCTCTAAAATATTTGTCTTATGTAACTTCTGTTTCAATTTTCTGTGTGACTTCCTTCTGAATAGTTGCAGCTGATGACTGAGCATGTTCCACCGTTGAAGAGACTACCCATTCCTTCACTTCAGAATATCCTGGACGATTATCCATAATATTCTTCAGAATATTCACCAAGATGATTCCAACTTGCGAGACTGCTGCTACATAATGCTCGAACCCCACTTTTTAGTTTTTAGCAACGAAAAAAATAGCACGCTAGTTGCCGCTATTAGCACCGCTATAGCGCTTTCTGAAGCTGGACGATACGCTATGCATTCCAGAGGTGCTACGGCGCTATTCGAGCTAATTACGGCGCTATGCATGATATTTCGGTTTACGTCGTAGCGGCGCTATTTTCCCCGTCGATTTTCAGCAGCCCCTTTCTCATTGTGGCCCATTTTGGCCCAAACCTACCCAACTCTAACGCTCAGAAGGCCAGAACCGCATCACCCACCCCACTTCTCGTCTTCTCCACCCATCGCTCTAAGAGAGAAGTGACGGCGCGACGGTGGCTACGGCGGCTCCTCCTGGAATCGCCTCTGTCGTCGACAAGGCCAACACCCGTGCGCCGTTCTTCCCTTCATCTCCTCTAGGCCTCACTCCTCCCTCCGTCAATCGGGGCGGTGACAGTGGCACGCACCCACCGCCTCCCTGCCTCTGATCCCCTCCTTCAAGCCGTTGATTTGTCTTATATATCTGTGATTATAATCTTATATAGCTGCTGAAAACATTGATTTGTCATACTTTTTTGGTAAACACTATTTTGACAAATAGCACGCTATTAGCATGCTATAGCGGCTATAGCGTTTTTTCCAAGCCCACGCTATTTTAAATAGCGCGTTGTTTTTTCGTTGGTTTTTAGTAGCTGCCGCTGTAGTGAAACACGATGTAAATTGATTGGTGACTTGGAATGTTCCTTGGAATGTGGATGTGCACAAAGACTTGGAACTATGAATTGATAAGACACACATGGAATGATTTTGGTGTTCAAAATGAAGGAATGTACAAGGTCATTTCAAAATATATAAAGAAAAGGACTTGCAGAATCCATGAAAGATAATTACGAGTTCAAATATTCCTAGTTTCACTGAAACATGCACACAACCTAGTTTCACTGAAACATGCACACAACTGGGAGGTGGAAAGACGGTCCAAACTCATTAATGAAACATGTGCATCAATTCCGACATAAACGTGTGTTTTTTGTGTGAATGGATATTGTATTAATCAAGCAAGAGGATTACACTCGCTGCGGCGGCAGAGAGCCGTAACGTCATCTGGGCCTGACCCTGCCCAAGTTTGAGTTCTAGCACTAGTTCTACCCAAGTTTGCCAGAATATGGCTTACAGAATTTTGCTCCCGGCTAATAGTTCCAATCACCAGGTTGCTTCTCGTTGCCAATAGGCGTTTGATCTCCTGGATTAAACCTGTGAAAGGGGACCGATTGAGTTCCCCCGAACGAATCATGTTCACAGCTTCGGCACAGTCCATCTCTATCATACATGGAAGAGAGGACCAATCCAGAGCCAAAATAACACCTTCGCGGCAAGCTTCGAGCTCAGCTTCAAGCGGGCTGAGACAGGGCTGTAGGGAGAGGGATTTTGAAACGATGATCGCTCCCCTGTCATCCCGCAACACTACTCCTGCACCTCCCACACCCATCTCCTTGCAGAACGAGCCGTCTACATTCAGCTTCACAGAGCCCTCTGGTGGCTTCCTCCATGGTCGTGGCTCCCCTTGTTTCGTATTCTTCTTTTTTGGGATCGTCTCCCAGATAACTGCTGTCTTCCCTTTAGCTGGATCAGCGTGCGGAAACTGCTTTATCATGATAAGAGATTGCATGTAACTGCATAAGAAACCCCGAGAGCTCTCCACAGGTGGCGCCGGTTTGTGATGGATCACCTCATTCCGGCAGTGCCATATACGCCAGAATGTCATGAGGATCATGGCCCTAGCCATATCTTCCTTTCCGTCGAGGAGATGAAGCAGCCACTCAGCATCATCCGACTCCAATCCTCGCAGGTCTGGAAGCGGCCAGACCTCCTCCATAGCTTGCCACAAGCTTCTCGCCATTGTGCATCTGCAAAAAGTGTGGAAAGTGTTCTCTCGTTCCACCCCACAAATAATGCATATATTAGTTACTTCCATCTTCCTCTTATGCTTATTATCTTGAGTAGCTAGGGAATTTGTGGCCAATCTCCATGCAAAAGAGCGTACCTTAGGAGGGGGGGGGCAGGGCACCCCCAAAGAACCGCCCAAATGGCCCTGCGGCCATTCGGTGCCCTGCTCGTGGAGCCTATAGAAGGCCTGCTCAGCTCCTCCCTGCCGAGCCAGTACGCACTCTTGACGGAAAAGACACCTGTAGGTGTTGGAGCCCATGCGAGCACGTCCTCGGCTCGTCGAGATCCCAACTTGATCTTGATTATTTCCTCCACGTCGGCTTGCATGAAATGACGCTGCAACAACTGCATATTCCAAGCACCATGATCATCAATAAGAGCTGAAACCCGGCGTAGCCTGCATTCCTTCCGATCCGATATAGGCCTAAAGGAGTGGGGCCTTGGTATCCATGGATCTCGCTAGATACGGATGCTTTCGCCATTGCCAATTCGCCATATAAGTCCCTTCTTCAGTAACTCCAAACCATGTTGCACACCTTGCCAGGCCGGTGAAGCATTAGATGAAAAAACCGTGTCCTGCAAGACACCATTAGGATAATATTTGGATTTCAACAGGCGTGCACACAGAGTATCAGGTTTGGTTAGGAGCCGCCACGCCTGCCGTGCTAGGAGGGCTTGGTTAAAGATCCGAATGTTTCTGAAGCCAAGGCCACCATGAGATTTTGGCATAGTAATTCTGTCCCATGAGATCCAATGAGTTTTCCGTTTCCCCTGATTAGCACCCCACCAATAGTTCCGCACCATGCGCGTAAGATCATCACAGACAGCCATTGGAAGTTTAAAAATTCCCATAATATATGTTGGAATGGATTGTGCTACTGATTTAATCAGAGTCTCCTTTGCTGCTTGTGAGTGCAGTCCATCCCATGCTAGCATACGTTTCAGCAGTCTCTCTTGCAGATTCTGAAATCGACCCTTATGCATTCTTCCTTGGGGAGTTGGCAGTCCTAGATGTTTATCCTCAAAAACGTCCGGCCAAACCTGCAGAATTTGCTTGACTAGAGTACATGTAGCCTCTGGACAGTTGGGACCAAACAAAATAGAGCACTTATCTCGATTAATTAACTGCCGTGTTGCTGTTGCATATGTGTCAATTACATCACTGATATGCTGCGCTTGCTGCTGGCTGGCCTTAAAGAACAAAAGGGTGTCATCTGCAAAGAGAAGATGAGAAACTCCTCGAGCTCGCCGGCAAATCTTGACTGGCTCAATTTGATTTGCAAGCACTTCCTTCCTTAATAAAGCTGAGAGACCATCCGCCACAAAGAGGAATACAAATGGGGATAAGGGATCACCTTGCCGAAGCCCACGCGACGGTGCAAACGATTCAAGGAGGGTTCCATTTAATTTAACAGAATATTTCACCGAGGTGACACAACACATTATCCATTGCACCCATTGGTGAGAGAAACCCAACTTGATCATCATCTGCTCCAAGAACTCCCAATCCACACGATCATACGCCTTTGATAGGTCCAATTTGTAAGCACAATAGCTCTTTTCTGGATCCTTTTCCTGTTGGATATGGTGGAAGCATTAAAAGGCCATTATAGCATTATCCGTGATTAAACGGCCTGGGACAAAGGCACTTTGAGCCTCCGAGATAGTATCGTCCAGGATAGGTCTCAATCTATTCACGAGACACTTAGAGGTAACCTTATATATCACATTACATAAGCTAATAGGCCTGAACTGCGCAAGTGTTTCTGGTTCATCAACTTTAGGAATAAGGACAATAGTGGTTTCATTTATACCTTCTGGCATGATACCTGTGCTGAAGAATTCCTTAACTCCTGCAATGATCTCATCCTTTAGCACACCCCAATTATGCTGAAAGAAGCGTGCTGGAAAACCATCAGGTCCTGGTGATTTGAGCGGTCCAATCTGAAACAGGGCGTCAGCTATTTCTTTATCTGTGAAGGCTGCACATAGTGCTGCATTCATCTCCGGTGTTATTGTCTCCTCAAAAAGGATCAGGACTGGTTCATGGTTCAAGGTTGCATCCTTCTCAAACAAAGATTTAAAGTAGGCCGTGGCCATCTGACCCATCATTTTTGGTTCCCTTTGCCACTCATCATTTCCATCACGCGGCTTTTTTATCTTATTCTTCCGCGCCCTCCACACTGCCTTATTATGGAAGAAACGAGTATTACTGTCGCCTTCTTTCAGCCAATCAATCCTTGATCTCTGCATCCACATCATCTCCTCCCTGTACAACAGCTCGTTCATGTTGTCAGTCACTGCTCTAATTTCCATCCGATCAACATTCATACTCATCAATTCCGCAAGTTTATTTCTATTTGCTCAAGCTCGCGATTGACGGCTCCAAACTTGGTCCGACTCCACTCCTGCAATCTGCCCATGACATGCCCAAGGCCCTTACTAATATCGCCTAGTGTGCGTTTTGTCCCTGCATCCTCCCAGGCCGTTGCAACTCGTTCAGGGAGACTGGGATCCCTCTTCCACATCACCTCATAATATTTACGCGCTGGTTTCCGCCCCTGGTTTTCTTCCTTCACACATTCAATAATGATTGCGCAATGATCTGAACATGGCGTCACTTTGTGTACAACTCGAGCTTCAGCGAAGATATTCCTCCAGGAGTTACAAGCGACAGCACGGTCAAGCCTAACCTGGACATTGGCTCTCCCACTTCGTTTATTATCATATGTGTACGCCGGTCCAGAAAACCCAAGATCAATTAACTCACAGAGCTCCAGCGCCTCTTTGAAATTCCTCATTTGACTCTCTGGCCGAGGAGAGGCAGAGAAATGCTCAAAGCCCCACATCGCCTCATTAAAGTCGCCAAACACACACCATGGCAGATTTGATTGAGGTTTGAGAGCACGCAGCTTGTCCCACATCAACTGTCTATTTTCTACCCTTGGTTCCCCATAGATACAAGTAAGGCGCCAACAAGGTTCTTGAGCAGAAAACTGGACGTATGCATCTATATATTTGTTCGTAACCTCCTGGATATCTACCACCATCTGCTCATGCCAAAAGAGAGCTAAACCGCCACTTCTGCCAATGCTATCACGGCCCACGAAACCCTTAAGGCCTAATCGCCCTCTTAATATTTTCATTTTCTCTGCTTTCTGCCGCGTCTCACTGAGGAAAACAATTTTTTGCATCTGCTGACCTACACAGGCCAACAATGTCACGAACTGTCGGTTTGTTCCCCGCTCCCCAACAGTTCAAACTGAAGCAATTCATTGTCCCTGACGGGCCGCGCCATGCGTGCCCGTCAGTTGACCAGCGGCCCCAAGGCTGGTTGCCTCCAATACTACATTCCTACTCTCCAGTGATTCATGTTTCCCCTTTTTCTGCTTTCCTTCCGCTGTACTTTCTCTTTCTGAAACAGCAGTTTTAGCTTGCTCATCATCCACGATGTTCTGCTGGTCCAGCCCACGTTTTCCCAGGATAGAGTCAGCGTCTGACATGGCTGTGTCTTCTGCTGAAAAGGTGAAGGAGTTTAACCCTCTCAGTGGCGGTATCATCTCTTCACTGCCCAGGCCTGCAAGATAACTAGCACTAGGAAATGATGGGTACATAGCTAGAGGCATTACGCTCTGTATAACAGGTTGATGCTTCAGTCCTAGCGAACTGATGTCTACGGGTGCTTCTATTCTTGTAGACAGTGTTGGGCCTCCAAGAGCAGAGGTTTGTAGAACAGCAGCAAGTTTCCCTTAAGTGGATTACCCAAGGTTTATCGAACTCAGGGAGGAAGAGGTCAAAGATATCCCTCTCATGCAACCAACCAAAAAGCAAGAAGTCTCTTGTGTCCCCAACACACCTAATAGGTGTACTAGTTCGCAAAGAGATAGTGAAATACAAGTGGTATGAATGAATATGAGCAGTAGTATGGCGCAGAAAAGTGCTTGCTGGCGCATTGATGGTAGTAATATTGCGGGAAGTAAACAAGCAGTAGTAACGCAGTAGTAACGCATAAAACAGTAACAAGCAGCGATAGCGTATTTAGGAACAAGGCCTAGGGATTAGACTTTCACTAGTGGACACTCTCAACTTTGATCACATAACAGAATAGATAAATGCATACTCTACACTCTCTTGTTGGATGATGAACACATTGCGTAGGATTACACGAACCCTCAATGCCGGAGTTAACAAGCTCCACAATTCAATGTTCATATTTAAATAACCTTAGAGTGCATGAAAGATCAATTCGACTAAACCAAGTACTAACATAGCATGCACACTGTCACCTTCATGCTTATGTAGGAGGAATAATACACATCAATACTATCATAGCAATAGTTAACTTCGCAATCTACAAGAGATCATGATCATAGCATAAACCAAGTACTAACACGGATGCACACACTGTCACCATTACATCGTGCATGAGGAATAAAACTACTTTAATAACATTGCTAGAGTAGCACATAGATAAATTGTGATACGATGCACATTGCAATCATAAAGAGATATAAATAAGCACTTCACTACGCCATTCATAACAGTGAATAAGTATTCTGTGAAATATAGCCTAAGAGACCCACACGGTGCACACATTGTCACCTTTACACACGTGGGACAAGGAGTCTCCGGAGATCACATAAGTAAAATTCATTTGACTAGCATAACGACATCTAGATTACAAGCATCATCATATGAATCTCAATCATGTAAGGCAGCTCATGAGATTATTGTATTGAAGTACATAGGAGAGATGAACCACATAGCTACCGGTACAGCCCCGAGCCTCGATGGATAACTACTCCCTCCTCATGGGAGCAGCAGCGGTGATGAAGATGGCGGTGGAGATGGCAGCGGTGTCGATGGAGAAGCCTTCGGGGGCACTTCCCCATCCCGGCAGGTGCCGGAACAGAGACTCTGTCCCCGATCTTGGCTTCGCGATGGCGGCGGCTCGGAAGGTTTTGCGCCGTGGCTTCTTTCGTAAGGGTTTTCGATGCAGGGGCTTTATAGGCGAAAGGGCAGCGTCGGAGGTCGAAGGGCGACGACACCATAGGGGCGGCCCGGGCCTGGCCGCGCCACCCTGTCATCCGGGCCACAGGGCCCCCTCTGCGCTCTCGGGTGTTCTGGATGCTTCCGGGCAAAATAGGAACCCGGCGTTGATTTCGTCCAATTAGAGAATATTTCACTAGGATTTCAAACCAAAACAGCAGAAACAGGACGGCACTTCGGCATCTTGTTAATAGGTTAGTTCCAGAAAATGCACGAATATGACATAAAGTGTGCATAAAACATGTAGGTATCATCAATAAAGTAGCATGGAACATAAGAAATTATCGATACGTCGGAGACGTATCACGAACTGCCACGGCCACGCCCCGGTTTGCTTGCAGGCTTTTTCTGAATTTTCTGCCTGCTCGAAGCTTCACCCACACAGACTAACGGGAGTGTCATATGGTTTATCTTTCCAGCCAATTCCTTGTCAACCTCCTCAGATCCCTCTTTTTCCCCTTCCTCAAAGCCATCCCACACATCTACTGCTGCCGGTATATGATCACCCATGTGGCATACTACTCTACTGTTCCTCCTTCTATCCGTCGGCATTCCCAGTGTAGCAGAATTTTCATCACTTGCTGAAAAGTTTAAGTTGAGGTTCTTCCTAACAGAGTTGTGCTGTTGTGGAGGTCCATAAGCCTGACGCTTCTCAAATTTGCGGACCGGCGAACAACGCAGGCGCGAATCATACTCCAAGGACGGCACTCCTATCGGCTTCTTCTCACATTCCGTGTCATCATGCCCTATGTGACCGCACCAGAAGCAGAAGTAGGGCACTCTCTCATACCTAAGCAGATAAGTTGCTACTTCACCTTGTCCTTTAACCTGGATAGGAATACTTGGGCGGAGCCGACGGTCCACAGGGATCTCAGCTCGCACACGCAGGAAATCATGTGGACTATTGCCCTCTGCATCCAGGTCCACGTCCAGATATTTCCCAAGCTTATTCCCTATCAGCATAGCCGTGCTCTTCTTTTGACGTCTCCATGGCAGGTCATAAACCTGCACCCAGAGTGGTACTGTGTTCAACACCGTCTCCGACGGTCTCAAATCCCCTTGGATCTTGGTCACCAATAATGGGTATCCTCTGTAAATCCATGGGCCCCCACGAGCAACGAAATCATAATCTCCTTCCGAGTAGAAAGTAATCTTGAACCAGTTCTTCCCTAAAGGTGCAAAGTTAACACCCGTGCGCAGACGCCAAACTCTGCTGTTGAAGTGGGTAGTCATGTCGTCGATATCTGGTCTCCTCTGGCTGACATACCTACCCAACAATCTCCACCGCTGTTGTACCTCCGGCGGTAGTTCTTCATCTTCCTCCTCCAATTCCAGAACCTCATCATCCTCCATGTTCACTTCACCCTCCAGAATCCCATCAAGATCATCTAAACCTTCAGCCGCCCGCAGATTGCCAGTTGCCGAGCTCTGGCGGATCAACCCCCATCGACGGAATACTCCCCTGGCCTGGCGCAGATGCGAACGCAGTTCTTGTTAGCAACTTCGGGTGGGTAGGTGCCTCACCGGCTCTCCCTTGATCACCCCCATTGCCGGCAAGATCCATCGAACGATCGCGCGCAGAAGAGCGATCTAAACCAGGGTCGTACGCGAAGATTGGGTTATCGAAGATCTTACTTGAATTAGGGATTGCGTGACTCCCAGGGACCTCACGGGTGTCCCTTATACCCTTGTCCTTTTCCTTTCCAAAGCCGTCCACGAGCAGATCAGGACGTAGTGCACCCGGACTCCTTCCCTTGACCGATCGGGACTCCTCCCTAACCTCAGAGACTCGTTGACCTCGTAGACTCATAGTACTCCCGAGTTGGATAGGGGTGGCGGCGCGCAATCGCCCGTTAGTCACCAGGAGCCCTAAACCTAACTCGTAGCCAGACATCTCTTTTAACATAAACGTGTGTTATGCTACTACTTTACTGTTCTCCAGTTGATTTGCACGAGCTGATACACACACATGTAGCAGCTAACTGCACATGAAAAGCGAGACAAGGAAAGGTTGATTTCAATAGGCAGGCCGCGATGAGTCGATGACTGTGGGAAGAAGATCGAGCAGGGTGTTCTTGATGTGGCTCATGATCATACTCTGCATGTACCTTGTCCAATTTGTTCCAACCTACTGCCACTGAAAAGGCTGATGGCCCACTACAAATGTCGGATCACCACGCCAGATTATGATCTTGGGTCACCATACCAAGCCCCAAGGGCACTAATGCGTCACTCATAGTTTATCTTGTGAAGGATATATACGTTCCTAACACCTCCCATTCCAAGGTAAGAAGGCATTTGTATAGCAAAGTAGAATGACACAATAGATTTTAGCTAGGATGTGAGATATAGCGTTGTAATACTATTACTAGCTAGACTGCATCGCTGGAGAAAATGTTAGAGAAAAAGAGATGGGGAGAAAGAAATGGAAATGAGAGGAGACCCATTTTTGCCAGCATATAAGCATGAAAACGTCTGGAAGCGTGCGAGTACAACGCAGGAAATAGTGGTAGGCCCGGAAATATATCAAAAACATAATAATGAGACATGTGCATCAATTCAGACTCAAGATGGTACCGAAATTGGAAGTGGGTGGCTATGCACTTCAATGGTTTGCAAGTATTAATTTCTAAAACAATGACCGAACGTTATTGCTGTCTAAAATTCAGGAACAGATAGGGTTATTTCAAAATATAATACCCAGATGATCAAAAGTTCCATCATTTCTTTAAAAAATATTTAGTTCAAAAGGTACCAGCCCAGTGTGGTTGTAGCAAATGGTTTGCGTGAAAGATGATCGTAACTCACTAATGAAACACATGCATCAATTACTACGTATATCTATGCTGTAATTAATTATTTAGTATCACCTTTTTTTATTGTCTGAATAAGCTACTTTCCATCACCTAGCTCCCTATGGTATACCTAGACGTTAATCATTTCCATGTATACCAAAATTATTGAATTTCGACGAAATCTCACTGAAAGTGATTTCCATTCCAGCCCATGGGCGGTGCGGCGTGCCGGGGCGTGAGCTGCGCCGTGGACATCACGAGAGAGTGCCTGCCGGAGCTGCAGGTGGCCGGAGGGTGCGCAAGCGTATGCGGCAAGTTCGGCGGCGACACCTACTGCTGCAGGGGACAGTTCACGGACAACTGCCCGCCGACCTACTATTCGAGGTTCTTCAAGAGCAAGTGCCCCGACGCATACAGCTATGCCAAGGACGACCAGACCAGCACCTTCACCTGCCCCGCCGGAACCAACTACCAGATCGTGCTCTGCCCCTCCAATGCCCTGATATCAGATGCATAATGCATACATTGATCATACCGTCTATAAGCTTGTGCTTGGATCAATAAGGACTACCCTTTGTGCTTGGAGCCTTACAGGCTTAGACTATAAGTTTGAGGATTTGCCATAAGTTGCATATGCATGCACGGCTAGTGCGTGTGTATGTCAAGCAGTAAATAATGATTAAATAAATAAAAATAAATGTGGAATTTCTATGTTTCATCGATGAGTTTAGATCACCTTCCACGTCTACCATTTTCATTTATTTCGCCCACCCGATTTCAACTCCATGCTTATATCGTTGGGGAATCCCTCTCATTTGTCTTTCCTTCCTCTCTAGCAACTTCTTCTTTTTTTATGCTGACACGGATGTCTAGTTAGGAATATGATTGAAATTCAAAAGACATCTTTAGAGTAAACCAATCTAAGAATGGGAGGTGTTAGGAATATATCTGTCCGTCAATTTGTAAAAGCTAAAACTGATTGCTATCAAGGATGTTCATTTCTATCAAGCTTCATGCACAAGCCAACGCAACCAAAAGTCTGAACTGATGAAAAGAGCTTAGACAATCCACTTATACATATCAATACCCCTCCTCACGTGGCTGACGCTCGCGCGCCAGGTTCTTATTGCGCGATCGGTTTCCGACAGCCCAATTCGGGAAAAACCATGTTTCCCTTTCGTGAAAAGAAACGTGCGGGAAGTTGTGGACCACAGAGGTTACGTGCCGTATTGTATTTGCTTTCTATTGCACGTGCACAATTCCCTTTCCTGCCCGATACAAGTTTCAGAGTCGTACGTTATTTTGCTTCCGGTAGTACGTGCACAATTCCCTTTACTCGTTCATGAAGCAATTCTCTTTATTCCCTTTTTGGGCTAGTGAAATTTTAGGGTTAAAAAAAGGGAGGGGAGCAGCATAATCCACTTGCAAATGAAATGAACTACGACTTGCAACATGTAAGAAAATAACAATTCCCTTCTTCCGCAATTCCCTTCTTGATAACTTCAGAACGTAGGTGTTGGTTAAACTTTCAGATACATGTTGATGAAGACTGAATGGGAGCGTTGATAAAACATTGAGTTAGCTGTTGATGAATAATAATGCGTGGGTTGATATTTATTGTTTCCCTTGTTCCCTTAAAAAACAAAAAGGACCAACTTTTTCTACAAAGAAAAAGAAGGACGTAACAAAGAGAAAATGGGTTGGTAAAATATTGGGTTACCTGTTGATGAAGAGTGAATGGGAGGGTTGATAAGTAGGTTCCCTTGTTCCCTTTAGAAAACAAAAAGAACCAAATTTCATATAATAATAAAAAGATGGAGCTAAGAAGGAAAATGGGTTGATAAAACATTGAGTTACCTGTTGATGAATAATGAATGCGTGGGTTGATATATATTGTTTCCCTTGTTCCCTTAAAAAACAAAAGGACCAACTTTTTCTACAAAGAAAAAAGAATGACGTAACAAATAGAAAATGGGTTGGTAAAACATTGGGTCACCTGTCGATGAAGATTGAATGAGAGGGTTGATAAGTAGGAAAATGGGTTGATAAAACATTGAGTTAGCTGTTGATGAATAATGAATGCGTGGGTTGATATTTATTGTTTCCCTTGTTCCCTTAAAAAAACAAAAGGACCATATTTTTCTACAAGAAAAAGAAGGACGTAACAAAGAGAAAATGGGTTGGTAAAACATTGGGTCACCTGTTGATGAAGAGTGAATGGGAGGGTTGAATAGTAGGTTCCCTTGTTCCCTTAAAAAAACAAAAAGGACCAAATTTCATATAATAAGAAAAAAAGATGGAGCTAAGAAGGAAAATGGGTTGATAAAACATTGAGTTACCTGTTGATGAATAATGAATGTGTGGGTTGATATATATTGTTTCCCTTGTTCCCTTAAAAAAACAAAAAGACCACCTTTTTCTTCAAGAAAAAAGAAGGACGTAACAAATAGAAAATGGGAGGAAACCGACGCAGATGAAGAGGGCGGGAATGGTTGCCTTTCGATCATGTTGAATGACAGCAGAGAGAAGTTGTCGTTGATTCGCTCCCACGAGTACCTTCAGAGGTCCCCTGCTGCTGATCTCGTGCCAGACAAGGCACGACATGGACATCATCTTCCTCTGCATTACCATGACCTGAGGAAGTCAACTCCCTCATTGACTGCATGTGACTGCACAAGAACAAGGTCTTATTGATAGAGATTTCCACCACATCCTTCCCTACCACCTTCGGCTCCAACCCTTGGAGCTCTGCCGCGAGGAAGATGAGCAACATACCACCACATATCTGACCGGAAATTTTTGCAGTGAATCTCGTGGCATAAAGCCGAACTTCGACACATGTTCAGCACCTACATCTACTCCTACGTCTACTATGTACAGGAAAATCGGCGTCAACTCCTACCCATGTCCAACCGGCGGCACCGGCGGAGAGGGCATCAGAGGGACCCGGAGAGCGGCGACCAACTCTCAAAGCAACTGTAGGAGGGAGGGAGGGAGGGAAAAAGAGCGGCCTATCTTTTTCATAGTGAGTTGTGAATTATATATGTGAATTGAGAAATGAAATTTGAGTACCTGTGGCAACGCACGGGCACTTGTACTAGTTTTAGTATTTAAATTTGGTCAAACTTAGAAAACTCAGAAAATTATCTACAACTTCCTCGTCAGGCCCAACTCCGTTGGAGGTCATCTTCGAGGGTTAAATAGACAATCTCCGAAAACAGTTCTGTGACAGATTTTAGCAAAGTTCCAATTCGACTCCAACAAGGTTTCCTCTTATATTCTTGATAATTCCTACACATCAAAGTGTAAAACAAGAACATTGTGCAATTTTGCAACTATTAATAGGTTAGTCCAAATAAATCATAAACTTAATATAAAAACAAGTGCCAAAGTCATAATATTAGCATGAAACAATCAAAAATTATAGATACGTTTGCGACGTATCAACATCCTCAAGCTTAACTCCTGCTCGTCCTCGAGTAGGTAAGTGATAAAAAGAATAATTTTTAAGGTGACATGCACCTTCAAAGTTCAAAGGATGACTAGATACAAATAATTTAAGAACAAGTAATAACACATTCATGATTCAATCAATAATAATTTTGGGACCATGCACATAGAACTAAGAATGACAACTATGCTCTTATAAGACGGTGCATATAACTTAGAAGATGAAGACTCAACATAAAAGTAAAAGAATGGCCCTTCGCAGAGGGATGCAGAGATAAAACATGTGCTAGAGTTTTTTATTTTGAAAACATAGAGATATAAAATTTTAAGAGAGGCAATTGTGTCAACGGTAGCAATAAGTAATATAGGTTATGTATAAAACTTCCTATAAGTTGCAAGCCTCATGCATCGAATACTAATAGTTCCTGCACCTTGTCCTAATTAGCTAGGATTTCCATGGATTATCATCGCATTACATATGTTTCAACCAAGTTTCACAAAGGGGTACCTCCATGCCACCTGTACAAAGGTCTAAGGAAAGTTCGCATTGGATTTCTCGCTTTTGATTATTCTCAACTTAGACATCCATACCTGGACAACATGGACAACAGACAAATGGACTCCTCTTTAAGCTTAAAGCTTTTGGCAACATAAATTTCTCATAAGAGATTTTTGAGGTTTTAATGTCCACGCTGAAACTTCCACCATGTAAACATGGCTTTGGTTAGCGGCCCAATGTTCTTCTCTAATAATATGCATACTCTAACCTTTTATCATGGTTATCTCCTTTACTTTAGACAAGACAGACATGCATAGTAACTCACATGATATTTATCAAAAATATGATGATGGTGTCCCCATGTCAGCATGGTTGCCACACAACAAGCAACTTATAAGAACTAAGATACATAAGTGACATATTCCTCACCACAATATTTTTTAGGCTACTTTCCCATGAGCTATGTATTGCAAAAACAAGAAATTATTTTGAAGGTTTTAAAGGTAGCACATGTAAATTTACTTGGAGTGGCGGTGAAATACCACATATAGGTAGGTATGGTGGACACTTTTGGCATATTTTGGTTTTTGGTGGTTGGATGCACGAGTAGAGATCATACTCAGTACAGAATGAAGGCTAGCAAAAAGAAAGATAGCGACCAACTAAGAGAGCAATAATGGTCATAATCATGCATAGCGACAAAACTTATTAATTAAAGCATATGGTGATATTAAAAGTCTAAACTAAATGATTAATTCAACCCAATTGAAACATCAGAGGAGATCTTCCATTTGTATCACTATTAATATGAAACCTTTTTACTCGTATCCAACACCAATCAACTTATTTGAAACAACTCTCATTTATAATATTCATGAAAGATCAGAGAGCTAATCATTTATAACTGAAGCATACTAACAAGCTCTGAACAAAATAGGAGTGAAAAACCAGAGCTAAACGCAGTACTAGCAAAAATAAAACGCTCGTTGAACAATAAGAGTGAAAACTAGAGCGTTCATACAATTAAAACGGAGCGTGTCTCTCTCACAAACAAACATGGTATGATGGTGCCCACTTTATTGAAAATAAAATACACAATAGAAAATAAAGACGCTCCAAGAATAACACATAGTATATGAAGCAATAAAAATATAGTGAACAGAAACAGGACCTGATATTTTTATTGATGAAGAAGGGGATGCCTTGGGCATCCCCAAGCTTTGACGCTTGTACTTCTTGAATATATCTTGGGGTGACATGGGCATCCCCAAGCTTGAGCTTTTGTCCATTCTTCATCTCATCTCATCATTCTTCTTTCCTACACTTGAAAACTTCCTTCATACAAAACTCATCACAAATCTCATTACCAGCGTTAGTGCAATGATAATATTAATCAAATATACAAAGTTCAGTATGACATATGAAAAGCATTTTAATAAGCATTAGCTACTGTAGCACAACTTCAATAAGGTTCTTTGATCAAGAGAACTCAAAAAGGTGGGCAAAAAGATGCAAATGCAAAACAGTGCAAGAATCTGTCAAAACAGAACAGTTCGTAAAAATTGATTTTTGAAAAATAGTTACGCTGCGTAACTCGAAAAACTCTGAACTAATGAAAGTTAGATAAATATCTGGGGAAGATGCTCGTAAATTGGCAGCTCAAACTTACGTTCTGGTGATTTTTGGCGATTTTTCTCGTGACGAACCAGAAACAGTAAACAAGATTGCAAATCCCCCAAAATCTCACTTTCTTACCATTAGGGGAAATTCTTGGCACAAAAACAAAAAAAACATGATAAGGAGAGGTTATTGATACGTCTCCAACGTATCGATAATTTCTTATGTTCCATGCTACTTTATTGATGATACCTACATGTTTTATGCACATTATATGTCGTATTTACGCATTTTGGAACTAACCTATTAACAAGATGCCGAAGAGCCGTTCTGTTTTCTGCTGTTTTGGTTTCAGAAATCCTAGTAACGAAATATTCTCGGAATTGGACGAAATCAACGCCCAGGGTCCTATTTTTGCAAGCTTCGGAAGACCGAAGGAGAGTCGAGTGGGGCCACGAGGTGGCCAGATGACAGGCGGCGGCGAGGCCCTGGCCGCGGCCCGTCACTGGGCCTCGTGCGCCTCTTGACCTGCCCTTCCGCCACAAATAGCCTTCGTCGCGAAACCCCCAGTACCGAGAGCCACGATACGGAAAACCTTGAGACGCCGCCGCCGCGAATCCCATCTCGGGGATTCAGATCGCCTCCATGCCGGAGAGGGGATTCATCTCCGGAGGACTCTTCATCGCCCTGATCGCTCCGGTGATGAGTGACTAGTTCACCCCTGGACTATGGGTCCATAGCAGTAGCTAGATGGTCGTCTTCTCCTAATTGTGCTTCATTGTTGGATCTTGTGAGCTGCCTAACATGATCAAGATCATCTATCTGTAATACTATATGTTGTGTTTGTCGGGATCCGATGGATAGAGAATACTATGTTATGGTGATTATCAATCTATTGTTTATGTGTTGTTTATGATCTTGCATGCTCTCCGTTATTAGTAGAGGCTCTGGCCAAGTTTTTGCTCTTAACTCCAAGAGGGAGTATTTATGCTCGATAGTGGGTTCATGCCTTCATTGACACATGGGACAGTGATGAAAGTTCTAAGGTTGTGATGTGCTGTTGCCACTAGGGATAAAACATTGATTCTATGTCTAAAGATGTAGTTGTCGATTACATTACGCATCATACTTAATGCAATTGTCTGTTGCTTTGCAACTTAATACTGAATGGGGTTCGGATGATAACCTGAAGGTGGACTTTTTAGGCATAGATGCAGTTGGATGGCGGTCTATGTACTTTGTCGTAATGCCCGGATTAAATCTCACTATATTTATCATATCCTGTACATGCATTGTTATGCCCTTCTCTATTTGTCAATTGCCCGACTGTAATTTGTTCACCCAACATGCTTTTATCTTATGGGAGAGACACCTCTAGTGAACTGTGGACCCCGGTCCTATTCTTTACATCGCACAATCTACTGCAATACTTGTTCTACTGTTTTCTTGCAAACAATCATCTTCCACACAATACGGTTAATCCTTTGTTACAGCAAGCCGGTGAGATTGACAACCTCACCTGTTTCGTTGGGGCAAAGTACTTGGGTTGTGTTGTGTAGGTTCCACGTTGGCGCCGGAATCCCTGTGTCGCGCCGCATCATATTTCGCCACCATCAACCTTCAACGTGCTTCTTGACTCCTACTGGTCCGATTAAACCTTGGTTTCTTCTGAGGGAAACTTGCCACTGTGCGCATCATACCTTCCTCTTGGGGTTCCCAACGGACGTGTACATCTACGCGCATCAAGCAAATTTCTTTGCCTTGTCAAGATCAAGACACGCAAGGGGAGTCTCCACTTCTCAATCTCTTTACTTTGTTTTTGTCTTGCTTTATTTTATTTACTACTTTGTTTGCTGCACCTAAACAAAACACACAAAAATTAGTTGCTAGTTTTACTTTATTTGCTGTCTTGCTCTTTATATCAAAAACACACACAAAAATTAGTTACTTGCATTTAGTTTACTTTTGTTATCATGTCTAGTTCTGTACTTGTTACTTCTTCACCTGAGGAATTAGTTTTTACTTTTAAACAAGGGGATGAGGAAAGTTTTAAAGATGCTTGGTCTAGGATTTTTACTTCTTATCGTAAAACTGAACCTCAAATGACTCTAAGTTTGCTCCTTAGTAATTTTTATTTTGGTCTTATGATTCGCTATAGATATGCCTTGGATGCTCTAGTGGGAGGAGATTTTCTTCATTGTAATGGGGATCAAGCTTTTAATTCCATAAAAAAGTTGGTTGCATCACATGATTCAGCTAATAACTTTGATTCAGCCCTTATTAGCATTTATAATAGATTAAACATTCTTGAAACAAGTGCATCTCGCCTAAATGAAAATTATGGATATATTCGTAACCGTCTTGATCAAGTTTTAGTGAACTCTGAACCTTCATTATGGAATCCTACTATTAAAATTGTCATAGGTAATCAAACTCTTCATGCTAATTGTGATATTATGAATGAATTTTGCCTAATGCCTGAGAGTATTCATAAATCATTGAAACTTTGGGAATTCTCTGAAGGGGGAGAAGGAATAACTCTTATTGATAACTCTGTTATAATTCCCAAAGGGATAGCTGCGGGTGTGCATACAACCATTCTTGGGATAACAATATCCATTGATTACCTTGTCATTGAATGCGCAGGAACAGGACAAATCACACTCGGAAGATCCTGCTGATTGGGAGCAGTCATAGACGTGAGAGAAGGCACCTTAAATTTCACCTCTACACCCGGGG
Source organism: Lolium multiflorum (assembly GCA_030979885.1). NCBI lineage: Eukaryota > Viridiplantae > Streptophyta > Magnoliopsida > Poales > Poaceae > Lolium > Lolium multiflorum. Next base: position 9,605,179 of record CM061751.1, on the reverse strand, counting down.
GTATACATTCCCTAAGCCAAAGAGTAAGAAAGAGGACAAGAAAGGTAAAGGTAAAACCCAAGGTAATGTCAATGTTTCATCTCTCGATAATGATTTGCACTTTCTGCGCCTAGCTGAAAGGCGTTAAAAAGCGCTTATGGGAGACAACCCATGTTTTTACTACAGTACTTTGTTTTATATTTGAGTCTTGGAAGTTGTTTACTACTGTAGCAACCTCTCCTTATCATGTTTTTGTGCCAAGTAAAGTTTCTATGTTATAGTTGATGTTATATTTGGGATCGCTGCGCAGAAACAACATTGCTGTCTGTCACGAATCTGGGCACAAGCCTCTGTAGAAAATTCGAAAAAATCTGCCAATTTGCGAGCATGATCCTCAGATATGTACGCAACTTTCATTAGTTTTGAGTTTTTCTATTTGAGCAAGTCTGGTGCCATTTTAAAATTCGTCTTTACGGACTGTTCTTTTTGACAGATTCTGCCTTTTATTTCGCATTGCCTCTTTTGCTATGTTGGATGAATTTCTTTGATCCATTAATGTCCAGTAGCTTTATGCAATGTCCAGAAGTGTAAAGAATGATTGTGCCACCTCTGAACATGTGAATTATTAATTGTGCACTAACCCTCTAATGAGTTTGCTTGAAGTTTGGTGTGAAGGAAGTTTTCAAGGGTCAAGAGAGGAGTATGATATACTATGATCAAGAGGAGTGAAAGCCTAAGCTTGGGGATGCCCCGTGGTTCACCCCTGCATATTTTAAGAAGACTCAAGCGTCTAAGCTTGGGGATGCCCAAGGCATCCCCTTCTTCATCGACAACATCATCGGTTCCTCCCCTGAAACTATATTTTTATTCGGTCACATCTTGTGTTCTTTACTTGAGCGTCGGTTTATTTTTGTTTTTGTTTTTGTTTGAATAAAATGGATCCTAGCATTCACTTTGTGGGAGAGAGACACGCTCCGCTGTTGCATATGGACAAATATGTCCTTAGGCTTTACTCATAATGTTCAAGGCGAAGTTTCTTCTTCGTTAAATTGTTATATGGTTGGAATTGGAAAATGCTACATGTAGTAATTCTAAAATGTCTTGGATAATGTGATACTTGGCAAGTGTTGTGCTCATGTTTAAGCTCTTGCATCATATGCTTTGCACCCATTAATGAAGAAATACATAGAGCTTGCTAAAATTTGATTTGCATATTTGGTCTCTCTAAGGTCTAGATAATATCTAGTATTGAGTTTTGAACAACAAGGAAGACGGTGTAGAGTCTTATAATGTTTACAATATGTTTTTATGTGAGTTTTGCTGCACCGGTTCATCCTTGAGTTTGCTTCAAATAACCTTGCTAGCCTAAACCTTGTATCGAGAGGGAATACTTCTCATGCATCCAAAATCCTTGAGCCAACCACTATGCCATTTGTGTCCACCATACCTACCTACTACATGGTATTTCTCCGCCATTCCAAAGTAAATTTCTTGAGTGCTACCTTTTAAATTCCATCATTCACCTTTGCAATATATAGCTCATGGGACAAAATAGCCTTAAAAACTATCGTAGTCGAATATGTACTTATGCACTTTATCTCTTATTAAGTTGCTTGTTGTGCGATAACCATGCTTCGGGGACGCCATCAACTATTCTTTGTTGAATATCATGTGAGTTGCTATGCATGTCCGTCTGTCAAGGATCTACCACCTTAATGATTGGAGCATGCATATTGTTAGAGAAGAACATTGGGCCGCTAACTAAAGCCATGAATCATGGTGGAAGTTTCAGTTTTGGACATATATCCTCAATCTCATATGAGAATAATAATTATTGCTACATGCTTATGCATTTAAGAGGAGTCCATTATCTGTTGTCCATGTTGTCCCGGTATGAATGTCTAAGTTGAGAATAATCAAAAGCGAGAAATCCAAAATGCGAGCTTTCTCCTTAGACCTTTGTACAGGCGGCATGGAGGTACCCCTTTGTGACACTTGGTTGAAACATGGCATTTCAACGATCCGGTAGTCCAAGCTAAGTAGGACAAGGTGCGGACACTATTTGTATACTATGCATGAGGCTTGCAACTTGTAAGATATAATTTACATAACTCATATGCTTTATTACTACCGTTGACAAAATTGTTTCATGTTTTCAAAATAAAAGCTCTAGCACAAATACACAATCGATGCTTTCCTCTTTGAAGGACCATTCTTTTACTTTTATTGTTGAGTCAGTTTACCTATCTCCCTCCACCTTAAGAAGCAACACTTGTGTGAACTGTGCATTGATTCCTACATACTTGCATATTGCACTTGTTATATTACTTTATGTTGACAATATCCATGAGATATACATGTTATAAGTTGAAAGCAACCGCTGAAACTTAATCTTCCTTTGTGTTGCTTCAATACCTTTACTTTGATTTATTGCTTTATGAGTTAACTCTTATGCAAGACTTATGGATGCTTGTCTTGAAGTACTATTCATGAAAAGTCTTTGCTTTATGATTCAGTTGTTTACTCATGTCATTACCATTGTTTTGATGTGCATTCATTACATATGTTTACAATAGTATGATCAAGATTATGATGGCATGTCACTTCAGAAATTATCTTTGTTATCATTTTACCTGCTCGGGACGAGCTTTGGGGATGCTGATACGTCTCCAACGTATCGATAATTTCTTATGTTTCATGCTACTTTATGGATGATACCTACATGTTTTATGCACATTATATGTCGTATTTACGCATTTTGGAACTAACCTATTAACAAGATGCGAAGAGCCGTTCTGTTTTTGCTGTTTTTGGTTTCAGAAATCCCAGTACGAAATATTCTCGGAATTGGACGAAATCAACGCCCGGGTCCTATTTTTCGAAGCCTGAGAGGAAGGAGAGTGAGAGTGGGGCCACGAGGTGGCAGATGACGGGCGGCGTGGCGGGCCTCGCCGCCTGTCACACCTGGCCCCGTCGTCGCCTCTTGACTGCCCTTCCGCCTACAAATAGCCTCCGTCGCGAAACCCCCGATCGAGAGCCACGATACGGAAAACCTTGCGAGACGCCGCCGCCGCGTCCCATCTCGGGATTCAGGAGATCGCCTCGGCACCCTGCCGGAGAGGGGATTCATCTCCTGGAGGACTCTTCATCGCCATGATCGCCTCGGAGTGATGAGTGAGTAGTTCACCTAGACTATGGGTCCATAGAAGTAGCTAGATGGTCGTCTTCTCCTAATTGTGTTTCATTGTTGGATCTTGTGAGCTGCCTAACATGATCAAGATCATCTATACGTAATACTATATGTTGTGTTTGTCGGGATCCGATGGATAGAGAATACTATGTTATGGTGATTATCAATCTATTGTTTATGTGTTGTTTATGATCTTGCATGCTCTCCGTTATTAGTAGAGGCTCTGGCCAAGTTTTTGCTCTTAACTCCAAGAGGGAGTATTTATGCTCGATAGTGGGTTCATGCCTTCATTTACACCTGGGACAGTGACAGAAAGTTCTAAGGTTGTGATGTGCTGTTGCCACTAGGGATAAAACATTGATTCTATGTCTAAGGATGTAGTTGTCGATTACATTACGCACCATACTTAATGCAATTGTTCGTTGCTTTGCAACTTAATATTGAATGGGTTCGGATGATAACCTGAAGGTGGACTTTTTAGGCATAGATGCAGTTGGATGGCGGTCTATGTACTTTGTCGTAATGGATTAAATCTCACTATATTTATCATATCATGTACATGCATTGTTATGCCCTTTCTATTTGTCAATTGCCCGACTGTAATTTGTTCACCCAACATGCTTTTATCTTATGGGAGAGACACCTCTAGTGAACTGTGGACCCCGGTCCTATTCTTTACATCGCATACAATCTACTGCAATACTTGTTTTACTGTTTTCTTGCAAACAATCATCTTCCACACAATACGGTTAATCCTTTGTTACAGCAAGCCGGTGAGATTGACAACCTCACTATTTCGTTGGGGCAAAGTACTTGGGTTGTGTGTGCAGGTTCCACGTTGGCGCCGGAATCCCTGTTGTTGCGCCGCATCACATTTCGCCACCATCAACCTTCAACGTGCTTCTTGACTCCTACTGGTCCGATTAAACCTTGGTTTCTTACTGAGGGAAACTTGCCACTGTGCGCATCATACCTTCCTCTTGGGGTTCCCAACGGACGTGTACATCTACGCGCATCAGTCATTACAGTAGTAATGACTTCCAAGACTCAACAAAGCAGTAAATAATAGAAATATAAACATATTGGGTTGTCTCCCATAAAACTCTTTCTCTATAGCCATTTAAGATGGGCATGATTATTTGATGGAGCTCTCAACCCCCAATTTTTTTGTTGTTTTCCAATTATAAGTGAAACTGAAAAAGAAACAAAAACCAAATAAAGAACCTAATAAAACTAAATAGGATAAAACCAAAGATAATAAAAGCAACTATATAGAATGCTTACATGTGGATGGGTAATATTGAGTTTGAAGGAGACAACCTCATGTTGGTTGATGAATAGGGGGATGCCTTGGGCATCCCCAAGCTTAAATATTTACATCTTCTTGAATATTCTCTTGGGATCCATCTACACATCCCCAAGCTTGAGCTCTTGCATCCTCTTGCTCATCTCATATCACCATATTGATTGGAACTTAAAAACTGCATCCACATAAAGCATCACAAAACTCATTAGTAGGTTAGTACTCATTAAATAAAATCCACAAGTGTTCAAGTATCCCTAATCTATAAAATCTATCAAATATTTAGCCACTGTAATACTGAGGTTTCTTATTATTTCAATCGTACATCAAAAACGAAAGAAACTTTTGAATCCTAAGTATAATATTTAAACAAAGAGAATAGAAATCTGTCAAAACTGAACACTCTGTAAAGATGTCACTCAATGAGATAGTTATGTAGCTCAAATCGAAAAACTCATGATTAATGAAAGACAGATCATAACCTCAGGTCTATGCACACAAAAAAATCAGATCAAAATGCCATACTGAGATTTTTCACGAATTTTTGCAGCACAGCACAGGAAATCTGTCTCAACAGAATCAGTCCGTAAAGATTGAATTATTAGATCTGTCTACGTACCTCAAATCAGAAAAGTCAGAACTAACGAAAGTTAGATAGCAAGCACTACTATGCACTCAAGAAATTTCAGATCAAGATCTCGTTCTGGTGATTTTTAAAATTTTCTACAGTGGAGCACAGAAAATCTGTTTTCTAGGCAGCATAGTGACAAACTTGCATAACAAACTAGGGGTTATCTATACATTCTATTTACTGCGGGATATGTTCGTTAGTTGTACTATATACACCCTTAGTTTTCCTCAGTTTTTTCCTCTAGTTTGAAACACGCACAGTGGGAACGACCGGTAGCCGTGGTCGAGGGCCTTGACCGTTAGTCGACCGGTGGGCCGCACAGAGCAGCCCTCCGACCGTCTCGTCCGACCAGGCAGGTCGAAACGCCGGAGCAGCCATCCATTTATCGCTGACGTGTGGGCCGTTTTATTTTTCATGATTTTATATGCGGTGCTGCCAATGACAAATGGGGCCGCTCTATAGGGCTGCAGCCAATGACCAGTGGGGTGTATATTTTTCAAGAAAAGACATATATTGCCGTCTGTGGCCACCAATGACCGGTGGGGTCGCTATTTATTTAGGAAACTCATATATTCCCGCTCTGTGGGGCCTCCGCAGCCAATGACCAATGGGGTCGTATATTTTTCAAAGGAACATATATTGCTTCGGCAGGGCTGCCGCAATTGACCACAATGCTATTTATTAAGAGAAACTCATATGCCGCTCTGTGGGGCCTCCGCAGCTAATGACCAAGGGCGTCTATTTTCCAAGAAACATATATTGCCGCTATGGGGCTGCCGCGACAATGACCAGTGGTCGTTTATTTATTTAGAGAAACTCATATTGCCGCTCTGTGGGGCCTCCGACCAATGACTGGGGTCGTCTATTTTTCAGAAAAGACATATATTGCCGCTTGTGGGCTGCCGCACCAATGACCAGTGGGAATCGTCTATTTATTTAGAGAAAAAATCATATATTGCCGCTCTGATATATGTCTTTAGAGAATATCATAGAGAGCAGAAGTTCGCTAATTAATTATTAAGAGAAAATCAGCCGTTACCGTGGCGGGGCAGCCTCAGCCGGTGCCTCGTCGCTGTGCCGGCTCATTGGCGGCGTCGGACCAGCAGCGGTGCACGTCAACCACGGCTCCAACACTTGTTTCGTCTGCACGCATTGTACCCACCGCAGAAAGTCCGCCGCAAGCAGATCCGCCGCCCACGATGGGATTTGTTCCGCGCACCAATTGGCATAGCTTGGTAAGACCTCCTCTGCCTCCCCCGCCCCCTAATCGATTCGGTTCCCGTAATTTATTGGAGTTTGCAGGTGCGAAATAGTCCTCAATGTCTCGTCGTAGCGGGTACACCGGCGAGGGTGGGATTCGATCATGTCGTGGCCACGTTCTACTTCTCCTACCTCGTCGGAAGTGCAGGTATATAGCTTCAGCTCGTACTACGTTGAATTTGAAGTTCCGCCATGGCTTGTTGGGGTGATTTCGGTTGTTCTTTTTTTCCATTATTGTTACAGTTTCCTGTGCAAGCCGATGATCCATGGTACATTGCATACCAAGATGAATCAACCCGGTGGTGTAGCGATGGATTTGGAGGAGAAGGTGGCCAATTTAGGTGATGAATTGGCCCGTAAAAACTTGATGAGAGCTGAAGCGTATTGTGGAGGAAGAAAAGAAGAATTCAGAGCTTATTCGCAAGGAGAAGTTGAGAGTTGAGACAGATCTTGCCGTATTTGATCAAGTGGTAGAAAATCTAGAACATGAACTTAAAGTGATGGGAGAGGAGAAAAGTAGATTCATCTGTGCAGTTTTATTAGGTGTCATCCCTGTCCTAGCAGTTATGTGGTAGACGATTTAGTATAGAATTGTTATTCAGTAGATGGCTCTAACCACTGTATTTTGTTGTGGCTCTAAGCACTGTATTTCGGTGTACAATTTCCTACTTGTGCTAAGTAATGCGCACGATAATTTTAGCATGCATGAACATTTTATAAAAGTGAAGGATCCCAAAAGTGAATGCATGTACCAGCCTCAGGATCAAATACATATCAATATCTTCCCAATCAAGTTGGGATAGAATTCAAATCATACATACGGATGTACATGGACACATCAAGAACGTGAAGAAGCTTTTTTTGAGACGGAGGTAGTAGTTCAAACAATTTTATCCCAATTGGCGTGAAAATACAAATTTATAATAATTTATCCTAATTTGCGCCATCAAACGTTGAAGCGATGTTATGGCGATGGCTTCAGTTCGTGGCATCGATGACCAGTGTCGGAACCGCCGCTGTCTTGGTGTACTTCACCAGCGACGGATCTGCGGAGGGTGGATCGGCGCTTTGCAGCGCTGTAGACGATGGCTTCAATCGTCTTGGCATCGATTCGCACTCTCGGCACCGGAAGTGAGACATCAACAGGCAATCTGCGTCGTCGAAGCGATGTTGTAGGCGATGGCTTCAATGTTCGTGGCATCGATGACCACCGTCGTGCACGGCCGTCTTGGTGTTCTTCATCATTCAATGATCTGAGAATAGAATCGAAAGTGAGACAGAGAGACATTTCAACTATTTCGACGGTTAGATCCTCACACTCTTAGATCCACTCTTGGAGATGCGCATCGGTTAGATCTGTGCCGCCGCACGCACACGCACGGTTAGATCAGCGCCGCCGCACGTCGCCGCCGCACGCACGGTTAGATCTCGCGCGCGCGCCGGCCGCCGCATCGTGTTAGATTGCATACGTGCTAGCACGCACGCACGTTCCACCACCAAGACGCCATCATAGCAGCGTGTTAGGAAGCATGTTAGATTCGAAGTATGGCCAGCCATCTTTTGCGAGAGGAGGAGGGTAGGTAGTGCTCGGCTTGTCTCCGTGGTCTCGGAGGTCCATAGATAGATACCCTGATCAATGGTAGCCAAGCGTGAGCTTTCATCCAACCAAGATCTCGACATACAATCAGACCACCATTGAGATCAAGCCTAGTAAGTGGGGAAAACTGTTTATAGAAGGTGGGGAAATGGGAGGAACAATGTTCCCTCCACCATGTGTAGACACTCGCTGGGGCCACCAAAATGCCAAGGTGGAAGGAAGTGGCATCACAAACAACTATCGTAAAATTGTGGGCTCCACGAAATAATATATTACTATTTGAGGCAAAAATCTGGTATAAAAAGCACAAGTGAATTGTGCATTACTTTGACATTCATCAAATTACATTTTGGCCGCACTAGTGGGTGTTTGCAACTCAGGTATACACAAGTGTGAACCCTTTGGATATTTTGGGACAAAGTTTGTAAGCATAGTGGGTATTTGGGAGGTGTATTGAGCAGAAAGCCCTGCATTTTCATATCTAGTAGCTCATGGACTAGGAAGTGGTTTTGAAGCTTTTGATAAAAACTTCATATCTCTATATTTCCTTTTCCATTATTATTTCTCTAGGTTGTAGGTAACATAACAAGGCTCAATGGGAAGGTTCCACCATGTTTTGAATTATTTTGAATTGAACCCTAAAATGTTAAAACCCTAAACCCTAAAACCCTAAAACCCTAAAATGATAAATGTGGCTTAAATGTGGCATACAAATTGTTCATACAAATTCAAATTGTTCAACACAAAGGCATCCCCAATACAAATTGTTCAACACAAAGGGATCCCCAATACAAAGGGAACCCCAATACAAAGGGAACCCCAATACAAATTGTTCAACACAAAGGGATCCCAATACAAAGGGAACCCCAATACAAATTGTTCATACAAATTCAAATTAGTTGTTCAGAATAAAATCTTTTTCTTGCTCCTGGTGTGACTCGCCGGGGCCACCACCTTACTCCGGGTAACCCGGGATATTACCGGTGTCTACCTTCCTTTTGCCCTCTTTCTTGTTCTTCTTCTTCTGCGAAGCTTCTTTTTCTTCTGCCATGAGCTCTTCGAAGTGTGCATCACACATGGCCTTACAACTATCGAGGCAATCTCGATAATACTGTTGACTCTCCTCTGGACTCATCGGTTGAAGCCATTCTACATCCATCTGTTCCCTCTGCTCTCGATCCATCGGTTCAATCTCCTCATGTTGAACTGCTGCTTCAATCTCCTCTCATTTGGCTTCAATCTCCTCATGTTAAACTGCTGCTTCAATCTCCTCTGCATTTGCTGCTTCAATCTCCTCATGTTGAACTGCTGCTTCAATCTCAAGTTGAATTGCTGCTTCATTCTCCTCTGCATTTTCTGCTCCCGCCTGATCTTCCATTCCAAAAGCTGGATCAACTCATTTTTACAAAGCCTAGCAATGTGTCCAGGGATTCCACAACGTTTGCACTTACGTTTTCGATCGGTGCACCACCCTCTGCACTAGCTCCGATCCTATTCTTCCTCGGCCTACCCGCCGTCTAGTCAATACTGGAGAGTACGGTTTGAAGCCTGGATCGACTTTCATCCATTGGTCTTTTCCCAACAAGGTAGGAACATTCATAGCATATGCAGCCCTAAATTTTGCAACAGAGAAATACTCTGACACATACTGATCAACTTCACCATCTTCTACCCCCTATAACACTCATGAAAAACAATGCGTGTATGGGGGTATCCCACGGATCTCGCCATCCCCTACAATGGCATGTCCTATCAACCAAACTCACTGGATACCTCCACTGCACTGTTTTTACTGTCAGTGTAGGTTACCTCAGCCTCCATTCCTTTTCGGACGCATTGCATCCTCAATTGTTTTGCCCTCTCATGCAAAGACTTAATCAAAGATGGGAGCATGAGATGGCCAACATAATTTGTGGATTCTTTGACGCAGATCGATCTTTATCATGATCATCTCCCTAATCTTATCAAATATTTGCCACAGCATAAGCCCTTTCAATGACTTGACCTTTGAGTTGAAACTCTCCGCAAGGTTACTTGTTACATAGTCTACCTTGCAAATTTCATTGAATTGGCTTCTTGACCACACCCTACCATGATGTTCATCCAAGTACTCCTTCACCCCAGGTTTTTGTTTATACAACACATCCAAATGAAACTTATGCTTCCTAGAGCTGCATGTGTATGAAGCTGGCCATAGGTTGTCAGTAAAAACTTTACCCTTGAATTTCTTTGTAAAATTCTGTACCAAGTGTCGCATACATCCCTATGCTCCACTCCATGGAATACTGCTTCTACCGCACTCTCCAAACCTTTGCAAGCGTCTGTGTGGATAACAAGTCCTGGTGGATGACCTATAAGGTCGCGCAAGTTCTGCATAAACCAAGTCCAACTTTCCTCTGACTCAACCTCCAAACTCCATAAGCAACAGGGAACATCCAATTATGTCCATCAATGCAGTAGCAGCAACTAGCTGTCCTTTAAACCTACCATGAAGAGCTGATGTGATGGCAAATAAGGCCTATCAACCATCCAAAAAGCCTTTCCAGCAAGCTTTGAAACAAACAAAAGCCCTTCTAAAACATTCCTTGTGCATTACCTTCCCGCTTTTCAATTTGTAGGGAACTGTATGCTTGTCTATTGCTACAACACTGCTTGGACTAGCCATCTCCACTTCAGCTTTGAAAGTGTAAAGCAACTGAAAGCTTTCATTCCATGGACCATTGATCTTGTCAAGAGCCATTTCCTTTGCATAGAACATCCTCATGTAAGGTACTTTCATCCCTTTATACTTCTCACCCACCTTTTTTCGAGCCGTTGGACCAAGTGAAGGAGTTTCTCTCAGCCAATCTAGGATTATATCTGCCAACCACCTAGTCTTCGCTAGCTTTGTTTTCAGCTGGCTCTCCCCTAGAGGTGGACACCTATGGATCTATTAACCTTTATCTGAAACATAATGATAAGGGATGTCAATGAATAGATAACAAATTTTACACCGTGATCTAAATACACAACTGGTTGGCGTAGTACCTGAACCAAGCTGCTTCTGCGCATTGTGGATGCATGCAGCCTAAACCTACACCTTGGGTATGGGCATTTAATTGTGAACCTACCTGGCTCACTTTTAATAACCTCATAATTATTCTTAGTGAGAATGTGATATGTAGTAATTGCATTACGAGTCCATCATCGTTTGAAACACGGTGCCTTTTGCAAGCTGAGGATTCTCCCTGTTCCACTCAATTGTTGGCAAGTCTTCGCCTTCGTAATCGGCTAAAACGAGGTTGTCATCGTTCTCATTCTTCTCTTCATCATCATCAAATCGCACCAAAAGCAATATCTTCCATGTATTGATCCTCCATTGCCTGCTACCGCATCGATCTACCAATTCAGAAACATTAACTCATCCTCATCATCTTCGGAGACCATCCGCTCTCGCATCGTCCTCCACATTGACCACAGGAACGATCTGGCTACCACTCGACTGGGGATGGTGGTGTTGTGGACCTACAAGGATCGGCTGCGCACACTATTAGCAGAGCACAGCAGTGAGAGACATGATGCCCGACCACCTGATGATGCCCCAACACCAGATGATGCCTGGCCCCTGTCCACGTGGACACGAATTTTACCGAAATGGCAAGAAGCATTCAAAGCAAAAAGAATTCCCAGATCATCGTCGGAAATTAGTGGAACCAATCTTCGCTCCGTGCTGTTGAAATATTCGAAATGAACTGCATCGAGAGAGCTCCAGGAGTACTTATCGAAGATGTTAGCTTTCAAATCCCTCAACGAGATGGTGGTTGCAACCACCGCAGGGAAGTAAAACCCATTCATTAGGCGTTTAGAATCACGCGTAAAGCTAGAATCCAGCCTAACCACCAGCCGAAAGCCAGCGCTTGATCAATCCTATTCGAAAGCAACGCATTAGTTGAGCAACAACGATTGGCGCTCAAAAACTGCCTATTGTTAATTCACATAGGCAGACGATGCTTACCCAGATGGAATCCATGCGTTAGATCCCTCCGATTCCCAATCTTCTCCGCGGCTGACGGAAGAGGCGGTACACCAGACGGATATACAAACTCTACCGCGACAGGGGTAGATCTAGATCTGTTGGAGGCGGATCCCTCTCCCGGGTGGTGGTGGGGGCGGGCGGCTCGGCGGCGGACGACGCCATAAGGTAGGAGGGCAGGACTGCGTGGCGGCGGAGGGCGGTGTGTGAGCTCCTCCAGTCTCGGAGTGGAAAGCTTTGGGTGAGCTCCTCGAGTCAACAGTCAACATAGTTCAAAAGAAACGGTCAATTCAACACCAACGCGGCTCCCTAGCCGTCACCGGTAACGGTGAAGGCCATGACAGACGGCAACCCTCCCGTCTGAGCGTCTGCGACGGGTTTCAAACTAGAGGGAGGGGAAAACTGAGGAAAAACTAAGGGGCTGGGGAAAACTGAGTACAACTAACGAACCAGGGGCACGAAAATAGAAATCCCTACATTCTATTTACAGCGGGATATGTACACTATATACACTATATATACTATTTACAAGTTTTTAATGAAAAGCTTGCATGGAAAGAATTGTTTTGGTTTCGCAGGCATGAACACAAGTGTTCAAGGTCGACCCCCACTTCACCATTACTCATCTTTTCAATCACTTTTCTTTTCTGAAAACATTTTTTTATTTTTTATATAAGAAGTACAACTAATTTTTTTTGTAATTCGCATTCCCTATCCATACAAGAGATAGAGAACAACTAGGTACAGGAAGTAAAACTACTTAGAGATAAAGAAAACAAGTGCACACGAAAATATTCACCTACGCTATGGCTCCCCGGCAACGGCGGAAAAGGTCTTGATATCCCACAAGTATAGGGGATCGTTTGTAGCCTTTTCAATAAGTAAGAGTGTCGAACCCAACGAGGAGCTAAAGGTAGGATAAACATTCTCTCAAGTTCTATCAACCACTGATACAACTCTACGCACACTAAGCGTTTGCAATATCTAGGAAATAAAACTAGAGTGATAACGGGTATGAGAGGTGACTTTGCAGAACAATAAAATACACGGAATAAATGTTAGTGTTGCAGCAATAAAACAAACTAAACTAACAGTACCATGAGTGTGGAAAGGCGGTGGTAATAGTGGTGGCTTTGTCCAAGATCAATTAGTGAAGACATTTAGTTCATTGTCTTTGATGTAGTTTTCAATGTGAGAGAGGCTAAATATACAAGCGCTCCACTACTTGGGATTACAAGTACTATATGATTGGATTGTTAGCAAACATCCGTAAATACTAACAATGCATTAAGGTTTCCCAACCATAGCCTTAAGTTTATGGTCCTCTTACTCCCATACATGCAACTAACCGGTTTGAGCCCTCAGGTTTCTGTCACTCCGGCAGGACTACCCCCTTCCTTTGCACATACTACCAACGCTATGGTGTTAATCCATGCGCGCACAAGTATAATGCACACCAAAGGACAGTACCATATCAACATACAACTCTAATGAACCATAGACATTCAACAAAGCAATCAAAAGACAAATATACTACATAAACATGACATAGATCATAGGATAAATATTATAGCATCAAACACCATGTTACATAGGATGGTACAGAGGTTTGTGGGAGGATGAACCACTGAATACAAGGAGGATATGGTGATGGAGATGGCGGTGAAGACGTTGTAGAGGGGCAGCGCGGCGACGCAGGGCGGCGGCGCCGGCGGCGCGGGGAACTCCTTTCCCCGCCGCCGGCAAGCTTGGGGAGCGCCGCCCCTTAGCCTCCCACCTTCATGGCTTCTTGGGAGCCCTCCCCCATGGAGATGGGATCCATGGGGAGGCAAAAACGTGGATTTGGTGGCTGGAAATTCGTGGGTGGAGGTGTCCTCCACGAGTTAGGGTTTCCTCCTTTATATAGACTCTCGGATTTCCGTCATCCCATCTAGGGCTTCAGTAAAACGGGTCCCTAGGCCGCATACAGACTCCGGTTGGGCCGAATTTTAACTCTAGAACGTTCAGCAGAAAATTATCTACAACTTCCTCGTCAGACCCAACTCCGTTGGAGGTCATCTTCGAGGGTCAAACAGACAATCTCCGAAAACAGTTCTGTGACAGATTTCAGCAAAGTTCCAATTCGACTCCAACAAGGTTTCCTCTTATATTCTTGATAATTCCTACACATCAAAGTGTAAAACAAGAACATTGTGCACTTTTGCAACTATTAATAGGTTAGTCCAAATAAATCATAAACTTAATATAAAAACAAGTGCCAAAGGCATAATATTAGCATGAAACAATCAAAAATTATAGATACGTTTGCGACGTATCATTGGGTGAACAAATTACACTTGGGCAATTGACATAATTATTATAGCATTAAGATAGAACATCCAATTTATTAATCATGTAGGCATGTTTTTCATATATAGTCATACGTGCTCGTAATGAGAAACTTGCATAACATCTTTTGTCCTATCAGCCGGTGGCAGCCGGGTCTCAAGGGAATCTACTGGTAATTAAGGTACTCCTTTTAATAGAGCACCGGAGCAAAGCATTAACACTTGGTGAAAACATGTGATCCTCATATCTAAGCCATCCCCTCCAGTTATTGTAGCACCCTACCTTTTAATAAAGGCAAGATACCTATGTATAGTGCTATTCCCGGGATCACTGATAGCACACACAATACAAAATATAGTAATCATTACAATAGTATCAAATTACTACATCGCTGATCCAGAGGGTAAAGTAAAACCTTACAATTTGCATAGTCACATGGACTAGCTCGGCACCATATTCAGAACAAACACAACGGAAATGTAAATCATCAATGAGCCTTCATCATCTTCATGCGCCATAGGCAGTCATGTTGGAATGTAGACTCGAGATCCTACCACGTACCTCTCCTCAGAAAATCCTGCACGTTTGAATATGCAGCCCCACGAATGGAGGTCGGTACAATGATGTACTGGCAAATGACACTTATATGGTGGCAGTTTTTAGGCATGACTATCTACATGATATTTGGCTGGTGGAGTTTAGGCAAATTTGCATAAAGCCGATTTTATCCTATATTTTATTCAAAACAAAACATTTTACAAAACTTGCAATGATGTCATAAACAGTATCATGGTTACATCTTCCATGTACTATCCGACAGTTGGTACTCAAATTTTTAAATTCAGAAAAGATGACGAGATTCTTCCGTACATTCCCTGCCTAGAAAGCTCAAATTGTCCATAACCGGGGACACGGCTAAGATCTTAGGTTTAACTCTCGAGAGGTTGTGCACTTTCACCTTACGACCCACCCTTCCCAAGAGAAGAATGAGACAAGATCTTTCAGAAGAAGGTTTCAACCATACTAGCTAGACCCGTTCATGTTTGGCTGCAGCCACATCATCATGTCTAGCAAACAAGTTGGACCTCACAACTTAATCCCGCAGAGCCCATAATACCATAAGGCTGCACTGGAAGCTATCTAAAACATGGACGGCATAGTAATCTCTTTAATCCTGAGTGGCCATCCACAAGTGAAACTCACAGGCTTAAAACCATTACAGATAATAAACCCCCGCACGATCCCCTGGTGAAAACCAGAGGTGCAGTCTAGGGCAACCACTATTCAACTGCGTACTCTCAGGTACCCACCTGCCACTAGTTCCCCAGGGTCGGAGCCCTGAGCAGCCGCCCACCACACAATCAATCCACCCAGGTGATTCATTGAGGTTGTTAATTTTTAATTCTCAATACTCACAATCCAATATAATCAAAACAGCAGTGGCATTTTGTTATTGCTAGGCAAACTAAAAATCCTAGCAAGGGTTCATGGGTGGCTACACACTACTAGGATTGATAAGGATAGCATAACTTTCGAAAACAAAATCCTACCATGCATACTAATTTGAAAATCACTAATGCATAATAAAATAGGTAGGAATTGAGTGTCACTTGCCTTTTTGGTAGTCGAAGCGCGTTCACTTCTCTTAATCAAAATACGTGCATCTCCGTACAAACTATAACATAGAATATAGCACAACATAAACACACCATTCAACAACAACATCATAATCAAACAAGATAACAATCGGAAATCGCTCTATGGTACTAAGGTGTGGCATGAGGTTTGGCTTGCAAGATATGAATTGGAGATATTGAATGGATGGGTCAAATGCTTGAAAAAGGAAATGATTATCTAAGTCAAGTTCTTAGAAGAAAATGATTGATAAGAACCTATGGTCAATGGTTGTTTTCTACTCAAGATTGGGTGATTGAAATGATCCATGTGATGAAATCACATGAGTCTCAAATGACGCAACTCAAAATACTATTTGATAAAGTGTGACAACACTTACTAAGATAGCATGAGTTACAGATAGGCTTGGGTATGGATTTGTGATATGTTGAATTACTCAATTAACTCATTTGTAAATTGAATAGTTCAATATAAGCCAATAAGATTAAGTGAGCATAAAGTTGAATATGTATGTATGAATGATGTTGAAGATGTGGGTTAAACCTGCTAATGAATATCAAAGATTCAAAACATGTGCTATGTGCTATATAGTAGAGTATCTCAACACAACATTTGCACAAGAAAAGTCTATAGTTAAGATTGTCACCATTTACCCAAATAACACAATTGCTAATTGAATACCACGGACTAGGATAGTATGAATTTGGACAGATGTGAACACTAGAGCATGATAGAAGAATTCAACTAAACTAAACAGAAGTTCTATTGGATATGGAGTTTCAATATGATTATTTGTCAAAGGGATCAACTATTAATGATTTACAGATTTTAAGTTATGCCAAAATTACTCAAATCCTCATATTTGAATTTGAATATTTGCAAAGTGATTCAAATATTTTGGACACTGGTACTATTGGATGGAGTACTGTAGAGCAAGGCTTATGCAATTGACATAGTGTGACAACACTTATCAAATTAGCACAAGATAGCATTGGATATGAACTAATGACATATTGAACTATTCAAATAACTCATTTGAAAGTTGAATAGTTCAAACTAAGTGGAAGGATTGAATGACATGAGGTTGTATAGACATGAATGATATCGGGATTTGGTTCGCGGAGCCTAAAGTATAACAAAGGTTCATCACATGTGATATGGGGTAGAGCATCTCCATCCCACTAGAGCAAGGTAAAATCTAACATAGGACATGTCACACTTTACTCAAATAACTCAATTGTTATTTGAATAATATGAACTAGACAACCAGGGTATGCTATGCATTATCTGTGAACATGCTAAAGAATTATAACTGGTCCTGGAAGATGGGTATGATCATAAGGATCAATTTGGCTAAAGAAACTATGTCGAAACCAGTTATAGGACTACACTTTTCGCGAAAAGTTATTAGAAAAAGTTTTCCGGATGGAAGACATTTCTACACGGAAGTTGTAGAGAATTCCATTACAAGCGTATCGCCAAAAGAATCTCTCGGAAAAAGTTTGTATAATTTGTTTCATAGACGATGTTGCGGAACAAAGGGGTACCGCGGAAATAAAATGGGCGAAACTGCCACGCTACATGTCTAACATGTTCTACGTGATTTGCTGATTCCAACGGTATAGGGTTTGTGTTCTACGTGATTTGCTGATTCCAACGGTATAGGGTTTGTTGAAATCCGACGGATAGAACTTAAGATATGAATTTTACAAAACTAGACAGAAATGGTTATAGTTCTACTCGTGTACGAAAAGTTGTCCGAACAAGATACTCGGATGAAAAAACTTTCTACACGAAAGTTGTAGAGATTTTAATTACAAACTTAACGGAAGAACCACTATTCTAAATGGAGGTGTAAATCTAACGAAATAAAATTGAAAAGTTGCGTACGCATAATGTACGAAAAAAAAGCGAAAACAGAAGAATTATTACTGGACAAGGGCCGTCGAGTCGCGGCGTTTTCCAAAATAGCGTTGCGTTTTCCAAAATAGCGTTGCGGATGTGTGCGCCACAAAACAGCTACGTCGTGCTGCAGGGTGTGCGTGTTGGTCTCCCCTGGGGTCTTTATATAGGATGGACTTGGAGAAATTTTCCTAAGAATGGCGATGTGGGACTAAACAAGAAAAGGAAAAGAGGCGGCGGCGTGCGTGACGCGCGTGCGCGAGCGCGCGAGGGAGCTGGGCCGCGGGGTGGCGAGGCAGGGCGGCCGGGTGGGCTGGGCCGCGGCGCGCGAGCTAGGCCGGGGCAGCTGCGCGGGAGGCTGGGGCGAGCTGGGCCGTTTCGGCCTGGCCGCTCCTATTTTTTTTCTTTTTTACTGAAAATGGAAATACATTTTGGAGCTTCAAATAAAATCAGAAAAATACAAATAAAGTACCGTTGGATTCATTATGAAAAATGTTTTAATATTAAACTAAATTTGGAACCGAAATATAAACTTTATAAAACTAAAATTTGACATACATGTCTATGTGGCTATATTGCCCTTTTGGGGTTTAATCTCTTTTATTAAATAAAAGATTTTATAAGTTTCAAAACCTCCGAACAAAATAGAGCATTGTTGGAAAATCTTTTGAAAACCAATTTTTATAAAAACTCTATATTTTGCCATAACCTTTTTAATATCCCTTTGTGAAAATAAAATAATCATTATATACATTTGCATATATTGCTACTTAGTCTTTATTTTGCAAATAGAGTTTTCTAGGGTTTTGTTTTCTCAAATACAAATCCATTAAGAATTTTAAAACTTTGAAAGCAAGCATAGGTTTGATTTTGAAAATACTTTAAAACCACAAGTCTTTGAAAACACTATTTTGGAATTAACTTTAAAAAGTTTTAATTCTTTGTGAATTTCAATCAAGTTCAAACAATCTAGCATTAAACTTATTTTTATTTTACATTCCAAAATTTAGAAAATTTCGGGATGTGACAATTATCCCAGTTGCTGTCACTCTGGGGCCTCGGGTTCCGGACATAGACATGTGCAAACAACTTGTAGATACTATCTAAGCAATAATTATAGAGCTTCTAAGCTCATGCCACTCGTGCACTAGTGACAAGCATTAAACACAACAAGATTGCAGCAACAATAACTTCACAAACTTTATAGATAGATTGATCATAATGTAACAATTCATCGGATCCCAACAAACACAACACCGATTACATCGATGGATCTCAATCATGTAAGACAGCTCATGAGATCATTGTATTGAAGTACATGGGAGAGAGAGTACCAACTAGCTACCGCTAGAACCCGTAGTCCATGGGGAACACTACCTGAGCATGATGGAGGCGGTGGCGATGGAGAAGGCTCCGGGTCGATCCCCGTCCGACAAGGTGCCGGAACGAACTTAACCCCGAAACTAGGTTTCGTGATGGCGCGGCGCTCGGGAGTTCTGGAATATGATCGATCTCCTTAGGGTTTTCGCGACGGAATATATAGGCGAAAGGGCGGCGCGAGGGGGTGCCCGAGGGGCCCACCCCATATGGCGGCGCTGACATAGGCATCCCCAATGGGCCTGCCGAAGAAGGCACCCGGGGTTTACTGAAGGCCCACGACCCGAAGGTTTACAAAGCCCAGAAGCCCAATTGAGAGATAGTTTGGAAAGATAGAACTGTATTAGGAATATTGATTTGTAACTATTGCGGGACGGGTCGAAACCCTCCCGAACTCGTGTTCTGTATCACGAACCCTCGGCTCCCTCCTCTATATAGGAGAGTCGAGGGACAAAGAGAGGATCGATTCTTATTTCAAGATAACCTTAGTTTTCATAGTCGTACTTTTCGCCTAAACCTTCGAGATCTACTTGCCCTACTTCAACTAAACCTAGTCTACAACTTGTAGGCATTGATAAGTTAATCCCATCAATAATTGCGTCAGGTCTCGATGGCACGCTCAACATCTTCGCGTCTTCAGGCAAGCAACACGACGGATCGAGGTGACGAAACCGCCCTAGTCGATTTTGTGTTCTTCACCCACCTCCCCTATGCATATACATATCTGGAGGAGCCCATAGATGGCGTTCGGGAGGTTCCACTTCCGCATCGGGAAGGAAGGGTCTTATCAACTCGCAAGATCTGAGTCGACAGACGGTCTAGCTGGTCCGATTCATCGGATCGGTTTCATCGTTCGAATCTGGCGATGAGGAAGTTTCGTCGGCAATTTCTTCCAAGATGGCATCAAGCGACGAGCTCATCAAGATCTTCGGCAACATATCCGTCAGGTTGTCTGCAGACTCAAATATAAGTAGCGATTCCGACAAAGATCGATGCTTTCTGCCTCATCGACAGATCTACTTCTCTTCGTGAGGTCTTCGCCGATCTATATGACGGTGTCACCAATATCGACAACACTCAAGCTTCAACGCATCACCAAGTGTGCGCCATTGAGGAAGCAAGCCGAGCGGAACCGGAGACGTCAGAGGCTTTCGACAATTTGGGAAATCCATACATCGATCCCGCTGATCTCACGAAGGGTTTAGGCACCAAATACATTGGTCCTGAGCCAAGAGACAGAGTGCAACTCCCGCAAGAAGCTTGGGATAGAGCGACAAGAGCCTTGAATGGCACGGACCCGATGAACACCACTGCAACAGTCGCGGAGTTGCAGGCGTACCAATATAGGCTAGCCCGTAAGGGAAGAGAGCTCGAAAAACAAGCAGCTGAAATTGAAACGAGAAGAGCCGCCGCTTCTGCGTCAAGCAGGCGAAGGGCTGAGCTGAGCCGACATTCAGCAACTTCGGGAGACAACCACAGAGACGGCCGTAACAGGGCAAGGTCTCGACTGCAGAATATACCAAAGGCAGATAGGGAGAACTTGATCTAGAATCTCGACATTTCCTTTATGTCGATTGATGAAAGAGGAAACATTATACCCAAAACCCCGGAAGCGTATATGGCAACACAGCCTTTATACTGGCAAACAGCCACCTGGGAGATCCAAGGGAGGCATTGTATAATATGGCTTTGGCAGGAGTTGGAGTTATAGGACGCGTTTAGTGAACGAGCACGCTCCCGAAGGTGCTGCAAGGCAAAACAGCCCGCGGCTACACAAAGAGACAACCACCTCCAAGAACGTCGGAAGAGATACAGATGCAGACGCGAGCTGATGTGCGCGACAGAAAGGAGAGAACGTCGGCAATCACCTGAAGTAGATGACGAAGATCCGTGCGGACTCCTCGTTCACGCGACGCGTTCGAAAAACGAGTGCCGTCAGATTTCAAGTTGCACAGTTATAAGAAATTCGACGGATTGCAAGATCCCGAGATTGGTTGATTGACTACCTGGAAACAGTTGACGGTGGAACTAAGGCAACGGCTATGCAAAGTATCCAGGTGTATCTAAGTGGCGCAGCTAGGTCATGGATAAAAAAGTTACCACCTGGATCTATTGACAGTTGGGAAACTTTCGAGGACCTGTTTGTCAAGAACTTTTTGTCTACGCGCAAGAAGCCCGCGTCTATAGAGGAGTTGAGAGCCCGTCGACAGAAGTATGACGAGTCGATGAGGGCGTATATACATAGGTGGAATATCATCAAAAACTCGGCAGAAAATGTATCTGACGAGAGAGCGATAGATGCTTTTGTCGGAGGGATCCGAAGGAAGGACTTTATCGAGGACCTAGGGAGAACTAATCCAAAGACAATAGCAGCACTCATGGAGATAGCAAATCGCTGGGAAGATGGGGAGGATGCCGTCAATAACAAGCGACATAGGTCACCCGAGGAAGATCGGAGCAGAAACTTCCAAAATAGACGGCGTTTCCCTCGCCAGTATTCAGATCACAACGGTCCCGGCCAAATATCGGCCGGCTTCTGAGGAAACAACGAAGGAAATAATCGAGATGATTATCAAAAGAGCGGGGAGCAGCGTGGTGATTACAGGGACGGCCCTCGTCAAAATAGGTAAAATAATGGTCCAAGGTTCCAGAGGCCGTATGTATCTCCGAAGATATGATGAACGGACCATGCCAAATGCACTTTTACCTCGACAACAATGGAAAGAGGCAGTCAGACACCTGCAAAGACTTCGAACTTTTCAGGCGTTGAATAGATTTGCAGGGCATGCAAATGCACAAGCAGCAAACAGGGGGCCAAGGAGCGAGGTTCATCTTCCGCCTCCTCCCGCGATTACGGGACGAAAATCGACATCAGCTTAGAATAGCGCAGCACCACCACCGCCTCCATATATCGACACCAACGGCGCGGTCTCGATGATTCAGGCCAAGATCAACGAGCCCGTAGTGATTTCTCGGCAAGTCTTTATGGCAGAGAAGATGCCTCCACCAACATTAGAGTATCTAAATTGGTGAGGACATGACATAGGCTTCACTATAGCGGATCACCCGCAGCAAGTTCCTCAACCAGGGCAATCAACTTTAATCTTACCAGCTGTGATCGCAGGGTTTGATGTTTCGCGAGTTTTTATAGATGGAGGCAGCAGTCTAAACCTTATGTACGCAGATACATTGAGGAAGATGAACATATCCTTGGCAAACTTAAAACCAACGGATACGCGTTTCCACGGTATCACACCCGACAAGCCAAGTTACCCATTGGGGAAGATTAGTCTCGACGTTCAGTTTGGAACCCGAGAGAATTACAGGATCGAGAGGCTGGAGTTTGAAGTCGTGGATTTCCCATCTCGGTATCACGCTTTATTGGGACGACCTGCATATGCCAGATTCATGGCAGTACCACACTACACATATTTGTTGTGGAGGCTACTTGGACCCAAGGGACCAATCACAGTGAAATGCAGTTTTGCACTAGCGGATAAGTGCGACAAGGATTTTCATCGCCTGTCAGAAACTTTCGGGATGCAAGCGGAGTATACGGCGTCAAAATTAACAACAGACTATGACGTGCTGCCAGACGTCGGGAGGCCGCTCAAAGAACCAACCTTTGACACTACCAAGAACTCGAAGGAAGTGTAGATACACCCGACAGATCCGAAGAAAACGACAACTATCGCCACAAACATGGACTCGCATAGAAAGCGCTCGCCGAGTTCTCCGTGAGTGCTGGGAAATCTTCGCATGGTGTCCAGCTGACATGCCAAGAGTACCCAGGGAACTTGTCGAGCACCCCCTAAACTTGGATCCATTGGCTAGGCCAATCAGACAACCTTGCGGCGTTTTTCGGAACCTAACCGTAAAGCTATGCTATCGAAATCAATCGACTCAGAGAAGCTGGGTTCATCAAAGAGATACACACAAGCCACGTGGGTAGCACCCCAGAAAACACGGAGGTCCTTCGCATGTGCGTTGACTTCACCTGTCTAAATAAACATTGTCCAAAAGATCACTTTCCCCTCCCTAGGATCGATCAAATCATCGACTCCACGGCAGGTTGTGAACGTCTTTGTTTCTTGGATATTCTGGTTATAACCAGATTCGACTAAAGGAGGAGGATGAAGTCAAAACAGCTTTTATCACCTGTTATGGTGTGTTTTGTTACAAAACGATGCCTTTTGGGTTAAAAAACGCGGGTGCAACATCTTCTCGTCCTCTACTGCCTATGGTGTGGAGGCCGTAGGCCTCCCCCGTCTTGCCCTTCTTCCGTGTCCCTGGAAAATAGGAGGTTTGGCTTTTGTTTCGTCGAATTCCGAGAATATTGCCCGAACAGCTTTTCTGGAACCAAAAACAGCAGAAAACAGAACTGGCACTTCGGCATCTTGTTAATAGGTTAGTCCCGGAAAATGCATAAAAACATTATAAAGTGTGAACAAAACATGTAGGTATTGTCATAAAACTAGTATGGAACATAAGAAATTATAGATACGTTGGAGACGTATCAGTCCCCGCTCTCAAAACAATGCCTTCAACAAGGTCATTGCCAGGCACAACCAATTAAGTTTAGACCTTGGATTTTCACCCTGAAAGGTAAGACTCTGAACTGCACATGTGTTGCCGCCCCCACTTGCATACTGCTGCTGCGAAACCCAGAACACCAAGCAAGTCCCTCAACAGCACAGAGACTCGAACCTCCATTTCTAATCCTCTCAATCCATCCTTCGCGATATTCCCCGCCTCTGATTCACGATGAACTAGAATATCATCTGATGGCAGCATAGAACAGAGCTTCATGATGTTGTGCAGAGCACGCAGTTGGGAAACCCCAAGAGGAAGGTATGATCAACACAGCAGCAAGTTTTCCTCAGTAAGAAACCAAGGTTTAATCGACCAGTAGGAGAAAGAAATCACTTCTGAAGGTGTTGATGGCTGACTTTGGCAGGACGCACTACCGGTGTCAGCAACAACGTGAAACCTGCATACAACACAACCAATATACTTTGCCCCAACTTACAGTGAGGTTGGTAATCTTACTGATTTTGCTGAAAATAAAGGATTAGACGTATAGTGTGGAAAGAGATGTTTGCTTGAACTGAAATTAAGAGAACAATACTTTGCAGTAGATGGTTTTATCAATGTAAAAGAAAGGACCGGGGACCACAGTTCACTAGATGTGTCTCTCCATAAACATAAATAACATGTTGGGTAAACAAATTACAGCTGGGCAATTGACAGAATAAAGACCATACACGCCAAGATGATTACTATAAGATTAATTTGAGCATTACAACAATATTCATATACCGTAATCCAACTCATCTATTACTAATAATCCACCTTTAGGTTAGCATCCGCACCTCTTTCAATATTAAGTTGCAAGCAACATATTATTGCATTAAGTAAAGTGTATAAAGTAAACAATAGAATTATCCTTGGATAAAGTATTGTTGTTTTCTCCCTAGTAGCAATAGCACATCTACAACCTTAGAAGTTATTGTCACTCTCCTAGATTACTAGAGGAATGAACCCACTATCGAGCATAAATACTCCTCTTGGAGTCCAATCACATACTTGGCTAGAGCATCTACTAGCAACGGAGAGCATGCAAGATCAAAAATAACATATATAACAGATCATAATCAACTCAATAGTATTCAATATTCATCGGATCCTAGCAAACACAACATATATCATTACATAAAGATGATCTTGATCATTATAGGCAGATCACAAGATCTAAACATGAAGCATAATGAGGAGAAGACAACCATCTAGCAACTTCTATGGACCCGTAGTCCAGAGATGAAATACTCACGCATCACTTCGGAGGCGGGCATGGTGATGAAGAGGCCTCCGATTGTGATCCCCCTCTCCGGCAGAGTGCCGGGAAGAGCTTCAGAACCCTCTCGATCTAGGGTTGACTATGACGGGGGCGACGGAACTTTTCATGGATGGAGGCTCGGGTATCTTGGTTTTTCCCGAGGATGAGGATGTGAATTTATAGGTGAAAGGGCGAGGTTGTTGGGTGCCCGAGGGGCCCACACCATACCTAGGCGCGACCAGGGCGTGGGCCGCGCCTAGGGGTGGTGTAGCCACCCCTAGCTCTTCTCCGTCTCTTCTCTGGACTCCGTCTTCGGGTCGGAAAAATAGAAGGTTTGACTTTTGTTTCGTCCAATTCCGAAAATATTTCCTGTACAATTTTTCTGAAATACAAAAACAGCAGAAAACATGAACGTATACTATGGCATCTTGTTAATAGGTTAGTTCCAGAATATGCATAAAAATGCCATTAAGCGTAAACAAAACATATAGAAATTAGTGTAAAACAAGCATAGAGCATCAAATATTATAGATATGTTTGCAATGTATCACTTTGCGCCACTCCCTCTAGCACCAAACGGTCGGAATAAAAGCATGGGTGCGCAAGACCGAATACCACCCGATCCAGTGAACTCCAGGCATAGGGTGCACCGTTATATTCATCGGCGGAGCCTTCCGGAACTCATCACTCCGTCCAGATTTAGATGAACAAGCCCCAGGCATGTCTTTATCTTCGCACAAGAGAGACTCTAGTCCCACCACCATTATTCAGGTCGGGCCCCGATGCCGCCGACCATCCCAGACAAGCTGTGGAAAAGTGGTGACACCAAGCGAATGAGCAACGCCTTGCAGCTGGTTGACCCTCCACCGGTGACAACCAGGAGGCTCATGCCTTCCTTAGCCATCACCGGCTTCCGCGCCTCCCCACCTCGCCGCTGGGACACAGTAGCAGATCAAAAGACTCACCACGACCATCCTCAGGACGACCATCTCTAACGAAGAAGAGGGCCGCCTCCGCCATCCAACCAAGGGTTGCTGCCCCGGGAAACCTCATGCTGTGCGAGAAGCCTTGGAGCACCACCTCGCACCGACGGGAGGCGGGGAGATGCAGTAGCGCAGATCGAGGACCTGGCCGCCGCCAGCCACCACCGGCTTCGACGAGGGTCTTGGCCGCCGCCACCCAGCGCAGCAGGAGGAAGATCCGTCGCCGCAGCCACGCCCCGCGGGCTTTGCCCAGCGGCGCCACCAGCGGCGGCGGGGAGGTGGGCATAGAAAAAGTGGCAATCTTTCCATTCCGGATGGTAATAGTAGTGGAGGCATAGAAACAGTCCATGCAAATCTCGGCACATGGGTTGCCCATGCCGACCCATAGCTTGTTTGCGTGCCTCCGCTCGAGCCATGGCCATCTCAAACGAAGGGCACTTGCTAATTTCTCAAGGTATAGGATGCCCAAGCCACCAAGATTCTTTGGCCTACACACTACCTCCCAATTTAGTTTGCATATGCCTCCGGTAACCTCTTTGGTGCCGGCCCAAAGAAAAGCACTCTCAATTCTATTCATGGAGGCAAGGCATCACAGTGGGATCCTTACTGGTGTTAGATGGAAAATTTCTTGAGGTGGGGATGGATTTGACAAGGGCTCCACGATCGGCCGCATTGATGTTCTTGCCATCCCAAGTGGCAAGCTTGCCGGCCATCTTGCCCTCAAGCGGTTGGAGATCAACTCTTTTAAGTTGCCAAATCAAAAGTGGAAGCCCCAAGTATTTGATAGGGGAAGCAAGAACGAACGGTAGCCCCTCAAACACCTCGTATTAATGTCAGGACAATTGATAGGATAGGAGTGACCGAGCTTTTTTGGAAGTTAGTGTGTAGCGAGTTGTGTACTCTGAAAATCCAGTCTTGTCACTTAATATCTATGCGTACTGTCATAAACTCAAAAGATGATTATGTTTTTGAAGTTTTCAAGCATCACACAATTGGTTAGCTGATTTTTGCAAAAAAAAGGCATAATTTGCAGCGGGATGCAGACTTGGCTGAAATTTGACAAGCATAACCAACAACACAACTTCCTGAAGCAGTATATCACAATGCACAACATAGAGATCACAGCCACGACAATGCATGAGAAAGGTAGCAGATTAATGCAATATGTTAACCATGTTTTGACCAATTTACAAGCCACAACATCTAACCATAATAAACTAACCAGTACTTCTGAAACATAAGGTAGCCTTGCTTGCAACATCACACCAGAAACCAAACTAACATAGGGGTTCTTGCAAGAGTTTGGGAGATGGAGCTGGCAGAGGAGAACCAAAAGCTCGTGAATTTCCGACAGAAAAGGCACTATCACTAAGTAATGGTCACATGACTGGCGCCGCCGCCATGCTGATGATGTAGACGTTCATGGTGGGCTGCTTCTCGTTCTCGAGTGGTTCGAACAGGCATATGTCACCATCATGTAGCTTGTTTTCTCTAACAAACTTCGTCCATCCACCCTGTAGCAAATAATTTTTGATGTTTTTCGTGTTGCCGATGTAGAGATTGACTTTCCAAGTGCAAGTCATCTCAGGTCTCTGAAGTATTATTGTCTTGCCCTTGCTTGAGAGATGAGCATCAGCATAGCTCTTCTTTACGTACTAGTTTTGTTCGTTGCATATTCACAAGGCAGATGGTAAGCTGTCAGTAATTAAGGAAACAATATGGATCCATTATCTATTAAAATAAACAGCGTGGATCGAGCAGAACTTACAATTCCGTGCCCTAAGCAGCCAGCTGGTGATGGGGAGAGACGAGGACGACGAGGTCGAGATCGCTGAAGTTGATCGAATCCGTGCCGATGCTCTTCACGCTCTTAATGCATTTCATAGAGGTGTTTGTACGTGCGTGTTTGTGAGCGTCTGCGTTGTACTGTGTTCTCAAAAAAAAAATATATAACTGATTTAAACACACACAAAAAAGGACTACCACTACGGTAGCACATCAAGAAAATGACTCCCTCTTTTCTCTTCCTGGCCGAGAATATCTCATCTCTTTCATCTGCACATTAATACACCAAGCTTCTGTGTTCTTGAGTAAGGTGTTCTTGATTTTTGAGCTTTTTATTAACTACAAATTGCTTCAAAGATATAAAAATTAAAATTGTTGGTGTAAAATTAGCATCTCTAGAGAGTGTTTTTAATACAAATCCAACTATACTAATTATGTACAATATAATCAAAACTTTATTGCTTAGATTTTTTTATCAAAGTTCGTCTTAGAATGCATATGTGCGCTTATTCATAAAAAATGGAGGTAGTAAAAAACATTAGCCTTTTTCTATCCTCAAAAGAAAAGAATAATAGGATATTTCGAGAGTGGTGTTTTGGCACATGGAAGCATATGCTCCTTCTATTTTGAAATAGATGTTACACATATTTTAAAATTTAAAAAAATTAAAAAACAAAAATCCGCACATACATCTGCACATGTGCAATTTGAGCAGGACCTCTTTTACTGTACGTTGTAGAGCTAGTGGAGCGAAGCAGTATAAGCACAAAAACAGTGCGAGAATGAATGGTCGCATGGCTACTATGACGCGCGCGCGAGCCGAATGCAACGGCGCTAATAACGGGCCCTTCCTTGATTATACGGGAGCGAATAACGGGCGCGAATGCCGGCATCCCGCACGCAAGCCTCAACAAACGCCGGCTACGGAAATCAAACAACAATTAATCACCTTCCCTTTCATGTTCAAAATAAAAAAGAAATCACCTTCCTTTGTGCGGGGTCGCATGGCTACTACGGCAGGAGTATAATGCGCGCGACGAGATATATACGGAAATCGTGCCACCCGCCATTTCCGTCGCATCACATGCATGTCATCTAATAATTCCCTCCTCTAAACCGCCCGGCGTTTTCTTAGTATAATAATCTGTGCTCCACTCCACGTCACCGATCCATGCCGTTCACCATCTCCACCGTCCATCCCGGTGCACATCCCCAGATCCATCTACTTTCCGGCCCGTCTTCTATCTATAAAAGAAGGCCATGGCCACCGCCGCGAGCGGCAGCGCGTGCCGTGACTTATGACTTTGGACTTTGGCGACGGGAGGGGAGGGGAGGGGAGGCCACCATGCGCTACGCATTGCTTAGCTACGTGTGGCCGGTGGGCTGCCGGCGAGCTCCTCCTGAAATCCGTCATCAAGCTCCATCCCATCGACTGCACGGGTGTTCCATATAATTCGGTGACTAGGCTCGCCTTGCTTATGCGACTTCGTTTGCACCCGCTGGTACAGGCCTCCTGCGCCCCCGGCTGACAGCGTTACTGCGTGGGCACTCTCACGAACTGAATCGCTCATCCCCACCTCAGCCTTTTGTTGGGTCGCTGGAGGCTACATGGCTGGAGCCTCACGAGACTATTGTTAGAGTTCCATATTGCTGCTGTTCGGAATGTACAGTTAGCTATATTTATTGGATTAGCCGATTAGGTGACTCAATACTAAGTGATTTTTCCTAGCCGAAAATAATGAGTACTCAGACGAAAGGGGGGAAAACGACTGACCCATGGAAAACCTTCTTCCTTCATCCCCCACCGTAGAATCTCCGATCTGCCGAGACTCCGGCTCCCTTCAGTCCGGCTGCCAGTTCAAAACCAGGGCAACATACATGGCTATCAGTATCGCTGCATCACAGCAGGAGAAAGAACTTTCAGACGACGCGTCATAACATCAGAAGAAGAAACAAATCAATCACAAGCGGGTTGATCCGACGAACAGATCAAAAGACAGAAACCGAGGATTATACCAGACAGCAACCGAATCAACAATCGAGTCACGTGGACGACGGAGTAAGCCCTCCCTTATCTCCTCTCCTCTCCTCTCCGAGCAAGAGTCAAAGTCTAAGTCACACGCGACGCACGCGTTGGTATACCTTTGCTAGTACTTATAGAGCCGGGTTGGAGGAAAGAGAGGCTCGAAATTTCAGGAAGGAGAGAGTTGGTGCAGGGACTATCGATCTGCTGGTGATGAGCGAGCGATGGAGGGCTGAGACGCCTACTCTCGCGGATCGATGACATGGCGCTGGGAAACCAATCTTCCTAATTTACTGAGGTGACGCGATTAATGTACCATTTAAAAGCGTGATAAAATTACATGATGATTATCGGAAGGAATCCAACCGACCATACCGCTAGTTTCTAGAGGGGAGTTAATTATGGGTTGGTGGTTATCTACTTCCATCCGTTACCTTGTATCGGCCCCAGAGTTGATTAATATTCGAAAGGATATTGGGCCAGAACGTAATATCAGAACGTAATATGTAGCCGGGATTATTATGGAAATGGTGTGTTACATCTTGCGATAGCTGCCGGAGCTAATTATGTAGTCATTTATTTGGAGGGATACTGGACCAGGGCTCTTAATACTCCCTCCGTTCCTTTCTATAATGCCTATTGTTTTTTCGCAATTGTTTCAGAATATAAGAGGAAAGCTGTGTTTTTTTGCAAATAACCCCTTCCACCAATTTGTTTTCGTCCAGAAAATCTGGAACGAATCTGTTCACGTTGAGAAAATCTGGTATGCAATCACGTAGAGAAAATCTGGACATGAGATTAGGAAGGAGTAGATCACGCACGCTTCTGTTAAGGAAATAGCAAATACAAATCACGTGAGATTAGGAAGGAGTAGGTCGCGCGTAGGGAGCAGATCACGTCTCCGATATGTTTCCAGTTTCCTTTTTTTCTCTCAAATAGCGCTGGGGGGTTTTGTGTCAATAAATTTGCTTGCGCTAATTTCCGTGCCAAAAAACAATAGGCACTATAGAAAGGAATGGAGGGAGTAGTATATAGTGAGGAGTTAATTATAGAATGGTGATTACTCCGTATCTACTTCCTTCGTTACATAGGACCTATACCAAGGACAAAAATCAAGTATGTAAGGGATTTCTATGAAACTAGTCTTTTATTATCTGTTATATAAGGGATTCCTGCCTCAACTATACCAAGAAAAAACATCAAATCAAATCAAATACTACAATCAATTTGGATCTCTTCTATAAAATCATTAGTGATTTGTTTCTTGGACAGAGACGCATGGAAAAAAGGTTTCAAGGCTAGGCCTTGCATACCCACCACTCAGCGATAAAATATAAATGCATGCAAGCAAATATAAGGTTGTACATACTCCCTCCGTTCCTATATATAAGCCATATAGTTTTTTGACAAAAATTTCAGAATATAAGGTTTATTGCGTTGCCCTACTTGTATGGACAATATTTTTGGAGATTTGATTAGGTTTACTTATCTTATGCAAAGTCCTCTGTTAGCTCACGGCAATTACTTACGGTTAATCCTAGCCAAACATGGTGTAATTTATCCTAAATATGCGTTTCTTAATTTCCGTGCCAGAAATTATATGGCTTATATTTAGGACCGGAGGGAGTAGTTTAAAAAAAGCTAGCTGCGGTGATATATAATAACGTATCTCCATGTTCAGTCGAGCAAAGGTGTTCACATCAGTAATATACTACTCCATATGTATACATCGAGTTAAGCTATAATAGAAGATACGATAATCCATAGATATAACTACATGTATAATCGAATAATTTTACTTACATACTGCTCTACAATTACATGAAAAGCTAGGAAATCTATGACCTAGCTACAATATTTACATAGTGAACACAAGATATAGTGCAGCCTGTAAGTTCTACACTCCCAAATTCAAGTGCTACTGCGAGGTGCAGACACATGCTACCCATGACAGCTCTAAGCACATGGTTATCTTTCTCACAGCCGCCTTGATGACCCACCTGGCAACGACGAAATAGCGATGGCGCTGCTGCAACATGGGACAGTGACAATCCTCCTTCAAGATTGTTAGAGAACCAGAAGGCACCCAAACGTGTACAGCTAGAGTTCCTTGCAGAGGAGGACCTGCACCACACCTAGCGAAGCAGAATAAATATCTTTTTAAAACCAAAAACACCAGCAGATGATCTAATATTACATTGTCCCCTCTCCTAACCGTAAATATTCACTGAATATATCAACAATATTGATATGCCAAAACAATTTAAAAGATGCGACAACCTGCATATACTCTTGCAATACAAACCATGGCATCAATATTGCACTTCAAATGCTTCTGGAGAACATCATCAGGCCGGTCACAATAAACTTCTTGCAGCATGCCAACATGTACCATTGGTGATATCATCCACATCAAAAAATTAAATCGTGAGAGATGTAAAAGACTGAGTAAGATGTTTCGGTGACAAATATGGGTACCTAAGATTCTTAGTGCTAAATGGGTAGCATAAATATATGACAAGGCAAAGACAGAGATTTGACAGCTAGAAAATCGAGTGTAGCAACTGTAGATTCTAAAAGCACTACATGACAACCACCAACTACTCCACTCTGCGTTTAATATTAATGGCCAGCATGATCTTGCATGGCACCAATATTATCAGGTTCCACCCTGATGAAAAACTTCTCATCGGGTTCTACCATGAACATATATGGATCTTATCAGAAAACCGTGTTCCGCATTGCAAATGCATACTATCGATGACAATTATGGAATCCCCCAAGACTTTACCAGAACATGATTTGACCATGTGAAAATTAAATGAAGTAAAACACAGCAAGCCCCGCCAACAAATATGAGGAAATAAAGTACATGTCTTCCATCCAAGAAAATAATTCAGAAGTCGTCCAAGCATGTGTCGTCTTCCAGAGGGCTCGGGTACTCGCTAGGGCAATAACAACCCCAACTGATCTACTCTGTGTTGAAGCAGTGGTTGCATAGGTGTCCATGTAATTCGGTAGAAGCCCCTCAAAGATGCCCCCGGACTCACAGGCTTCTATACACCTCAGGCAACTAGTTCAAGAAGCAGGTCATGCAGAACAAAAACAAGAAATGAACTGACTAGGTACCATGCAGCGTGCTTCTTCATGACAAGAGCTAGTCATTCACATATTGACTCAATGTATGGATCAACGATACTCTTTGCATACACAATACATGTATCTGGTCAGGACATGCACATTTCCCTTGAAATGCATCCGGAGAACATCATCAGGCCAACCACACAAAAGGTGGCACAAATTCCTTGCAGCATGCACCATTGGTGATACCATCCACATCAAAAGAAGCAACTGATGTAGGATAATGAATCAAATGTTTAGATGAATAATATGGGGGTACCTAAGATGATTACTGCTGAACAAACACTCCCATGGAGTTACATATAGCATAAATATATGACCAGGCAAAGACCCATATTTAGTTTAGCAACAGAAGATTCTCAAAGCAAACATGTATACATGACAACAACGAAAAGATTTCATAAGGCCAAGTTACTAACCACCAAAATATTAGGAACAACATTGGATAAAAAAAGCTTACTATCCACCAACCGACTTAGGAGATGACTTCAAGCTAAAAAAATTGAAAAAGATCTAATTCTCTTCTAGTGCCCATTTTAGTAGATTGTTGAATCAACACCAGAATTTAATTTTCCAAGGCATGGGTGTATGAGTCAATGAAGATGGAGAGAACACCCTTCCACACATCAAGCTACTAAGTTCTACACATGCCCACCAAGCAAACTTCGAAGCTTTCGGATAAAATTGAAGTTCGGCAAACGGAACAATACAGCTCAACAGAAAATTGGCTTGGTAACAGAAAAACATAGATTGTAAAATTTCATCTAGTTAATGCATATTTTAGTTGACATTGTAGATACTAACACATAATTAAGAAATTCATCGGTAAGCTGGTATGTTGTAAGCCGTACATGAAACAAAACTAGCAATAATGGGAAGGGGTAAACTTTTTACCAGCGGAAATGAAAATATTATTATGTGGAATATAAGAACATACTAATAAACCAAGTCAATAAGGGTATGGAAAGAATAGCTAGCCACAAAATAGTAGCAGGCTATATAATGAGTAGCTGAACACCTCATATAAATTAGACGATGATAAATGTCATCTTCAGGTAAAAAAACTCTGTTTCAGTTCTAAAATTTCGAAGTCCGCGAAATGAAGAATACCAGATACGACTCAAAGAGTTGCCTCATGCAAGATATGCGATAAAGAGGAAAACCTCTCAGAACTATAAAAAAAATCAGCAAGGCTTGCGAGAACTCACTCATGTGAGCGACAATCAGGAGTCTGCCTTCTGCAAAGATCAACCATAATTAACTCGTGCAGTACCATCCCTAATACAAAGACTTGTCGGTCATTCATTTAATTTTCTATATAAGCGTTGCCACTATACATGGCCGAGTTAAGAGAGTTTTTGAGTTAGTTGACTGTACGTCAACGCATATAAGAACAACCGAGAAGTCATACATTATATTTGACACACTTATCAAGAGTAACTGAATTTCTCTTATGTTCTGAGAGAACAATATGCAATCATATAATGCGGTATCATTCCCCCTATAATTATCAAGTATATTTTTAACTGAGCATTGCCACATGGAGGGAGTACTGCAGCAAGAAGATTTTTTTTCCAAACTAGCATGAGTGAAAAGATCTCTACCTTTAAGAAATGATGATCCAGTATGATCAGTAATTAGCAGATACAATCTCTACACTGCAACTTACAGTAAATTTAAATACTTTAATATGTATTCTCGGCCCATCATCTAGGCATCTAGTTGATCCGGGGAACTCCGAACAGCCACAGCAGATGTATCATAAAATTTGAACTGATGAGAGGTACGAACAAACAAGCGTCCTTATAAAGATGTTGCGACAAACAACTAATTCATAGGACCAAAATCCTTATATCTTCTCTTCAAAATATATCCCTTTTGTTCCATAACTTCTAGTTTATTATGGCCAAGTTGTGTTGACCTGATGAACACTCTCTTGCCATGACCTAAAGCAAAAGAAGTGGCTGAAAGATTTAAGATTCAAGAGATCAAAGAGAATGGTTGTTACCCAATATTTTTCTAAGATATCTTGAGCTCCGCCACCACAAGTAGTGATACATCCGGTGCGTGGAATCGGCGAATACACTGGGCCACCTAAACCATCAACCTGGCTGCCTCCTCACTATCAAGGCATCAGTTGCTGCCCCACGTTTTTGGCAACCAAAGGACGCCCAGCGTGTCTGCCCCTGCGCTCTCAGATAATGTAGAGTACCTTATCTTGCAATCTGAACGAATGGAGCAGAAACAAAATCTCAATTAGACCATGAAATAAGGACTGAGTGATAAAGATCACCTAAGGGAATATTATCACAATAAACAATAGTGGCCTGCTGGATGGGACGATGAAGTTCAGCCAACAACTGCCGGAGCCAAACTGTCTCAGCAACTGCATGTGCAACAGCTCGATACTCAGCTTCTGCAGACGAGCGTGAAACCGTAACCTGTCGCTTAGAAGACCATGAAAGCAAATTGTTACCCATGAAAACACAGTATCCGGACGTGGACCGACGAGTGTCGGGGCATCCAGCCCAGTCCGCATCAGAGTATGCTGTCAAACTGGTAGGTGAAGTGGTGTTTATGTGAAGGCCATAATCTAATGTTCCTTTTAGATATCTAAGAGTGTGTTTCATGTGATTGTAGTGAGGAACTCGTGGATCATGCATATATAGGCAGGCTTGTTGGACAGAATAAGATATTTCTGGGCGTGTTAGAGTAAGGTATTGGAGTGCACCCGCAATGCTACGATAGAGAGTTGGGTCTGAGAATGGTTCGCCATCAGCAGAGAGTTTGGCGCTAGTGTCAACAGGTGTACGAGCAGGCTGACAGTCAATCATGCCTGCGCGGTTGAGAAGATCTAGAATGTACTGACGTTGGGAAAGAAAAAGACCATTAGAGTCACGTGTAACAGTGATGCCAAGAAAATGATGAAGCACACCAAGATCAGTCATAGAGAATTCAGAGTTAAGCAGTGTAATAATATGATCAAGAAAAGTCTTAGTGGAAGCAGTGAGAATGATATCATCAACATAAATAAGAAGATAAGCTGTGTGTGTGGAAGTGTGATAGACAAAAAGAGAGGTGTCGGTGAGAGAGGGAGTGAAACCGATTGTTTGAATGTAAGTTGAAAAACGTTGGAACCAAGCCCTAGGGGCTTGTTTGAGACCATAAAGAGATTTTTGAAGGAGACAAACATGATCGGGAGCAGAGGAGTCTTCGAAGCCTAAAGGTTGTTGACAATAAACAGTTTCTTGGAGAGCACCATGAAGAAATGCATTTTTGACATCGAGTTGGTGAATGGGCCAAGAAGAGGAAGTGGCGATGCTAAGAACAGTGCGAATAGTGCTAGGCTTGACAACAGGAGAGAAGGTCTCATCGTAGTCGATGCCGTGCTGCTGAGAGAAACCACGACAAATCCAGCGAGCCTTGTAGCGATCCATGCCGATCCTCGCATGTCATCTAATAATTCCCTCCTCTAAACCGCCCGGTGTTTTCTTAGTATAATAATCTGTGCTCCACTCCACGTCACCGATCCATGCCGTTCACCATCTCCACCGTCCATCCCGGTGCACATCCCCAGATCCATCTACTTTCCGGCCCGTCTTCTATCTATAAAAGAAGGCCATGGCCACCGCCGCGAGCGGCAGCGCGTGCCGTGACTTATGACTTTGGACTTTGGCGACGGGAGGGGAGGGGAGGGGAGGCCACCATGCGCTACGCATTGCTTAGCTACGTGTGGCCGGTGGGCTGCCGGCGAGCTCCTCCTGAAATCCGTCATCAAGCTCCATCCCATCGACTGCACGGGTGTTCCATATAATTCGGTGACTAGGCTCGCCTTGCTTATGCGACTTCGTTTGCACCCGCTGGTACAGGCCTCCTGCGCCCCCGGCTGACAGCGTTACTGCGTGGGCACTCTCACGAACTGAATCGCTCATCCCCACCTCAGCCTTTTGTTGGGTCGCTGGAGGCTACATGGCTGGAGCCTCACGAGACTATTGTTAGAGTTCCATATTGCTGCTGTTCGGAATGTACAGTTAGCTATATTTATTGGATTAGCCGATTAGGTGACTCAATACTAAGTGATTTTTCCTAGCCGAAAATAATGAGTACTCAGACGAAAGGGGGGAAAACGACTGACCCATGGAAAACCTTCTTCCTTCATCCCCCACCGTAGAATCTCCGATCTGCCGAGACTCCGGCTCCCTTCAGTCCGGCTGCCAGTTCAAAACCAGGGCAACATACATGGCTATCAGTATCGCTGCATCACAGCAGGAGAAAGAACTTTCAGACGACGCGTCATAACATCAGAAGAAGAAACAAATCAATCACAAGCGGGTTGATCCGACGAACAGATCAAAAGACAGAAACCGAGGATTATACCAGACAGCAACCGAATCAACAATCGAGTCACGTGGACGACGGAGTAAGCCCTCCCTTATCTCCTCTCCTCTCCGAGCAAGAGTCAAAGTCTAAGTCACACGCGACGCACGCGTTGGTATACCTTTGCTAGTACTTATAGAGCCGGGTTGGAGGAAAGAGAGGCTCGAAATTTCAGGAAGGAGAGAGTTGGTGCAGGGACTATCGATCTGCTGGTGATGAGCGAGCGATGGAGGGCTGAGACGCCTACTCTCGCGGATCGATGACATGGCGCTGGGAAACCAATCTTCCTAATTTACTGAGGTGACGCGATTAATGTACCATTTAAAAGCGTGATAAAATTACAGGATGATTATCGGAAGGAATCCAACCGACCATACCGCTAGTTTCTAGAGGGGAGTTAATTATGGGTTGGTGGTTATCTACTTCCATCCGTTACCTTGTATCGGCCCCAGAGTTGATTAATATTCGAAAGGATATTGGGCCAGAACGTAATATCAGAACGTAATATGTAGCCGGGATTATTATGGAAATGGTGTGTTACATCTTGCGATAGCTGCCGGAGCTAATTATGTAGTCATTTATTTGGAGGGATACTGGACCAGGGCTCTTAATACTCCCTCCGTTCCTTTCTATAATGCCTATTGTTTTTTCGCAATTGTTTCAGAATATAAGAGGAAAGCTGTGTTTTTTTGCAAATAACCCCTTCCACCAATTTGTTTTCGTCCAGAAAATCTGGAACGAATCTGTTCACGTTGAGAAAATCTGGTATGCAATCACATAGAGAAAATCTGGACATGAGATTAGGAAGGAGTAGATCACGCACGCTTCTGTTAAGGAAATAGCAAATACAAATCACGTGAGATTAGGAAGGAGTAGGTCGCGCGTAGGGAGCAGATCACGTCTCCGATATGTTTCCAGTTTCCTTTTTTTCTCTCAAATAGCGCTGGGGGGTTTTGTGTCAATAAATTTGCTTGCGCTAATTTCCGTGCCAAAAAAACAATAGGCACTATAGAAAGGAATGGAGGGAGTAGTATATAGTGAGGAGTTAATTATAGAATGGTGATTACTCCGTATCTACTTCCTTCGTTACATAGGACCTATACCAAGGACAAAAATCAAGTATGTAAGGGATTTCTATGAAACTAGTCTTTTATTATCTGTTATATAAGGGATTCCTGCCTCAACTATACCAAGAACAAACATCAAATCAAATCAAATACTACAATCAATTTGGATCTCTTCTATAAAATCATTAGTGATTTGTTTCTTGGACAGAGACGCATGGAAAAAAGGTTCATGCAAGGGCAAGGTTTCAAGGCTAGGCCTTGCATACCCACCACTCAGCGATAAAATATAAATGCATGCAAGCAAATATAAGGTTGTACATACTCCCTCCGTTCCTATATATAAGCCATATAGTTTTTTGACAAAAATTTCAGAATATAAGGTTTATTGCGTTGCCCTACTTGTATGGACAATATTTTTGGAGATTTGATTAGGTTTACTTATCTTATGCAAAGTCCTCTGTTAGCTCACGGCAATTACTTACGGTTAATCCTAGCCAAACATGGTGTAATTTATCCTAAATATGCGTTTCTTAATTTCCGTGCCAGAAATTATATGGCTTATATTTAGGACCGGAGGGAGTAGTTTAAAAAAAGCTAGCTGCGGTGATATATAATAATGTATCTCCATGTTCAGTCGAGCAAAGGTGTTCACATCAGTAATATACTACTCCATATGTATACATCGAGTTAAGCTATAATAGAAGATACGATAATCCATAGATATAACTACATGTATAATCGAATAATTTTACTTACATACTGCTCTACAATTACATGAAAAGCTAGGAAATCTATGACCTAGCTACAATATTTACATAGTGAACACAAGATATAGTGCAGCCTGTAAGTTCTACACTCCCAAATTCAAGTGCTACTGCGAGGTGCAGACACATGCTACCCATGACAGCTCTAAGCACATGGTTATCTTTCTCACAGCCGCCTTGATGACCCACCTGGCAACGACGAAATAGCGATGGCGCTGCTGCAACATGGGACAGTGACAATCCTCCTTCAAGATTGTTAGAGAACCAGAAGGCACCCAAACGTGTACAGCTAGAGTTCCTTGCAGAGGAGGACCTGCACCACACCTAGCGAAGCAGAATAAATATCTTTTTAAAACCAAAAACACCAGCAGATGATCTAATATTACATTGTCCCCTCTCCTAACCGTAAATATTCACTGAATATATCAACAATATTGATATGCCAAAACAATTTAAAAGATGCGACAACCTGCATATACTCTTGCAATACAAACCATGGCATCAATATTGCACTTCAAATGCTTCTGGAGAACATCATCAGGCCGGTCACAATAAACTTCTTGCAGCATGCCAACATGTACCATTGGTGATATCATCCACATCAAAAAATTAAATCGTGAGAGATGTAAAAGACTGAGTAAGATGTTTCGGTGACAAATATGGGTACCTAAGATTCTTAGTGCTAAATGGGTAGCATAAATATATGACAAGGCAAAGACAGAGATTTGACAGCTAGAAAATCGAGTGTAGCAACTGTAGATTCTAAAAGCACTACATGACAACCACCAACTACTCCACTCTGCGTTTAATATTAATGGCCAGCATGATCTTGCATGGCACCAATATTATCAGGTTCCACCCTGATGAAAAACTTCTCATCGGGTTCTACCATGAACATATATGGATCTTATCAGAAAACCGTGTTCCGCATTGCAAATGCATACTATCGATGACAATTATGGAATCCCCCAAGACTTTACCAGAACATGATTTGACCATGTGAAAATTAAATGAAGTAAAACACAGCAAGCCCCGCCAACAAATATGAGGAAATAAAGTACATGTCTTCCATCCAAGAAAATAATTCAGAAGTCGTCCAAGCATGTGTCGTCTTCCAGAGGGCTCGGGTACTCGCTAGGGCAATAACAACCCCAACTGATCTACTCTGTGTTGAAGCAGTGGTTGCATAGGTGTCCATGTAATTCGGTAGAAGCCCCTCAAAGATGCCCCTGGACTCACAGGCTTCTATACACCTCAGGCAACTAGTTCAAG
The DNA here is from genome assembly GCA_030979885.1 of Lolium multiflorum. NCBI lineage: Eukaryota > Viridiplantae > Streptophyta > Magnoliopsida > Poales > Poaceae > Lolium > Lolium multiflorum. The sequence continues at coordinate 9,564,717 of CM061751.1, read as the reverse complement.
AAGCAGGTCATGCAGAACAAAAACAAGAAATGAACTGACTAGGTACCATGCAGCGTGCTTCTTCATGACAAGAGCTAGTCATTCACATATTGACTCAATGTATGGATCAACGATACTCTTTGCATACACAATACATGTATCTGGTCAGGACATGCACATTTCCCTTGAAATGCATCCGGAGAACATCATCAGGCCAACCACACAAAAGGTGGCACAAATTCCTTGCAGCATGCACCATTGGTGATACCATCCACATCAAAAGAAGCAACTGATGTAGGATAATGAATCAAATGTTTAGATGAATAATATGGGGGTACCTAAGATGATTACTGCTGAACAAACACTCCCATGGAGTTACATATAGCATAAATATATGACCAGGCAAAGACCCATATTTAGTTTAGCAACAGAAGATTCTCAAAGCAAACATGTATACATGACAACAACGAAAAGATTTCATAAGGCCAAGTTACTAACCACCAAAATATTAGGAACAACATTGGATAAAAAAAGCTTACTATCCACCAACCGACTTAGGAGATGACTTCAAGCTAAAAAAATTGAAAAAGATCTAATTCTCTTCTAGTGCCCATTTTAGTAGATTGTTGAATCAACACCAGAATTTAATTTTCCAAGGCATGGGTGTATGAGTCAATGAAGATGGAGAGAACACCCTTCCACACATCAAGCTACTAAGTTCTACACATGCCCACCAAGCAAACTTCGAAGCTTTCGGATAAAATTGAAGTTCGGCAAACGGAACAATACAGCTCAACAGAAAATTGGCTTGGTAACAGAAAAACATAGATTGTAAAATTTCATCTAGTTAATGCATATTTTAGTTGACATTGTAGATACTAACACATAATTAAGAAATTCATCGGTAAGCTGGTATGTTGTAAGCCGTACATGAAACAAAACTAGCAATAATGGGAAGGGGTAAACTTTTTACCAGCGGAAATGAAAATATTATTATGTGGAATATAAGAACATACTAATAAACCAAGTCAATAAGGGTATGGAAAGAATAGCTAGCCACAAAATAGTAGCAGGCTATATAATGAGTAGCTGAACACCTCATATAAATTAGACGATGATAAATGTCATCTTCAGGTAAAAAAACTCTGTTTCAGTTCTAAAATTTCGAAGTCCGCGAAATGAAGAATACCAGATACGACTCAAAGAGTTGCCTCATGCAAGATATGCGATAAAGAGGAAAACCTCTCAGAACTATAAAAAAAATCAGCAAGGCTTGCGAGAACTCACTCATGTGAGCGACAATCAGGAGTCTGCCTTCTGCAAAGATCAACCATAATTAACTCGTGCAGTACCATCCCTAATACAAAGACTTGTCGGTCATTCATTTAATTTTCTATATAAGCGTTGCCACTATACATGGCCGAGTTAAGAGAGTTTTTGAGTTAGTTGACTGTACGTCAACGCATATAAGAACAACCGAGAAGTCATACATTATATTTGACACACTTATCAAGAGTAACTGAATTTCTCTTATGTTCTGAGAGAACAATATGCAATCATATAATGCGGTATCATTCCCCCTATAATTATCAAGTATATTTTTAACTGAGCATTGCCACATGGAGGGAGTACTGCAGCAAGAAGATTTTTTTTCCAAACTAGCATGAGTGAAAAGATCTCTACCTTTAAGAAATGATGATCCAGTATGATCAGTAATTAGCAGATACAATCTCTACACTGCAACTTACAGTAAATTTAAATACTTTAATATGTATTCTCGGCCCATCATCTAGGCATCTAGTTGATCCGGGGAACTCCGAACAGCCACAGCAGATGTATCATAAAATTTGAACTGATGAGAGGTACGAACAAACAAGCGTCCTTATAAAGATGTTGCGACAAACAACTAATTCATAGGACCAAAATCCTTATATCTTCTCTTCAAAATATATCCCTTTTGTTCCATAACTTCTAGTTTATTATGGCCAAGTTGTGTTGACCTGATGAACACTCTCTTGCCATGACCTAAAGCAAAAGAAGTGGCTGAAAGATTTAAGATTCAAGAGATCAAAGAGAATGGTTGTTACCCAATATTTTTCTAAGATATCTTGAGCTCCGCCACCACAAGTAGTGATACATCCGGTGCGTGGAATCGGCGAATACACTGGGCCACCTAAACCATCAACCTGGCTGCCTCCTCACTATCAAGGCATCAGTTGCTGCCCCACGTTTTTGGCAACCAAAGGACGCCCAGCGTGTCTGCCCCTGCGCTCTCAGATAATGTAGAGTACCTTATCTTGCAATCTGAACGAATGGAGCAGAAACAAAATCTCAATTAGACCATGAAATAAGGACTGAGTGATAAAGATCACCTAAGGGAATCATTCCAGAGATGAGAATTGAGTGATAAAGATCATATCTAGAAAGGAATAAATCCTAAATACATAATATGAGCCTCTGGTAGACTTTAAGCAAACAAAAATAGAAATATAATGCACTGAAATCTCTTTACAAGTCATCATTTCCTCCACATCACAAAAATAGTGCTTCATTTTCATTGCACATGAACATATATTAATGAGTGAAGAGAACTCTCGCTTGACCTAAACATGCAGATCATATTCATTCCAAGTCCCATGCAAAGTATTCATTCCAGGAAGGAAACAAAAATCAAAGAAACACACAAAATATGTAGCATACAACACCTAAATGGACTTCCTAAACTCCTAATGAGAAGGTTGATATTCAAACTATTACCAACCTGTAGAGACTCCAAGAAAGCATAATATTGCATTTTTTGCTACTATTATCTTAATTCATATAAAGCAAACCAATGAACTATGCATTCATCTAGATGCAACATGTGATAGATCAGTCCCGAAAGATGGTAATTTTTCAGATAGGATATCATCAGTGTTCCTACAAGCACATGCTAACCGACCACAAGACCAAAATATACTCAATACTCATAGCCAAGTGTTTTACGAAAACCAACTAGGTGTTCAATTTGGCTCAGAATTGCAGAAGACAACATAGCCGCATAGCAAATAATCAGTCCCGAAAAATGGTATGATTACTAGTAAGTTTTTTCATCACCGGACAAGCAGGAACAAAACATACAATTTTGACATTGAAAATTAAATTTGAATCACATAAACTAGTAAATTATATTTTGGAGGAAATCAGGGACAACTGATGTCACTATTGCAGATTTGACAACATGACACATTGAGTGCACCAATCAGCCCCAAAAGATGGTGTATTATGGTAGTGTTTTTCCTTATTGTCCAACCAAGTTACTACCCACAATCAATAGACGGAAACCATAAAAAAACGTGCATAGGAGAAAACTTGTTTGCAGAAATAATATGGAACAAAATTATCAGCGTTCTGAAATATGCCCTCAGCCATCCAATGAAGGATTTAACATCATTAGGCGGCAACTAGGAATGTTTTGAGAAACATGCCTTAATTATATTATTATTGGGCATACATTATCATCCAATGGAGTAAATAAAATCAAATGGAAAAAAGAGACAAATATCTATGCCTAGAATTCCATCATACATCCAATGAAGGATGTGCATCATTAGCTCTAAACCCTAGCAAGGCAAAACCTCTAAGATGGCAAATGCTAATGTATTGAGAAATGAGACTTGATTTAATCATCATTTGCAATGCAATAGCCAATTCAAATTACTATCAAGACTGCTAAATTTTATTCAGAATAGACAATATTAACTAGGAAAATAAAAATTCTTAGACAACCAAGGAAGGAATTAGCAACATTAGCTCTCAAGCCTGGGAAGGCGAAAGCTCTTATGCTGCACATGAGAATATTTGAAAAACAAACCAATGTTTGAAAAACAAACCTTAAAATTTATCATCATCGCCTTCTTTCTTGATAGAAAATCAACTTGAAATAAATTAGCTATTGCATAGCAACCAGAGAAGGACTATAAGGACAAAGTAGAATAATATTATATAGCTACTACCAAATATCAACAAGAGCAAGTGAAGTCACAAAAGAATGCCTCAAAGAAAGACGCAAACACGACATTAAACAAATGAAATGGTATTGCAACCCAGACAAAACCACAAGGATATGGTCGAAGGCAGAACATTTGCACGTGACAAAAAAATAAATTTAAGTAATGGAAGTAAATTGGGTAAAATTGTTGTCTCATAGTAAGCTCTGCAAGAAGATAAGATGTCGTCACTTCACAATCAAATGGTAATTCCAACATGTAGCTATTTATCATGGACCCAACTTAGCTTTATACAACTCTATGGTGTAAAAGTGACCATCACTCAAATGACAGGAAGAATCATATACCAATAGACAGCATAAAAACATAAAATTTTGCCAGATCAACACATGCATACAATGATGACTATGTAGCCACGTTTATTATCAACAGAAAGTAAAGCACTTCTCATTCGCAGGATAAAAACACTGTGTCAGAAGGTATCCTAAGATTATTTCGTGGGTTCATCACTTGATGCTGGTAAAATCCCAATAAATCAAATTAATGAAAAATTGTGTTCAAATTTGTTCACATATGCAAAGATGGGTAAACATCCTATTTTGTTGCGAACAAATATAAAAATATGAAAATCAAGAGAAGGTAAAAGAACATTAACCTGAATGGCAAGGGGATCCATAGTTTCTCGGTGGTAGCAATCAGCTATTTGGTTCGATCTATCGTCAATGCTTCTAGAAGTGGGAGCTTGTTTGTCCTCATGGCAGCATCATGTGACAACTTTATAATTAAATATATGTACAAGTTGTTTGTTTACAATTCAAAAATTAAATCTAGAATCCAGTGACACATGAACATAGTGAAATAAGAGCACTACTCATGTATAAGTAGCTTCTAGCAAGGTTTACAAAGCATAATACTATAATGTCGAAATAGGCAGGCAAAATAACATTCATACCACAACGTAACCAGGAAAAACCAAGACAAAGACTACATCAACAAAAATGTTTATCCCGTAAGGAACAAAGACATACATGATGACCAGAGAAACATATCATAAATATGCAATTTTTGTGAGACACTCACATTTTCTGTTTGCGCTACAGAACCCAAACACACCGAAGTCAATTCTACTACGAGTTGCTTCCACGTTTTTGAACATTTAGGTGTTACAACCAACACCATACAGTCCTGAAAATATCATAACAAAATACACAAATTAGTTTTGAAAATGAGGCGCCTAAATAAGATAAATTCATCTCCAAATATGATAAATATCAAAATATTTTCACCAATCTTTGATGGAGCTTAGTACCTTGAATTGTCCAGGTTAATTTCATAGCTAATGAACAGACAAATGTCCAGTATAAATGATAACTCATCTGTTACTTGGAAAAATTCAGAGTTGTCTCCAATAGGTCAATATAGCATTTCAGGTGTGATTTTCAACAAATAGATAAAATTGATATTCTAATTACTTCAGTAAAATGTCACATACTTCAAAGATATTGCCGAAGGAGCATATTTGATGAAGCCACTGTAATCTCAGGTACATGTTTGGTGATGTACATTTAAGAATGATGTGTTGGCTGAAAAATACATCAACTCCTGTATATAATTGGCAAACAAGGAAAAAATGGTCAAATACCTGTATGTACAAAATTCTGGCAAGCCATAACTCAATCATAACTACTCACATCCTAAATATATTATGATGCTAAAGGATTAGCATAGCAGTAACAGTGGCACATCAAATCCTAGGTTTATCCAGAAATCTACCCATACGTGTGCATCAAGAATCATGAACTGTAAACGATTTTTTTATAGAATCTATTCTGCCAGCTCGTTTTACCCCGCATCAAGAATCATGAAGTGTAAAGGTTAGCTATTCTGAACCAAACCCTTTGTAAAAGGCAGCTCGTTTACCTCAGATTACACGAAAATCTGGTATGAAAGAGACGGTGGGGCTCACCTTGTGCTCCTCTTGTTGACGTCGCAGGCTTGTAGCCTCTGCTGCACACATCAGGCTGACGAGCACTTGCATAGCGGTGTCGCTGGCATGTGCCTCCTTGAGAGCGTCCTGGAACCACCGCTTGGTGCAGTCCAAAACCACCTCCACGGGCGACACCCGATCATCCTCCTGCATCCCACGCCTCGACAGGAATAGAGCTGGCTCTGGCACCATCGTTACTAGGAGTATCAAGCAGGACAGGTCTTCACAAGCAGCAAGATACCGGTGGGGGCGGCAAGGACCAGAAGTGTTCTTGGAGCCCATCGAAGCCATGGTACACCGAATGATGAATTTGCCTGTAATGCCAAACAACAATATGTATCAGAGTCCCATGTTTAGAACAAGGATAATGAAGGCATTTATGAGGACAAGGAGATGATGCAAACTCTCACCATTTAGAGCACAGTGTCTTGTAATACATCTAGTCTCTTGAAATTATGGATAATACAATAGCAACTAAAAAAAGCTATGGATCCCGTTGAAAATAAAATGGGGCTGTCAGCAAGATCTCATGACATGTGCATATGAGAAAATATGCTTTACATCCAAACTCCAAATGAACTATAAGTAACCAGCGTGCTTACAAGGTCATTAACATGACAACTATATACCAGCAAAAATAAAATAAGGTCCCAACACATCTCACAATTTATCTGTTTTTGCTAACCAGGTTATGATAGCAAACAACAACCACCCCTATAACCTTTTCGAAGTTAATTATTAGGATGTTTGTGTAACGGCTACAAAGCAAGCCAATAACAGCTACTGGGTTGAGCCATAGTCCATACACATCATCACTTAGTAGGTTATTATCACATAAACATGGTCATTCACACAAGTAGGCCTGCACTGCACATGATTGGAGCACAAACAATCTGGAAATAGATACACATATATGTGAGCCAATTAGATACGACATAGCAGTGTTCACAGAGGCAAATTCGTTGCAATCATATAAACATTATCTAGAAATCAGAACATCAACCTTGTATGACCCTAGATAACTAAAACAATCTCCTAGCTACACGCTGAGTATCTAGCTCACTTACCTGAACGAAGCAGCTAGTATTTATTAAACTAGTAGTGCATCCGAAGCAGACTTGGCCAGGTTTACAGTAGTGTTTTGCTGTCTGTCAACTGCAAAAGGCATCTACACCAGAACTACCTTCTCCATGGCCGAGTATGCTGTGGTGTTCTACATGGCCGAGTATGCTGCACTAGTAGAGACTCCGTTGGCAGTGAGGCCTCCGGAAAACTTCATCCTCACAACGAGCCGCGGACGACGCCCCCGTGGCTCGCCTCGCCGCCGGCAAGAAGACAGCCGCACCGCAAGCGCGAGGAGCGCCGGCAGGCAAGTTCTAAGGCGCCGCACACATCGCTGCACGCGCACGACCGCGAGTTCTACGCCATGGAATCTGCATGCGCGGCGCGGACTCTCACATCGGCGATTCTTGGCGCGTCAATCGATATGAAGCGGGATCGAAAGGGGAGAGGAATTGGGGGCTGATGCGAGGATGTTCAGGCGACGGGAGGAAGTGCCGGGGTCGGAGCTAGGGAGACTAGGGGGCGGTGGAGGGGACGCCGGCGAAGAAAGGGGAGCGAGATGTGCGAGAGGTTTAAGTGGGCCTCTACTCTCTCGACTGGACCGTGGCCCAGCAAGCGCACAATATTTTGTTTTTTACAAAGGCAGCAGCGCTGAGATAACCACAGTTCAGTTTGGTGATGGTTTGTACATCTCGTCCAAGTTACAGTGTTGTTGAATCATGAACCATAAGCGGCCAATAAAATGAGCTAGAGCACGTCCGTACGTGTGACATAATCGAACCTTAATCTGCTGGTAGTGAGGCTAATTTGTACTCTGCTATCTCCTACGTGTGTATGTAGCTGAACCCCAAGATCCAACCAAGAAAAAGAACTAGAAGATATGATGGAGAAAGGAAGGGACATAAAACAACAGATCATAGACCAGGAAGGAAAAGACTGCATACGCTTCTTGCAAGAGGTCGTCGGCGCGCGGCGAGAGGCCGGACAAGCACGCTTGTACACGTGATGCGTCTCCGTTCCCACCTCCAGCAGATCAGCTAGCGCCATGCATATCTCACAACGCTGCACCGCAAGCCGCTAATCACTGCCCAGAACAAAAACAAGTTTCGATAATACCATCCCATTTAAATTGAAGTTAGATCTAAGATAAGGAACACAGAGTTCTTAGGCTCGTGGGTCTCCTCCGCTGGCATGTATAGCCTTTTCTCACCATGGCGCTCATGAGTCATGACTATGTCCGGCCTTTGCCAAACTGTACACCAATACTACATGGGATTCATGGGTTGAATATGATAGAATTTGTGGTGGAGGTAGGCGGGTGTTTGTGGAGGAAGGATGGGGTGTCATTGGATGATGAAGAGGAGAGCAGTCATCGGAATTTATAGAGAGCGAGCGCGGGCAGCTGCGAGAAGGGAGGAGGAGCAAGGAACGCGGAGAGACGATGGATGTGAGCACGATCCGTGGGACGAGCGCGAGGTGAAGCAGAAGCCATCGGATGGGATCGACAGATCAAGAACTTACTGTCGATGGATTTTCGGAAGAAGTAATTGGGGAGGCCCCGGCATGCACGGGATACAGCTATATATCTTACCTGATTTGCATCAGCCGAATTCATATGCTTTAATTCACTTCCTCTAATCGTGTCTTCTCCTATCTGCTAAGATGGATGCATGGAATAGTACATATGGATGTGGCTACAAAAAGATATCTGCTGCATCCATAAAAAGGTATGCACGGACGGAAGTATAGCAAAATTGCAACTCGGACATTACCATAATTACACTACATAGAACCAAAACCATGCATGTGCCGATCCTCCATCTTGTTTAGCCAATTGGAGGCAAAAACATTATTTGAGTCGTGCATGCACACTCCCTTTTTTTAAGATGAATCTACTACACTCCTGCTATCAAACATACACATGCACCGTTTGTTTTGACACTGAACATATATAGAGATTACATTACTCTATAATTTAAACAGTAGGCTCAAAGAGCCCGATTTTGAATTAACAAAGCCATCAACCGGCCAGGAAAACAACACAGCTCCAACAACACACACCGACACCGCTGGGGTTACCAGCTTACAATACAAGCACATATCCGAGTGAAAACGGCACCCAAAAACAACAGCAAACGACTACCACCAACTAAGATAAACTTGAAAACTTGAGGTCTTTGTCTCGAGCAAATGAAGAACGAAGGGTGTCGCCGGCAGACCGTCACCGGAAACCCTACCAGCTGACTACACACGAGCAAACGCCGGGCGCAAGTGACCAAGGACGAGAAGCAAGAGAACGCCGAGGTCTCAAAAGCAACGCCTCCAAGAAGGGGAGCGACACCAAGGTGACGCCGTTGCTCGACCCAACAAGGGCCAAGGTTTTCACCTAGAGACATCTGACCATGAAGGGGCAGCGCTGAGGCTCAACGAAGACGCCTCCAAGGAGGAGAATGGCGCCCAAGAGCGTCACCGTCATCGGCTCCGGACAAACCAGCCATGGCTTTCGCCCGAGCCGTCAACAACCACCCAACAACAACCACTCCACGAGTGGGGACTGCATCGACATTCGGGAGCACTCGCCGTGATACGACCACGACACCGGAGGAGCCCTGAGAGATCAGCAAGTAGGGATCTTTTCCTCGCAGGACCGGGGCGGTCGGGCAGGGCCAGGAAGAGGTTGGGACAGCAATGTCGCTCAGGTGGCGCCGGTGAGAATACTCATGGGAGAAAGAAGGGCGGGACCGTGGGAGCCCCTGCTCCCTTCCCGGCGGCGGCGGGTCACCCTAGACAGCGCCGGCACAAACCCTTCTTCCCAATCCACCCAAACCGACACACACCGAAGACAACCGCGCCGCCAAACCTCGCTGGAATCCACCAGAACACCACCGCCGGTCCTCACCAGCCGGACCAACCTCCCATCAGCGCCAGGACGAGCCTGCATGCCTTGGTGGCCTCTCCAGCCGCGGCCAAGCCTCCCCGTCCAGATCCGAGGCCAAAACCGCCTCCAGATCCGCCGTCGAGGAGGCTCGAGCCACCGCCGGCGCCCACGGCCAGTTCGGCCAGCCACCGCCCCCTGGGCACACACATGTAGCACTGGCAAGAAGGTCCCTTTCCGCCGCGACCTCCCGGCCCCGGGTCGCCGGAGCCACGAGCACCTCCTCACCGCCGCCTCAACTTGCGACCGGCCGCCCCTGGCGCAGCTCGCCGGCCACCGCCACGCCAGGCCCCGCCGACCGTCGCCGATCTGCACTGCCGCCAAAGGAGGACGCCGTCCCGCGCCGGTCCTCCTCGCGCCAGGTAGTGGAAGGCCCGCCGCCGCCGGCACCGCGCGGGCTTTGCCCGGCGGCGCACGCCGGCGACGGCCGGGGGTGGGGAGAGGGAGAGGAGGTGGAGGCTGGGATCTAGGGTTTCCGCCCCCAGGTCGCGCGGGTCGGGTGCTCAACCAGCTATTCTCAGTTCAGTTCGTTAAGATACCTCTCGTTTCATCTTCCACATTACTCTATAATCACGGTCCGATCAGCCTATCAACGCAAACACAAGAACATTATTAGAGCATCCCTAACCAATCCCTAAAGAGCCTTTAGAGGACTTTCTTTTCTCCTCTATTCACCGAAGCCGCACCTAGCCGAAGCTAAAGCCGCAAACCGGTTAGAGGATTTTATTTTTTAGGAATCGCCCCCGCGGATCCCATATTTGCTCGCCCGCGTCCGCACCGACTAAAATTATTATCCCACACCTGCGCCTCCACTCACTTCCCCCAGCTCCACATCACCGCCGCCAGCAGGTGGTCGACCTGCTCGCCGACACTCTAGCCACTCCCGACCCCACGTAGGCATCCCGTCCCTCCTGGTTTTCTCCGCATACCCGCCGATGCCAGATTCATAGAATTGGGCAGATCAGATCGAGCTCCTACACCACCAAAGGCGGATTCAACTAACCCCAGCTGGATCCGCGTGGCCCCGCACTTCCGGCCTGTCCTCGTCCAACATGCACCATTTCAGCTTGCCGGCTTTAGGGTTGAAGGAGATCTCGGAGCTCTCAGCAGCGGCGATGGCCGCAAGCCCGCAACCGCATCGGCACCAGCTACGGCTCCAGCACCAGCACCGTCCCAGTTCTAGTAGCTTCATGTGTACCCGACCCGGCACCTAATGATTCTGGCACAGGATTTTGGTTGAAAGCTCATGGATTTTGGAGGCCGACAACGATGATTGTTCGTTTTTAAATTCGTAGCAAGGTGAAGAGAAATTCCAAATGGTCGGAGGATGAGGACAATGACTTGTATTTCGCATGGCATCATCAAAGAATAGTTGGAGCAAGTCAACCGCTCCAGCAATTTTAGGAAGATCCATGACAGTTACAATCAAAAAACTAGTGGAGAAGCTCGGTCGTTGATGGCGATTATGAACATCAATCTAGAGCACTACTAGTCTCTACCAAATTATGAATCTTATGTTATGTATGCCTAGATGACCCGTATGTGTGATGGTGGCCACTATTAGATTTTAGAAAACCCCACATTGTCGGGTATTATTGTGTTGCTATCAATTTGTATGACTAATCTATCCAATTATGAATCTTATGTTATGTGTTTTCAAAAAAAATTGAATCTTATGTTATGTTATCATGTATTCGTGTGGTCAACTTTGTAAATTATGTTAAAAAATAATTTTAGTCCTCCAAGTTATCGGGGATCGGACACATGGCGCTTCTAATATAGTTTGCTTAATTAACACACAACAAAGCCATCAACCCGTAAGTCATATGTGTACTTGTCGTTCGTGTACGACGTATATATATATTGTGATTTAGTAATGTATAAGTCTCCATGTATAATAACCTAGCTTATCCCACACCCCCACTATATATTTCGACCCCTACATGGCGCGACAGGGTAGGGTCTCGCAGGTGCTAGGGGAGGAATTCGGCGGGTAAGAGACCCATGACAGCGAGTATTAACATTTGACTAGAATTTCTAAGTGTACTTTCAATTTCTTTTGACTATAATCCAGGTTCCCACAAACACTCCATATCAACAGATCGGCATATTATGGATTTTCCATCTGGAAAGACTAGCTCATATCTCCTCCTCCCCCAGTCGACAACGTTCTTCCTCAGCACTACAAATGCCCTACATCTTTGCTGTGATTGGTGTTGCTCTTTAGTACATGTAAGGGTAACCCGGAGTTGTTGCACCGGTGACCACACTTTTCTGTTGGAGATATGCCCAAGAGGCAATAATAAAAGTGGTTATTATATATATCTTTATGTTTATGATAAATGTTTATATACCATGCTATAATTGTATTAACTGAAACATTGATACATGTGTGATATGTAAACAACAAAGAGTCCCTAGTAAGCCTCTTAACTAGCTTGTTGATTAATAGATGATTAGTTTCATAATCATGAACATTGGATGTTATTAATAACAAGGTTATATCATTGTATGAATGATGTAATGGACACACCCAATTAAGCGTAGCATAAGATCACGTCATTAAGTTATTTGCTATAAGCTTTCAATACATAGTTACCTAGTCCTTATGACCATGAGATCATGTAAATCACTTATACCGGAAAGGTACTTTGATTACATCAAACGCCACTGCGTAAATGGGTGGTTATAAAGGTGGGATTAAGTATCCGGAAAGTATGAGTTGAGGCATATGGATCATGGGATTTGTCCATCCCGATGACGGATAGATATACTCTGGGCCCTCTCGGTGGAATGTCGTCTAATGTCTTGCAAGCATATGAATAAGTTCATAAGAGACCACATACCACGGTACGAGTAAAGAGTACTTGTCAGAGACGAGGTTGAACAAGGTATAGTGTGATACCGATGATCAAACCTCGGACAAGTAAAATATCGCGTGACAAAGGGAATTGGTATCGTATGTGAATGGTTCATTCGATCACTAAAGTCATCGTTGAATATGTGGGAGCCATTATGGATCTCCAGATCCCGCTATTGGTTATTGGTCGGAGTGAGTACTCAACCATGTCCGCATAGTTCGCGAACCGTAGGGTGACACACTTAAAGTTGGATGTTGAAATGGTAGAACTTGAATATGGAATGGAGTTCGAATATTTGTTCGGAGTCCCGGATGTGATCCCGGACATCACGAGGAGTTCCGGAATGGTCCGGAGAATAAGATTCATATATAGGATGTCATTTTATGTGAATAAAATGATGCGGAAGGTTCTATGGAAGGTTCTAGAAGGTTCTAGAAAAGTCCGGAAGAAACCACCAAGGAAGGTGGAGTCCACATGGGACTCCACCTCCATGGCCGGCCAACCCTAGTGGGGGGAGTCCCAAGTGGACCCCCCTTAGGGGGCCGGCCACCCCCCCTATGGAAGGTGGAATTCCCACCTCTAGTGGGAATCCTAGCTTGGGAAGGTTTCCCACCATATGGAAGGTTTTGGTTTCGGGTCTTATTCGAAGACTTGGACACCAACACTTGGAATCCACCTATATATAGAGGGCCAAGGGGAGGGGGGCCGGCCACACCAAAGCCACAAGCTTGGCCGCCCATAGTGGCCGGCCACCCCCTCTCCCCAAACCCTAGCGCCCGCTCCTCCACCATATCCCGCACGCTTAGCGAAGCTCCGCCGGATTTCTCCACCGCCACCGACACCACGCCGTCGTGCCGTCGGATTCAAGAGGAGCTACTACTTCCGCTGCCCGCTGGAACGGGAGGTGGACGTCGTCTTCATCAACAACCGAACGTGTGACCGAGTACGGAGGTGCTGCCCGTTCGTGGCGCCGGAACCGATCGTGATCAAGATCTTCTACGCGCTTGCAAGCGGCAAGTGAACGTCTACCGCAGCAACAAGAGCCTCCTCTTGTAGGCTTTGGAATCTCTTCAAGGGTGAGTCTCGACAATCCCCTCGCTACCGTCTTCTAGATTGCATCTTGGCTTGGATTGCGTGTTCGCCGTAGGAAAATTTTTGTTTTCTATGCTACGTTATCGTGGTATCAGAGCCGTGTCTATGCATAGATGGTTGCACGAGTAGAACACAATGGTTTGTGGGCGTTGATGCTCTTGTTATCTTTAGTTGAGTACTTTGCATCTTTGTGGCATAGTGGGATGAAGCGGCTCGGGCTAACTTTACATGACCGCGTTCATGAGATTTGCTCCACGCTTGACATGCAACTTGTATTGCATAAGTGGCTTTGCGGGTGTCTGTCTCTCCTACTATAGTGAAGATTCAATTTACTCCTCTATTGAAAACACTAGTATCACCGTTGTGGTTCATGTTCGTAGGTAGATTGGATCTTACTCGAAAACCCTAAACCACGTAAAATATGCAAACCAAATTAGAGAACGTCTAACTTGTTTTTGCAGGGTTTGGTGATGTGATATGGCCATAATGTGATGATGAATATGTATGAGATGATCATTATTGTATTGTGGCAACCGGCAGGAGCCTTATGGTTGTCTTTAAATTTCATGTTGAGTAGTATTTCAAAGTAGTTGTAATAGTTGCTACATGGAGGACGATCATGAAGACGGCGCCATTGACCTTGGTGCTTCGCCGACGATGATGGAGATCATGCCCGTTGATGATGGAGATCATGTCCACGCTTTGGAGATCAAGATCAAAGGCGCAAAGACAAAAGGGCCATATCATATCACATATGAACTGCATGTGATGTTAATCCTTTTATGCATCTTATTTTGCTTAGATCGCGACGGTAGCATTATAAGATGATCCCTCTCACTAAAATCTCAAGATAATAAAGTGTTCATCCTTAGTAGCACCGTTATCAAGTCTTGTCGTTTCGAAGCATCTCGTGATGATCGGGTGTGATAGATTCAATAAGTACATACAACGGGTGCAAGCAGTTTTGCACATGCGGATACTAAGGTGGCCTTGACGAGCCTAGCATGTACAGACATGGTCTCGGAACACGTGATACCGAAAGGTAGAGCATGAATCATATGATTGATATGATGAACACTTTGAGTGTTCGCCATTGAAATCACACCTTTCCTCGTGATGATCGGGTTTAGGTGCGGTAGATTTGGTTCGTGTGATCACTAAGACAATGCGAGGGATATTGTTTTGAGTGGGAGTTCACCTAGATTTTTAATTATGTTGAATTAAAATTTGAACTCAATTTGTCATAAACTTAGTCTAAACTATTGCAAATATGTTGTAGATATGGCCCCCCCAATCAATTTTAACCAGTTCCTAGAGAAAGAAAAACTTAAGAGCAACGGTAGCAACTTCACCGACTGGTTCCGTCATGTGAGGATCTTCCTCAATGGCGGAAATCTGCAATATGTGCTTGATGCACCGCTAGGTGATCCTCCGCAGAAACGAAACCGATGAAGTAAAGAATGTTTACGCAACTCGGAAAACTCGGTACTCTCAAGTTCGGTGTGCCATCTTATGCACTGAATCCGATCTTCAAAAACGTTTTGAGCACCACGATCCTCATGAGTTGATGAAAGAGTTGAAGACTATTTTTGAAACTCATGCGGCCGTGGAATGCTATGAAGCATCGAAACACTTTTTCAGCTGTATGATGGAAGAAGGCAGCTCCATTAGTGAGCACATGCTCGTTATGACCGGGCATGCGAAGAAACTCAGTGACTTGGGAATAGTGATTCCTAACAGACTGGGGATTAATCGTGTCCTTCAATCACCGCCACCAAGTTACAAGAACTTTGTGATGAATTACAATATGCAGAACATGAACAAGGAGTTTCCTGAACTCTTTGGCATGTTAAAAGCTGCTGAGATTGAGATTAAGAAAGAGCACCAAGTGTTGATGGTCAACAAGACCACCAGTTTCAAGAAACAGGGCAAGTCTAAAAAATTCAAGAAGGGTGGCAAGAAAGCTGCCACACCTCCTATGAAACCTAAGAACGGCCCTAAGCCTGATGCTGATTGCTATTACTGCAAAGAGAAGGGACACTGGAAGCGTAATTGCTCCAAGTATTTGGCAGATCTGAAGAGCGGCCTTGTCAAGAAGAAGAAAGAAGGTATATCCGATATACATGTTATAGATGTTCATTTCATTGGTTCTCGTTCTAGTACCTGGGTATTTGATACTGGTTCGGTGCTCATATTTGTAACTCGAAACAGAACTAAAGAATAAACGACAACTGCTGAAAGATGAAGTGACGATGCGCGTTGGAAACGGATCCAAGGTCAATGTGATCGCAGTCGGGACACTTCCTCTACATCTACCTTCGGGATTAGTTTTAAGCCTAAATAATTGTTATTATGTACCCGCGTTGAGCATGAACATTATATCAGGATCTTGTTTAATGCAAGACGGTTATTCATTCAAGTCTGAGAATAATGGTTGTTCTATCTTTATGAATAATATCTTTTATGGTCGAGCACCTGAAAAGAATGGCTTATTTCTATTAGATCTCGATAGTAGTGATACACATATACATAACATTGATGCTAAGCGAATTAAATTGAATGATAATTCTACTTATATGTGGCACTGTCGTCTTGGTCATATTGGAGTGAAACGCATGAAGAAACTCCATACTGATGGATTACTTGAATCACTTGACTTTGAGTCACTTGATAGATGCGAAGCATGTCTGATGGGAAAATGACTAAGACTCCATTCTCTGGATGGAGCGAGCTACTGACTTATTGGAAATCATACATACAGATGTGTGTGGACCAATGAGTGTAGCATCGCGTGGTGGTTATCGTTATGTTCTAACCTTCACAGATGATTTGAGTAGATATGGGTATATCTATTTAATGAAACATAAATCCGAAACTTTCGAGAAGTTTAAGGAATTCCAAAGTGAAGTAGAAAATCAACGTAACAAGAAGATTAAATTTCTACGATCTGATCGCGGAGGTGAATATCTAAGTTATGAGTTTGGCATACATTTAAAGAAATGCGGAATACTTTCACAATTGACACCGCCGGGAACACCACAACGAAACGGTGTGTCCGAACGTCGTAATCGAACTCTCTTAGATATGGTTCGTTCTATGATGTCTCTTACTGATTTGCCGTTATCATTTTGGAGTTATGCATTAGAGACAGCCGCATTCACTTTAAATAGAGCACCATCAAAATCCGTTGAAACGACGCCGTATGAATTATGGTTTAATAAGAAACCTAAGCTGTCGTTCCTAAAAGTTTGGGGTTGCGAAGCCTATGTAAAAAAGTTACAACCGGACAAGCTAGAACCCAAAGCGGAGAAATGCGTCTTCATAGGATACCCTAAGGAAACTATAGGGTACACTTTCTATCACAGATCCGAAGGCAAGATCTTTGTTGCTAAGAACGGAACCTTTCTTGAGAAAGAATTTCTCACTAAAGAAGTGACTGGAAGAAAAGTAGAACTCGATGAGATTGAAGAATCTCTACTCGTTGATCAGAGTAGCGCAGTACCGGAAAATGTTCCTGTACCACCTACACCGACAACAGAGGAAGCTAATGATAATGATCATGAAACTTCAAATGAGACAGCTACTGAACCTCGCAGATCGACAAGGGATCGTGCCACTCCAGTTGGTATGATCCTTGTCTAAATGTCATGATTGTGGATAACAATGATGAAGACCCTGCGACGTATGAAGAAGCGATGATGAGCCCAGATTCCAACAAATGGCAAGAAGCCATGAAATCCGAAATGGGATCCATGTATGATAACAAAGTATGGACTTTGGTAGACTTACCTGATAGCCGCAAGGCTGTCGAGAATAAATGGATCTTCAAAAGAAAAACAGATGCTGATGGTAATATTACTGTCTATAAAGCTCGACTTGTCGCAAAGGGTTTCCGACAAATTCAAGGTGTTGACTACGATGAGACTTTCTCACCTGTAGCGAAGCTAAAATCTGTGAGGATTTTGTTAGCAATAGCTGCATTTTTCGATTATGAGATTTGGCAGATGGATGTCAAAACGGCATTCCTTAATGGAGACATTGAGGAAGAGTTGTATATGGTACAACCCAAAGGTTTTGTCGATCCTAAAAATGCTGACAAAGTATGCAAACTTCAGCGTTCAATCTATGGACTGAAGCAAGCATCGAGAAGTTGGAACCGACGCTTTGATAAGGTGATCAAAGACTTCGGGTTTATACAGTGTCATGGAGAGGCCTGTATTTACAAGAAAGTGAGTGGGAGCTCTGTAGCATTCCCGATATTATATGTAGATGACATATTATTGATTGGGAATGATATAGAACTATTAAGCAGTAAAGGGTTATTTGAATAATAGTTTTTCAATGAAAGACCTTGGAAGCATCATACATATTAGGCATCAAGATTTATAGAGATAGATCAAGACGTCTAATAGGGCTATCACAGAGTACATACCTGGACAAGATTCCGAAGAAGTTTAGAATGGACGAAAGTAAGAAAGGATTCTTACCTATGTTACAGGCAAGGTCTTGAGTAAGACTCAAGGACCGGCTACGGCAGAAGAAAGAGAAAGGATGAGTCGGATCCCCTATGCCTCGGCAGTAGGCTCTATCATGTATGCCATGCTATGTACAAGACCGGATATAGCACATGCTGTTAGTTTGACTAGCAGATATCAAAGTGATCCAGAATGGAACACTGGACAACGGTCAAGAATATCCTGAAGTACTTGAAAAGAACTAAGGATATGTTTCTTTGTTATGGAGGTGACCAAGAGCTCGTTGTAACAAGTTACACCGATGCAAGTTGGAACACTGATCCTGATGACTCTAAGTCACAATCTGGGTACGTGTTTATATTGAATGGTGCTGCAAAAGCTGGGCAAGCTCGAAGCAGACGGTGGCAAAATCCTCAACAGAATCGGAGTACATAGCGGCTTCAGAGGCTTCATCGAAGCGGTATGGATGAAGAGGTTCATTGTAGAGCTCGGTGTGGTTCCTAGTGCATTGGACCCATTTGTCATCTACTGTGATAACATGGGTGCCATCGCCAATGCACAAGAGCCAAGGTCACACAAGAGGCTGAAGCATATCAAGCTGCGTTACCACTCGATTCGCGAGTACATCGAAGATGGAGAAGTAAAGATTTGCAAAGTACACACTGATCTGAATGTAGCAGATCCGTTGACTAAAGCTCTCCCTAGGGCAAAGCATGACCAACACCAGAATGCCATGGGTGTTAGGTATATTACAATGTAATCTAGATTATTGACTCTAGTGCAAGTGGGAGACTGTGGAGATATGCCCAAGAGGCAATAATAAAAGTGGTTATTATATATATCTTTATGTTTATGATAAATGTTTATATACCATGCTATAATTGTATTAACGAAACATTGATACATGTGTGATATGTAAACAACAAAGAGTCCCTAGTAAGCCTCTTAACTAGCTTGTTGATTAATAGATGATTAGTTTCATAATCATGAACATTGGATGTTATTAATAACAAGGTTATATCATTGTATGAATGATGTAATGGACACACCCAATTAAGCGTAGCATAAGATCACGTCATTAAGTTATTTGCTATAAGCTTTCAATACATAGTTACCTAGTCCTTATGACCATGAGATCATGTAAATCACTTATACCGGAAAGGTACTTTGATTACATCAAACGCCACTGCAAATGGGTGGTTATAAAGGTGGGATTAAGTATCCGGAAAGTATGAGTTGAGGCATATGGATCAACAGTGGGATTTGTCCATCCCGATGACGGATAGATATACTGGGGCCCTCTCGGTGGAATGTCGTCTAATGTCTGCAAGCATATGAATAAGTTCATAAGAGACCACATACCACGGTACGAGTAAAGAGTACTTGTCGAGACGAGGTTGAACAAGGTATAGTGTGATACCGATGATCAAACCTCGGACAAGTAAAATATCGCGTGACAAAGGGAATTGGTATCGTATGTGAATGGTTCATTCGATCACTAAAGTCATCGTTGAATATGTGGGAGCCATTATGGATCTCCAGATCCCGCTATTGGTTATTGGTCGGAGTGAGTACTCAACCATGTCCGCATAGTTCGCGAACCGTAGGGTGACACACTTAAAGTTGGATGTTGAAATGGTAGAACTTGAATATGGAATGGAGTTCGAATATTTGTTCGGTCCCGGATGTGATCCCGGACATCACGAGGAGTTCCGGAATGGTCCGGAGAATAAGATTCATATATAGGATGTCATTTTATGTGAATAAAATGATGCGGAAGGTCTATGGAAGGTTCTAGAAGGTTCTAGAAAAGTCCGGAAGAAACCACCAAGGAAGGTGGAGTCCACATGGGACTCCACCTCCATGGCCGGCCAACCCTAGTGGGGGAGGAGTCCCAAGTGGACTCCCCCTTAGGGGGCCGGCCACCCCCCTATGGAAGGTGGAATTCCCACCTCTAGTGGGAATCCTAGCTTGGGAAGGTTTCCCACCATATGGAAGGTTTGGTTTCGGTCTTATTCGAAGACTTGGACACCAACACTTGGAATCCACCTATATATAGAGGGCCAAGGGGAGGGGGCCGGCCACACCAAAGCCACAAGCTTGGCCGCCCCATAGTGGCCGGCCACCCCCTCTCCCCAAACCCTAGCGCCCCCTCCTCCACCATATCCCGCACGCTTAGCGAAGCTCCGCCGGATTTCTCCACCGCCACCGACACCACGCCGTCGTGCTGTCGGATTCAAGAGGAGCTACTACTTCCGCTGCCCGCCGGAACGGGGAGGTGGACGTCGTCTTCATCAACAACCGAACGTGTGACCGAGTACGGAGGTGCTGCCCGTTCGTGGCGCCGGAACCGATCGTGATCAAGATCTTCTACGCGCTTGCAAGCGGCAAGTGAACGTCTACCGCAGCAACAAGAGCCTCCTCTTGTAGGCTTTGGAATCTCTTCAAGGGTGAGTCTCGACAATCCCCTCGTTGCTACCGTCTTCTAGATTGCATCTTGGCTTGGATTGCGTGTTCGCCGTAGGAAAATTTTTGTTTTCTATGCTACGTTATCCTACATTTTCGATGTATATCATCTACGGAACCTGTTCTACACGATCTCATCTACTTGACGGGAGGAACTTGATGCACGATAGGAGTATACAATTTGACTAAAATTTGTTATGCATGTTTTCAGTTTCTTTTGACTAAAATCTAGGTTCCCACGAGATTTTCTATGAAGAACCAATGTGTTCCTCTATACTGCAGGCCCGCAATGTCTCCCCTCTTAGATTTCCATCGTAAGTTGTAGTTTTGTGTGTCTTTCCTTATTGCTTGTGTTATAATGGGTTGTAGGAACATGACAAACCACAAAAGAGGCCAAGTAATTAAATAATTTGTGTTATAAGTGGAGATTTTGCACTGTAAGTCTACAATGCGAGGGTGGTTATGTTTGTGAAGTAGGTACAACTTTAGAGTTGCGCATTATCTTTTCATGTTTACACCACCCTTCAATATCAATATGAGGACCCATGCAAAATGGGAAATATTTTGACAATTCCTCACGTAATTTTAGGCGAACCCTTTTTTGTTGGCCCCACAGGGTCTACCGCCTAGCCTTTCACCGATAGTAGTGATTTCATGTGACTTCCTTTTTTTTGGTTATAGCAGGGTATAAGAGCATAAAAACTCCCAAATAGGCCAAGTACTCACAAGAGTTCAGTCGGTGGCCTCGAAGTGGAGGTTTTGCACTATTAATATAGAACCTTCGTGTGGATAATCCTGTTTGTGACAAAACTGCCACTTCAGAGTTGTGTATTGGTTATTCCCATTTACACAATCTTTCAATATCAATATCATCACTACATGCAAGAGAGGAATAGTTTTGACCCTTCCTTGCGCACTTTCATGCTAATCATCTTTCATGGGATCCGCAACATGTACCCCCAACTTTCCATCATAAATGGTGATTTCATGTGAATTTTCTCTTTATTGTGACATTAGGTCACACTAACATGAAAACCGCAAAATGGTTGCTAGTGGACTCGAGGTGTGGGTTTTTCACTGTAGCTACATACCCTTGATCTCCAAACTTAAACCCTTGATTGTAGTTTGTCTATATTATTTGCATTGGGTGAGTTGAGATCGTTTTGTTATGGCGTGTGACATTGTTTACAATACTAATTATAACGGGTTGATCAATTCTTTTGTCAATTTTTTTAATGAAAATACTATCGTAGGTGTGATAATCTGGATTTTGTCATTGTTAATAATTTTAATTTAAAAGATAATTAAGATATATTTTTTTGGAAAACATCTATTTATTTTGAATTTTCTAATCTCTAACACTTAGATTGGATGTTAGTGAATGCATGCATTGCATAATACAGTGTAAGATTAGGAAAACCACACATTGTGGGAGGTGGGGTTTTGGCTCATAGGAGCAAATGCTCCTATTATACAAAATAATTAAAAATTAATTTAAAATATGTCAGAAAAATTGACATAATTTTTTTGGTGTACATCGTGACATTCTATGTTCGTACACAAATTTCCGTGGGAAAACAACATTTTATATGGTGTGTACAAAAAAGACAAAAAAAATATGTTGTACGTAGTCGTGTTACAACATCAAAATTTGTCTTTTTTACAGGAGCCACAATTTTTTTCTTTTTTGAAAATTTGTGTACCAACATAAAATGTCTAGATGTACATGTAAAAATTTAGTTTAGAATTTTTTGACACTTCGGAACGTGGATTCACACAATGAGAGCAAATGCTCCTATGAGCCAAAGTGCATTTCCCCACATGTGGAGCTTTGTATTGATCTGTATATACAGGTTACAAGGCAGAGTTCAGGTCATACAATATGCATACAGCTATAGAAGGATTAGCCATATACAACCGTATATCTATACAAATAAAATATGGTTATATATTCTAACACCCGCAATCGCAAATAGGCTTCCAACGATTGTTAAGGCTGTCCCGAAAATCTAAGAAGAGAGGAGATGGCAATCCTTTGGTGAAGATGTCCAAGAATTGAGAAGAACTCGGAACGTGAACCCGGACCTCGCCTGTGGTGACACGGTCTCGTACTACGAAGTGTTGATCGATTTCCACATGCTTGGTGCACCGACGATGAACATGATTCTGAGTCATGTAAACAGAGCTCACATTTTCACATAAAATCACAGTAGCACCAGTCACTGGTCGATGAAGCTCCTCAAGAAGTTGTCGTAGCCAACATGCTTCAGCAACCACATTTGCAACCACCCTGTACTCGCCCTCTGCACCCTTCTCCGGTCGATACAAGGACTATATGTTGTGTGTTCGGACCTTTTTTTTTGCGAGAAAGCACTGATTGTATTAACCAACGGTACTTACAGAACGGTCCAGAGCACAACTAGGGCCCTCCGGACCCCGATGCCGTAGACGAAGACGAGAACTTCACGCCGGCGCGCCGCCGCACCACCTTCCCTCAGCCTTGGAAAGAAAGGATCCCCTGCACGGACGGGAAGTCGACGCCACTCGGCTCGAGAGAGCCTCCGCCCTGCATCGCCGCCGCCATCGACGAGGTCAACACCATCAGCCACCTTCTTCTTCTTCTTCATTTCCCAGATCCGGCACCACTCAGGATCTGGCCGGGGCACGGCGCGGATCCACCAATCTGCGGGTGACAGGCATGCCGGTGAGCCACCACGGAGCTCCACGAAGCGCCGGAGTCGGAGAAGACGCCCACTTGCACAGGAAGCAAAACCGACAACCCCTCCTTCTCTAAGGCGTCACTGGCTACAGCCCCACCCTCAACTACCTTATCTTCAGCCGTGAGGCGGGGATCCCCCACCCTCTCGCCGCCGGAGCGGCCGCCTGAGGGTGAGGGATCCGACGGATCAACGGTGAGGAGGTGAGGAGGTGTCTTAGCCGGGGAGTCCAACAAATCACCCTCTCTGCTACAGTGGTGAAGAGGGGAGACGTCCAGGCTCGTCTGTTGGGCCGTGTGTTCGGACCTTATGTTGTGTGTTGGGACCTTACACCGCGCGGAAACAATGGAATCGATCGAGGCAGAGGCACAGGAACGGTGAATTTCCCGCGCGATCGAGAACAAAGAAAAGGAAAGATCGCCGCGCCGCACCTGAATTTGGATCCATGTCTCTGCCATCTTTCCCTTTCTTTCCCGCGTTGCGTATTTTAATTGATTAGCACCTACGTTCCGATCAATCACAGTCGGAGGCAAGGAGGATCGATCGCTTCAGACAAGCTCACAAAACGAGCCAATTCATCTCTATCCCTCCTTTTTTTTCCTCTCACCAACAAACGTGACTAGCCAATTTCATGGAATTCATTCATTCTTTCAGCAGCGTGACAATAATCCTAGCTCCAACGCTCTGTCCATCTTTCCTTTGAGCCCTAGGAAATTCTTCTTGCAGGTTAATGTACCAATTTTTAACTTCACCCAATTTCTGGACATTCACGTCAAAGATCAAATACTAGCGCATATATATATATCATCACATCATTATGAGACATTTCAATGGAGAGTTCAGCTCTTGCAACCCATAGCGTCTCATGCATCAAACACAAATGCAAGCCATCAATCAATCAACTGATAAAGATTACAAACCATTCTCACGCGGAGGATTATACAACAAAAGAATGTTACAATCCCCCAATATACTGCTACTCAACTCTCTATATATAGGAAAGCAAAATAAACTGAACAGAACAAAGAAAACTATCCAAGACACCAGCGTGTCTTGCTTCAAGCACAGACCACTTGAACAAAACAATGATGTGCTCAACCAAAACAGACAACTCGCTGCTACTCACCAAGCGAGTTAGCGGCCTCTCCGTCGCTTTCAAGGGCCAACGTCTATCCCTCATCCAACTAGATCGATCAGCATGTTTTCCGCTGCCACCAATCTCCTTCCCATCATCTGTTTCTGCCTGCCAAGAATCACAGATCAGTATGTTGTTGGAACAAGCAAATAAAACAACCTACTCATGAACAAACCACATTGTTTGACAAGTCAATCTCTCTACAAGAGATGGCATGCCAACACGCCACTAGATGAGAAATCACAGCACATTTCTGTCAGCAAATCCATCAACACATTAGCAAAAGTATATCTAGACAGCAGAACAATGTCAAGCTCTGAAATTTCATGGCACCGATAAAAAAATAGAAGGCTATTTGGCCTCAAACAGTCAAGCCAATACGAACCCATAGGAAGCTACCAGAATCCAATGGTAATCACTACAAGCTGAAGAAGATCGAATCTCTTTACACTAGGGCAGAGTCTTAACAACCAGGTTTAAAGTATTTCGAGACCAGGAAGTATATAACAGAATGACAGGTTCAACACCACCATCCCTCGGCAACACTGCAACAATTGTGGCTGATGTACTTCTATTTACAAACATGGTGAATCAACAAAATGACCAACATAATTTGAAAAAAAAAATGACAAACAGGTTGCATCAGGTTTTAATGAGCTACACCAAACAAACATAGATCCATCACCTAGCATAGCTGATAGTCACAAACTTGATAGGAAAATTGAATGTTGCCAAAGTGGATCTCGCCAACCGGATACCTCAGTCAGCTCGTGTAGTTCTGAACATGGAAAAGCACCCAAAATTTGACAATGGATGTTCCCACCTTTTCACACACAGTCATGATTGGGCTCATTGCAACTACGACATTTCAAGCTGAAATGTCATGACCGTGCAAAATAATAAAAGCTCCAACAACAGCCCAACATCACCACTTTACCTGCTACCGATATCCGTTAACTTCAGAAAAGAAAGGGAATATTTTGTGCGAGAAAAATAACAAGGCAATGATAGTGTACCCATGAGTTCAAGTATGAAAGAAACCTGACTAATGTCCAAAAAGCTACACTAGGGAACACGGCAAATTAGTTATCAGATAACATATGCCAGCACACCCAACTAGATGAGAAATCACAACAGATTTCTATCAGCAAACCTACCAACAGATCATCCAAAGTATATCTAGGCAACAGAAGTTGTGCCATTTCTTGGCATCGCCAAAATAAATAAATTAAGTAGGCTATTTGAACTCAAACACTCAAAGCCAATATGAACAAATCGGAAGCTACCAGAATCCATTGGTAATCAGTACAAGCTGTGCAAGATCGAATTTCTTTATACAAGGGCAGAGTCCTAATTAACTCCCAGGTTAAAAGTATTTGGAGACCATGACGATATAAGCAGAATGACAGGTTCAAAAATGCCATCCACTCTTACCAGGACAAAAAAAACTGTGCAACTTGTACTCAATTTAAAATACTTGGAGACCATGAGAATTCTACTGCAAACTTTACAAATGCATAGGTTGAAGGCAGCAATCTTGTCACAGGGATGATTAACACTAGCGGTACCAAGAAATTGATACTCAGAATCATATGCAACAGTACAACAATATATTGGTGCTCATGTACTACTATTTACACGCATGGTGAATCAACAAAATAACACACAGTGTGCATCAGGTTTTAATGAGCTACTCCAAACAAACATAGATCCATCACCTAGCCTAGCTGATAGTGACAAACTTGATAGGAAAATTGAATGTTTCCAAAGTGGATCTAGATAATAGAAGAATGTCCAGTTCTGAATTTTCACAACCATGAAAAAGAAAAAAAGAAATATACAACGCTATTTGTAGTCAAACACTCAGGCACATTAGAAGCAATCGGAAGCTACGAGGTTGCAATGGTACTGAGTACAAGGTATGAAAGATGGAATTCCCCACAAACACGGGGCCTCATCCGAGTCCCCCTGTGCACCGGAAAACAAAGATGCATGGAGAACCAATGACCTGATTCGTACAAAATCCTTGAATGGGCAGTGAGGCCAATGGTAAGCGGCGCATATGAAAACAATACATGAACGAAAATTAACAAATTTAAGCCGGCCAGAGAGTCGTCCGGCAGCTGCTAGTGAAAGCAGGGCTGTTGTTAAACATATAAGCGCAAGCAATGGAGTAGTAAGAGTTAACAAATGACGGCAAAGACTAGCTAATTTGTTGTTTCTATCCTTGGCTCAGAGTCGAGCAGTATCGTTAGCATCGACAGTTAATGTCACCCGCGTGCAGTTGCATATGAATCAACAGAGTAATAACGAAATGGAGATGAGGACAGCAACATGACCTTGGTGACGACGGCAGAGCCGGGGCTTTGTTGGAGAAGCTGCTGTACCGGAAGGTGTACGTACTGCTGGCCAAGGCCTCGGCTCCTCCTCCTGCAGCTAGGACAAGAAAGAAATGTATATTTTTTTAGTCGAAACGAATTAGGGGAAGAAGGCGATTTGGTGTAGATAGGGTTTGGTTACCATACCTGGACGGCGAGACAGACGTCCCGGAGCAGGGCAGCTCGGCGGGCGGTCTGTGACGGAGGGCAACATCAGGACGGCCTGAACCCAGACGAAGGAAGGCACCGGTGGAGAGGAGAACCCATCGCCGGCGTGCTGGTCCTTGGGTCACGCGTGACGCGGGCAGCGAGGTCGACGGAGCGGCGCGCACCATCATACTGGTGCACGTGCGCTCCGGCGACCAAGCCGCCGCGACGCCGCCTCTCTCGTCGGCAACTCCGGGTTGTCGGCGGTCGATCTAGTTAGTGGGCTCGGCGGAGGAGGTAGGGACGGCGGAGGAGAGTAGGGCGCCGCTGGAGGGACGGCGGAGGAGAGTAGGGCGCCGCTGGAGGTGGCGTGGCCGGCGAGCGGCGGCGGCGGGCGATTTGAATCGGGGGATCGCGTCGGGGAGGGGAGGGGAGGGAGGTTGGCTAATTAACGCTGCCGAAAAGAAAAGGATCTGGTAGTTGGTTCCGGCGGGGCAGGTGAAGGTGCTGGTCTGATCATCCTTGGCGTAGCTGTACGCGTCGGGGCATTTCCCCTTGAAGAACCTCGAGTAGTTGGTCGCCGGGCAGTGGTCGGTGAACTGGCCCCTGCAGCAGTAGGTGTCGCCGCCGAACTTACCGCACGCGCTCGCGCACCCTCCGGCCACCTGCAGCTCCGGCGGACACTGCCTCGTGATGTCCGCGGCGCAGCTCGCGCCCCGGCACGAAGCTCCACCGACCGGCTGGAAGTTCATGGGCACGTTGAACCCGTCGACGACGGAGAGGTCGAAGAAGTCCCGCCCTCCGCCCTGGCCGAGCGTGTACTCTGCCAGCGTGGCGGGCTGCTCGCCGGACACGCGACAGGCCAGCGCGCCCGCGCAGTCGCCTGTGATGCACCGGCCGCGGCCGCTGCCGTCAAAGCTGCACCCGGTGCGCGGCCACACCCTGGCGGCCGCGGTGCCGGCCGGCATGTTGAGCGTCCATGACCTGCCCGGGTCGAGCCGCACGCCGCCGCCCGGCAGCGCGCCTGGCCACACCGTGTAGGAGCATTTGTTGACGACGGTGATGGTGGTAGCATCACTGGCGATGGCGACTGTGAGGATGAGGAGGGGCAGGACCTGGAGGACACGAGAGGGCGCCATGGATGATTCCATTGCTCTTGCTGTTCTCGGAGGAGTTGTGGTCTGCAGATGGTGATTGGAGGAATTTATAGCCGCGGGCGCGCCTGATATATGCTGTTGTACGGTTTAGTTGCGTGTCCAAGCAACCTCTATACATTTTAATTCCACGGTTGTGTTCGATCAGCAGCATCACCTATGCCACCTCATGCATCCAATCCATGCATGCTCGCAGCTATATACTTTTAGGTCACAGTAATATATTTTCCAATAGTACTGAAGAATACTTGTTCCAAAAGAATGGTACAGCATTTACAAAGTTGCCCATCTCCGGTTTCTTCGGGACGCTTCCTTCTCTAACAAGAACTGGGCCTTCGATCATTGATATCATTTGAGTTTCTCCTCACGAAGAAGGTCAATTAAATTTGCATTTGAATGACATTTTAGTTCTTCTTTCATCGTTAAGGCCTCGCTTCAGCGACCGTCTCAATATCGTTGATGAAAGGCTAAGCTTCTCATTTTTTAGCTGCCCAGACATGAGTCGCCCGAGCCCTGCTCCGGTGCTCCCCCCTAAACGAAGTTGAAGAGTTATGTTGGGTTTTTTCCTGTGTTGGGTCAACCCAACCCATGTGTATGTCCGTTTGTATTGATATGGTATGTGTACCTCACGTAAGAAAAAAAAAGAGATCACCTGACCAGTTAATGATCTCATCCGCCTAAGTACCGCCCCACGTTGTACAAAAATGAGGTACAACACAATGCGTTCCATACGAGCCTGTGCATGGCTGCACAGCCGGTGGATCTACACTAAAATTACGATCGTGCCCCCGCTTACGAACATGTATGGGAAAATCTTCATTGTTGTTGTGTTTAACACGCCTAAAAAATTTCCAAGGGAGGAGCAATGGAGCAGAAGTGGTGTCGCCCATCCACCTGGAATCTACGTGGTGCGCGTAGTTTATTATTCCACTTTTGAATAGAATCTGGACCAGCCACAAGACTCTCCCATACCTCCTTAACCAAAATTGGAAAACCTTCACGGTGCAGCCATTTCAGTTCAAACGTGAACGGGTGTTTGCACTATGGTCTAGGTGTTCCAGTGGTTAGTAATATAGGACATGATCCGACAACCCTTCAAAAACACGGGAGGGCCCGTACAAAGACCATTGGGTATTTTAGTTAACTTACCAATTAGAATCCATAAGATCCCGATCCAACTTCTCGTATGTAGGTTCCGGGAGAGAGTTCGCCCATATATATAAACTGTCTCCCGGTCATTGCAACCTGTCTTAAATCCAAGCTATCAATAACAACATTGGATAAGAAATGCCAATGATCGTAAACATGAGCAAATCTTAACAAATTACCCCCCCCCCCGCCCATTATAATAGGATACAGATTAGATTAACTACTGACAGAGAAAGGCCAACTTACCGCGACCTGGGTAGCTCATCCTAGGTAGCTCCATAAACTGCGACCAGACTCCAAGTAAAATTGTCCAACTTACCACAAATATGGAGTTTAATATGAAAATCTTCACCTGAATCAGACAAAACATCCATGGTATCTGTCCCGGTGCTAATTAGGGTGCCCAAGAACGACAATGAGGAGGACGAGACACCCACGTAAAGCCTGCCCTGCCAGAAAGACGGTTCAGGAGACTTGGTGAGTAATCTCGTTTACCTGTCTCCAAGATAGCAACAAAACCTAAAGAATGATCCCAAATACATTCAACAATGTGAAGATGTTTATGCACTTACGAAGACCTCTTCTATTGTTAAACATGCCATGGAAACCATTGTAGACTTTAAAGTCTGGTCCTTTTTTGGACCCAGAAAAATCTTTGTGGAGGAAGATTTTGATTTATTGCGAGATGCTTTTAGATCAAAGACAGATCCATGCATCGCCTCATCAAAATTAACTTCAGATACCTCACCTACCAGATGTGAAAGGAGCTGACCATCAATATTGGCATGCAGCTCTTCTTCAACATCTATCGGGGAGGTATCCGACTTACTCAAGGCCTCCACTACTTAACTTACCTAAAATTTAAGGAGTAGAAAAAGCAAACAAGGATCGAGACGATTTAATTGTACTTGTAGACAGAGTGTCATCATATGTCGGCGATGTCCCGCCCCCACCAACATGGCGAGTGCTGCGCTAAGCTGGGGTTGCGGTACGTGGCGAGCATGCTGGAGAAGGTATCGGGATGTGCGTTGGCGCTGAAGACCAACCGCCATTAGTCCTAGTGGAAGAAGGTGTCAATGGCGGCGTGGTGAACAAAGGGGATGTTGGTGCAGGTGGAAGCACACCTACCCCATATATGGTGCGCGACGTGAAAGCAGCAACCCTCATCGTATCTGTAATCTTGTATTATGTCTCACAATTGATACAAAACTGTTTGGGGTACAAGGGATATAAATAGTAGAGCCAACCGACTAAGCCTAAAACCCTAACTTGCGTTACAAGTCTAGCTTAACCGAAACATATAATCTAACATCCCCCCGCAGTGTCAACGTGGGGTTCAATCACGTTGAGACTGAAACGAATGTCATGAAACGGCTGTGTCGGCAGTCCCTTGGTAAAGATGTCGGCGAACTGCGCTGTAGTGGGAACATGAAGAACTCGAACTTGGCCCAAAGCAACTTTCTCCCTGACGAAGTGAATATCTATCTCAATATGCTTTGTCCTCCGATGCTGAACTGGATTGCTGGACATGTAAACCGCTGAAATATTATCACAATAAACAATAGTGGCCTGCTGGATGGGACGATGAAGTTCAGCCAACAACTGCCGTAGCCAAACTGTCTCAGCAACTGCATGTGCAACAGCTCGATACTCAGCTTCTGCAGACGAGCGTGAAACCGTAACCTGTCGCTTAGAAGACCATGAAAGCAAATTGTTACCCATGAAAACACAGTATCCGGACGTGGACCGACGAGTGTCGGGGCATCCAGCCCAGTCCGCATCAGAGTATGCTGTCAAACTGGTAGGTGAAGTGGTGTTTATGTGAAGGCCATAATCTAATGTTCCTTTTAGATATCTAAGAGTGTGTTTCATGTGATTGTAGTGAGGAACTCGTGGATCATGCATATATAGGCAGGCTTGTTGGACAGAATAAGATATTTCTGGGCGTGTTAGAGTAAGGTATTGGAGTGCACCCGCAATGCTACGATAGAGAGTTGGGTCTGAGAATGGTTCGCCATCAGCAGAGAGTTTGGCGCTAGTGTCAACAGGTGTACGAGCAGGCTGACAGTCAATCATGCCTGCGCGGTTGAGAAGATCTAGAATGTACTGACGTTGGGAAAGAAAAAGACCATTAGAGTCACGTGTAACAGTGATGCCAAGAAAATGATGAAGCACACCAAGATCAGTCATAGAGAATTCAGAGTTAAGCAGTGTAATAATATGATCAAGAAAAGTCTTAGTGGAAGCAGTTAGAATGATATCATCAACATAAATAAGAAGATAAGCTGTGTGTGTGGAAGTGTGATAGACAAAAAGAGAGGTGTCGGTGAGAGAGGGAGTGAAACCGATTGTTTGAATGTAAGTTGAAAAACGTTGGAACCAAGCCCTAGGGGCTTGTTTGAGACCATAAAGAGATTTTTGAAGGAGACAAACATGATCGGGAGCAGAGGAGTCTTCGAAGCCTAAAGGTTGTTGACAATAAACAGTTTCTTGGAGAGCACCATGAAGAAATGCATTTTTGACATCGAGTTGGTGAATGGGCCAAGAAGAGGAAGTGGCGATGCTAAGAACAATGCGAATAGTGCTAGGCTTGACAACAGGAGAGAAGGTCTCGTCGTAGTCAATGCCGTGCTGCTGAGAGAAACCACGACAAATCCAGCGAGCCTTGTAGCGATCCATGCCGATCCTCGCATGTCATCTAATAATTCCCTCCTCTAAACCGCCCGGTGTTTTCTTATTATAATAATCTGTGCTCCACTCCACGTCACCGATCCATGCCGTTCACCATCTCCACCGTCCATCCCGGTGCACATCCCCAGATCCATCTACTTTCCGGCCCGTCTTCTATCTATAAAAGAAGGCCATGGCCACCGCCGCGAGCGGCAGCGCGTGCCGTGACTTATGACTTTGGACTTTGGCGACGGGAGGGGAGGGGAGGGGAGGCCACCATGCGCTACGCATTGCTTAGCTACGTGTGGCCGGTGGGCTGCCGGCGAGCTCCTCCTGAAATCCGTCATCAAGCTCCATCCCATCGACTGCACGGGTGTTCCATATAATTCGGTGACTAGGCTCGCCTTGCTTATGCGACTTCGTTTGCACCCGCTGGTACAGGCCTCCTGCGCCCCCGGCTGACAGCGTTACTGCGTGGGCACTCTCACGAACTGAATCGCTCATCCCCACCTCAGCCTTTTGTTGGGTCGCTGGAGGCTACATGGCTGGAGCCTCACGAGACTATTGTTAGAGTTCCATATTGCTGCTGTTCGGAATGTACAGTTAGCTATATTTATTGGATTAGCCGATTAGGTGACTCAATACTAAGTGATTTTTCCTAGCCGAAAATAATGAGTACTCAGACGAAAGGGGGGAAAACGACTGACCCATGGAAAACCTTCTTCCTTCATCCCCCACCGTAGAATCTCCGATCTGCCGAGACTCCGGCTCCCTTCAGTCCGGCTGCCAGTTCAAAACCAGGGCAACATACATGGCTATCAGTATCGCTGCATCACAGCAGGAGAAAGAACTTTCAGACGACGCGTCATAACATCAGAAGAAGAAACAAATCAATCACAAGTGGGTTGATCCGACGAACAGATCAAAAGACAGAAACCGAGGATTATACCAGACAGCAACCGAATCAACAATCGAGTCACGTGGACGACGGAGTAAGCCCTCCCTTATCTCCTCTCCTCTCCGAGCAAGAGTCAAAGTCTAAGTCACACGCGACGCACGCGTTGGTATACCTTTGCTAGTACTTATAGAGCCGGGTTGGAGGAAAGAGAGGCTCGAAATTTCAGGAAGGAGAGAGTTGGTGCAGGGACTATCGATCTGCTGGTGATGAGCGAGCGATGGAGGGCTGAGACGCCTACTCTCGCGGATCGATGACATGGCGCTGGGAAACCAATCTTCCTAATTTACTGAGGTGACGCGATTAATGTACCATTTAAAAGCGTGATAAAATTACAGGATGATTATCGGAAGGAATCCAACCGACCATACCGCTAGTTTCTAGAGGGGAGTTAATTATGGGTTGGTGGTTATCTACTTCCATCCGTTACCTTGTATCGGCCCCAGAGTTGATTAATATTCGAAAGGATATTGGGCCAGAACGTAATATGTAGCCGGGATTATTATGGAAATGGTGTGTTACATCTTGCGATAGCTGCCGGAGCTAATTATGTAGTCATTTATTTGGAGGGATACTGGACCAGGGCTCTTAATAGTATATAGTGAGGAGTTAATTATAGAATGGTGATTACTCCGTATCTACTTCCTTCGTTACATAGGACCTATACCAAGGACAAAAATCAAGTATGTAAGGGATTTCTATGAAACTAGTCTTTTATTATCTGTTATATAAGGGATTCCTGCCTCAACTATACCAAGAACAAACATCAAATCAAATCAAATACTACAATCAATTTGGATCTCTTCTATAAAATCATTAGTGATTTGTTTCTTGGACAGAGACGCATGGAAAAAAGGTTCATGCAAGGGCAAGGTTTCAAGGCTAGGCCTTGCATACCCACCACTCAGCGATAAAATATAAATGCATGCAAGCAAATATAAGGTTGTACATACTCCCTCCGTTCCTATATATAAGTCATATAGTTTTTTGACAAAAATTTCAGAATATAAGGTTTATTGCGTTGCCCTACTTGTATGGACAATATTTTTGGAGATTTGATTAGGTTTACTTATCTTATGCAAAGTCCTCTGTTAGCTCACGGCAATTACTTACGGTTAATCCTAGCCAAACATGGTGTAATTTATCCTAAATATGCGTTTCTTAATTTCCGTGCCAGAAATTATATGGCTTATATTTAGGACCGGAGGGAGTAGTTTAAAAAAAGCTAGCTGCGGTGATATATAATAACGTATCTCCATGTTCAGTCGAGCAAAGGTGTTCACATCAGTAATATACTACTCCATATGTATACATCGAGTTAACCTATAATAGAAGATACGATAATCCATAGATATAACTACATGTATAATCGAATAATTTTACTTACATACTGCTCTACAATTACATGAAAAGCTAGGAAATCTATGACCTAGCTACAATATTTACATAGTGAACACAAGATATAGTGCAGCCTGTAAGTTCTACACTCCCAAATTCAAGTGCTACTGCGAGGTGCAGACACATGCTACCCATGACAGCTCTAAGCACATGGTTATCTTTCTCACAGCCGCCTTGATGACCCACCTGGCAACGACGAAATAGCGATGGCGCTGCTGCAACATGGGACAGTGACAATCCTCCTTCAAGATTGTTAGAGAACCAGAAGGCACCCAAACGTGTACAGCTAGAGTTCCTTGCAGAGGAGGACCTGCACCACACCTAGCGAAGCGGAATAAATATCTTTTTAAAACCAAAAACACCAGCAGATGATCTAATATTACATTGTCCCCTCTCCTAACCGTAAATATTCACTGAATATATCAACAATATTGATATGCCAAAACAATTTAAAAGATGCGACAACCTGCATATACTCTTGCAATACAAACCATGGCATCAATATTGCACTTCAAATGCTTCTGGAGAACATCATCAGGCCGGTCACAATAAACTTCTTGCAGCATGCCAACATGTACCATTGGTGATATCATCCACATCAAAAAATTAAATCGTGAGAGATGTAAAAGACTGAGTAAGATGTTTCGGTGACAAATATGGGTACCTAAGATTCTTAGTGCTAAATGGGTAGCATAAATATATGACAAGGCAAAGACAGAGATTTGACAGCTAGAAAATCGAGTGTAGCAACTGTAGATTCTAAAAGCACTACATGACAACCACCAACTACTCCACTCTGCGTTTAATATTAATGGCCAGCATGATCTTGCATGGCACCAATATTATCAGGTTCCACCCTGATGAAAAACTTCTCATCGGGTTCTACCATGAACATATATGGATCTTATCAGAAAACCGTGTTCCGCATTGCAAATGCATACTATCGATGACAATTATGGAATCCCCCAAGACTTTACCAGAACATGATTTGACCATGTGAAAATTAAATGAAGTAAAACACAGCAAGCCCCGCCAACAAATATGAGGAAATAAAGTACATGTCTTCCATCCAAGAAAATAATTCAGAAGTCGTCCAAGCATGTGTCGTCTTCCAGAGGGCTCGGGTACTCGCTAGGGCAATAACAACCCCAACTGATCTACTCTGTGTTGAAGCAGTGGTTGCATAGGTGTCCATGTAATTCGGTAGAAGCCCCTCAAAGATGCCCCTGGACTCACAGGCTTCTATACACCTCAGGCAACTAGTTCAAGAAGCAGGTCATGCAGAACAAAAACAAGAAATGAACTGACTAGGTACCATGCAGCGTGCTTCTTCATGACAAGAGCTAGTCATTCACATATTGACTCAATGTATGGATCAACGATACTCTTTGCATACACAATACATGTATCTGGTCAGGACATGCACATTTCCCTTGAAATGCATCCGGAGAACATCATCAGGCCAACCACACAAAAGGTGGCACAAATTCCTTGCAGCATGCACCATTGGTGATACCATCCACATCAAAAGAAGCAACTGATGTAGGATAATGAATCAAATGTTTAGATGAATAATATGGGGGTACCTAAGATGATTACTGCTGAACAAACACTCCCATGGAGTTACATATAGCATAAATATATGACCAGGCAAAGACCCATATTTAGTTTAGCAACAGAAGATTCTCAAAGCAAACATGTATACATGACAACAACGAAAAGATTTCATAAGGCCAAGTTACTAACCACCAAAATATTAGGAACAACATTGGATAAAAAAAGCTTACTATCCACCAACCGACTTAGGAGATGACTTCAAGCTAAAAAAATTGAAAAAGATCTAATTCTCTTCTAGTGCCCATTTTAGTAGATTGTTGAATCAACACCAGAATTTAATTTTCCAAGGCATGGGTGTATGAGTCAATGAAGATGGAGAGAACACCCTTCCACACATCAAGCTACTAAGTTCTACACATGCCCACCAAGCAAACTTCGAAGCTTTCGGATAAAATTGAAGTTCGGCAAACGGAACAATACAGCTCAACAGAAAATTGGCTTGGTAACAGAAAAACATAGATTGTAAAATTTCATCTAGTTAATGCATATTTTAGTTGACATTGTAGATACTAACACATAATTAAGAAATTCATCGGTAAGCTGGTATGTTGTAAGCCGTACATGAAACAAAACTAGCAATAATGGGAAGGGGTAAACTTTTTACCAGCGGAAATGAAAATATTATTATGTGGAATATAAGAACATACTAATAAACCAAGTCAATAAGGGTATGGAAAGAATAGCTAGCCACAAAATAGTAGCAGGCTATATAATGAGTAGCTGAACACCTCATATAAATTAGACGATGATAAATGTCATCTTCAGGTAAAAAAACTCTGTTTCAGTTCTAAAATTTCGAAGTCCGCGAAATGAAGAATACCAGATACGACTCAAAGAGTTGCCTCATGCAAGATATGCGATAAAGAGGAAAACCTCTCAGAACTATAAAAAAAATCAGCAAGGCTTGCGAGAACTCACTCATGTGAGCGACAATCAGGAGTCTGCCTTCTGCAAAGATCAACCATAATTAACTCGTGCAGTACCATCCCTAATACAAAGACTTGTCGGTCATTCATTTAATTTTCTATATAAGCGTTGCCACTATACATGGCCGAGTTAAGAGAGTTTTTGAGTTAGTTGACTGTACGTCAACGCATATAAGAACAACCGAGAAGTCATACATTATATTTGACACACTTAT
Organism: Lolium multiflorum; assembly: GCA_030979885.1. Lineage (NCBI taxonomy): Eukaryota > Viridiplantae > Streptophyta > Magnoliopsida > Poales > Poaceae > Lolium > Lolium multiflorum. The sequence goes on along the minus strand of CM061751.1, from coordinate 9,527,410 downwards.
CAAGAGTAACTGAATTTCTCTTATGTTCTGAGAGAACAATATGCAATCATATAATGCGGTATCATTCCCCCTATAATTATCAAGTATATTTTTAACTGAGCATTGCCACATGGAGGGAGTACTGCAGCAAGAAGATTTTTTTTCCAAACTAGCATGAGTGAAAAGATCTCTACCTTTAAGAAATGATGATCCAGTATGATCAGTAATTAGCAGATACAATCTCTACACTGCAACTTACAGTAAATTTAAATACTTTAATATGTATTCTCGGCCCATCATCTAGGCATCTAGTTGATCCGGGGAACTCCGAACAGCCACAGCAGATGTATCATAAAATTTGAACTGATGAGAGGTACGAACAAACAAGCGTCCTTATAAAGATGTTGCGACAAACAACTAATTCATAGGACCAAAATCCTTATATCTTCTCTTCAAAATATATCCCTTTTGTTCCATAACTTCTAGTTTATTATGGCCAAGTTGTGTTGACCTGATGAACACTCTCTTGCCATGACCTAAAGCAAAAGAAGTGGCTGAAAGATTTAAGATTCAAGAGATCAAAGAGAATGGTTGTTACCCAATATTTTTCTAAGATATCTTGAGCTCCGCCACCACAAGTAGTGATACATCCGGTGCGTGGAATCGGCGAATACACTGGGCCACCTAAACCATCAACCTGGCTGCCTCCTCACTATCAAGGCATCAGTTGCTGCCCCACGTTTTTGGCAACCAAAGGACGCCCAGCGTGTCTGCCCCTGCGCTCTCAGATAATGTAGAGTACCTTATCTTGCAATCTGAACGAATGGAGCAGAAACAAAATCTCAATTAGACCATGAAATAAGGACTGAGTGATAAAGATCACCTAAGGGAATCATTCCAGAGATGAGAATTGAGTGATAAAGATCATATCTAGAAAGGAATAAATCCTAAATACATAATATGAGCCTCTGGTAGACTTTAAGCAAACAAAAATAGAAATATAATGCACTGAAATCTCTTTACAAGTCATCATTTCCTCCACATCACAAAAATAGTGCTTCATTTTCATTGCACATGAACATATATTAATGAGTGAAGAGAACTCTCGCTTGACCTAAACATGCAGATCATATTCATTCCAAGTCCCATGCAAAGTATTCATTCCAGGAAGGAAACAAAAATCAAAGAAACACACAAAATATGTAGCATACAACACCTAAATGGACTTCCTAAACTCCTAATGAGAAGGTTGATATTCAAACTATTACCAACCTGTAGAGACTCCAAGAAAGCATAATATTGCATTTTTTGCTACTATTATCTTAATTCATATAAAGCAAACCAATGAACTATGCATTCATCTAGATGCAACATGTGATAGATCAGTCCCGAAAGATGGTAATTTTTCAGATAGGATATCATCAGTGTTCCTACAAGCACATGCTAACCGACCACAAGACCAAAATATACTCAATACTCATAGCCAAGTGTTTTACGAAAACCAACTAGGTGTTCAATTTGGCTCAGAATTGCAGAAGACAACATAGCCGCATAGCAAATAATCAGTCCCGAAAAATGGTATGATTACTAGTAAGTTTTTTCATCACCGGACAAGCAGGAACAAAACATACAATTTTGACATTGAAAATTAAATTTGAATCACATAAACTAGTAAATTATATTTTGGAGGAAATCAGGGACAACTGATGTCACTATTGCAGATTTGACAACATGACACATTGAGTGCACCAATCAGCCCCAAAAGATGGTGTATTATGGTAGTGTTTTTCCTTATTGTCCAACCAAGTTACTACCCACAATCAATAGACGGAAACCATAAAAAAACGTGCATAGGAGAAAACTTGTTTGCAGAAATAATATGGAACAAAATTATCAGCGTTCTGAAATATGCCCTCAGCCATCCAATGAAGGATTTAACATCATTAGGCGGCAACTAGGAATGTTTTGAGAAACATGCCTTAATTATATTATTATTGGGCATACATTATCATCCAATGGAGTAAATAAAATCAAATGGAAAAAAGAGACAAATATCTATGCCTAGAATTCCATCATACATCCAATGAAGGATGTGCATCATTAGCTCTAAACCCTAGCAAGGCAAAACCTCTAAGATGGCAAATGCTAATGTATTGAGAAATGAGACTTGATTTAATCATCATTTGCAATGCAATAGCCAATTCAAATTACTATCAAGACTGCTAAATTTTATTCAGAATAGACAATATTAACTAGGAAAATAAAAATTCTTAGACAACCAAGGAAGGAATTAGCAACATTAGCTCTCAAGCCTGGGAAGGCGAAAGCTCTTATGCTGCACATGAGAATATTTGAAAAACAAACCAATGTTTGAAAAACAAACCTTAAAATTTATCATCATCGCCTTCTTTCTTGATAGAAAATCAACTTGAAATAAATTAGCTATTGCATAGCAACCAGAGAAGGACTATAAGGACAAAGTAGAATAATATTATATAGCTACTACCAAATATCAACAAGAGCAAGTGAAGTCACAAAAGAATGCCTCAAAGAAAGACGCAAACACGACATTAAACAAATGAAATGGTATTGCAACCCAGACAAAACCACAAGGATATGGTCGAAGGCAGAACATTTGCACGTGACAAAAAAATAAATTTAAGTAATGGAAGTAAATTGGGTAAAATTGTTGTCTCATAGTAAGCTCTGCAAGAAGATAAGATGTCGTCACTTCACAATCAAATGGTAATTCCAACATGTAGCTATTTATCATGGACCCAACTTAGCTTTATACAACTCTATGGTGTAAAAGTGACCATCACTCAAATGACAGGAAGAATCATATACCAATAGACAGCATAAAAACATAAAATTTTGCCAGATCAACACATGCATACAATGATGACTATGTAGCCACGTTTATTATCAACAGAAAGTAAAGCACTTCTCATTCGCAGGATAAAAACACTGTGTCAGAAGGTATCCTAAGATTATTTCGTGGGTTCATCACTTGATGCTGGCAAAATCCCAATAAATCAAATTAATGAAAAATTGTGTTCAAATTTGTTCACATATGCAAAGATGGGTAAACATCCTATTTTGTTGCGAACAAATATAAAAATATGAAAATCAAGAGAAGGTAAAAGAACATTAACCTGAATGGCAAGGGGATCCATAGTTTCTCGGTGGTAGCAATCAGCTATTTGGTTCGATCTATCGTCAATGCTTCTAGAAGTGGGAGCTTGTTTGTCCTCATGGCAGCATCATGTGACAACTTTATAATTAAATATATGTACAAGTTGTTTGTTTACAATTCAAAAATTAAATCTAGAATCCAGTGACACATGAACATAGTGAAATAAGAGCACTACTCATGTATAAGTAGCTTCTAGCAAGGTTTACAAAGCATAATACTATAATGTCGAAATAGGCAGGCAAAATAACATTCATACCACAACGTAACCAGGAAAAACCAAGACAAAGACTACATCAACAAAAATGTTTATCCCGTAAGGAACAAAGACATACATGATGACCAGAGAAACATATCATAAATATGCAATTTTTGTGAGACACTCACATTTTCTGTTTGCGCTACAGAACCCAAACACACCGAAGTCAATTCTACTACGAGTTGCTTCCACGTTTTTGAACATTTAGGTGTTACAACCAACACCATACAGTCCTGAAAATATCATAACAAAATACACAAATTAGTTTTGAAAATGAGGCGCCTAAATAAGATAAATTCATCTCCAAATATGATAAATATCAAAATATTTTCACCAATCTTTGATGGAGCTTAGTACCTTGAATTGTCCAGGTTAATTTCATAGCTAATGAACAGACAAATGTCCAGTATAAATGATAACTCATCTGTTACTTGGAAAAATTCAGAGTTGTCTCCAATAGGTCAATATAGCATTTCAGGTGTGATTTTCAACAAATAGATAAAATTGATATTCTAATTACTTCAGTAAAATGTCACATACTTCAAAGATATTGCCGAAGGAGCATATTTGATGAAGCCACTGTAATCTCAGGTACATGTTTGGTGATGTACATTTAAGAATGATGTGTTGGCTGAAAAATACATCAACTCCTGTATATAATTGGCAAACAAGGAAAAAATGGTCAAATACCTGTATGTACAAAATTCTGGCAAGCCATAACTCAATCATAACTACTCACATCCTAAATATATTATGATGCTAAAGGATTAGCATAGCAGTAACAGTGGCACATCAAATCCTAGGTTTATCCAGAAATCTACCCATACGTGTGCATCAAGAATCATGAACTGTAAACGATTTTTTTATAGAATCTATTCTGCCAGCTCGTTTTACCCCGCATCAAGAATCATGAAGTGTAAAGGTTAGCTATTCTGAACCAAACCCTTTGTAAAAGGCAGCTCGTTTACCTCAGATTACACGAAAATCTGGTATGAAAGAGATGGTGGGGCTCACCTTGTGCTCCTCTTGTTGACGTCGCAGGCTTGTAGCCTCTGCTGCACACATCAGGCTGACGAGCACTTGCATAGCGGTGTCGCTGGCATGTGCCTCCTTGAGAGCGTCCTGGAACCACCGCTTGGTGCAGTCCAAAACCACCTCCACGGGCGACACCCGATCATCCTCCTGCATGGCTCTGGCACCATCGTTACTAGGAGTATCAAGCAGGACAGGTCTTCACAAGCAGCAAGATACCGGTGGGGGCGGCAAGGACCAGAAGTGTTCTTGGAGCCCATCGAAGCCATGGTACACCGAATGATGAATTTGCCTGTAATGCCAAACAACAATATGTATCAGAGTCCCATGTTTAGAACAAGGATAATGAAGGCATTTATGAGGACAAGGAGATGATGCAAACTCTCACCATTTAGAGCACAGTGTCTTGTAATACATCTAGTCTCTTGAAATTATGGATAATACAATAGCAACTAAAAAAGCTATGGATCCCGTTGAAAATGAAATGGGGCTGTCAGCAAGATCTCATGACATGTGCATATGAGAAAATATGCTTTACATCCAAACTCCAAATGAACTATAAGTAACCAGCGTGCTTACAAGGTCATAACATGACAACTATATACCAGCAAAAATAAAATAAGGTCCCAACACATCTCACAATTTATCTGTTTTTGCTAACCAGGTTATGATAGCAAACAACAACCACCCCTATAACCTTTTCGAAGTTAATTATTAGGACGTTTGTGTAACGGCTACAAAGCAAGCCAATAACAGCTACTGGGTTGAGCCATAGTCCATACACATCATCACTTAGTAGGTTATTATCACATAAACATGGTCATTCACACAAGTAGGCCTGCACTGCACATGATTGGAGCACAAACAATCTGGAAATAGATACACATATATGTGAGCCAATTAGATACGACATAGCAGTGTTCACAGAGGCAAATTCGTTGCAATCATATAAACATTATCTAGAAATCAGAACATCAACCTTGTATGACCCTAGATAACTAAAACAATCTCCTAGCTACACGCTGAGTATCTAGCTCACTTACCTGAACGAAGCAGCTAGTATTTACTAAACTAGTAGTGCATCCGAAGCAGACTTGGCCAGGTTTACAGTAGTGTTTTGCTGTCTGTCAACTGCAAAAGGCATCTACACCAGAACTACCTTCTCCATGGCCGAGTATGCTGTGGTGTTCTACATGGCCGAGTATGCTGCACTAGTAGAGACTCCGTTGGCAGTGAGGCCTCCGGAAAACTTCATCCTCACAACGAGCCGCGGACGACGCCCCCGTGGCTCGCCTCGCCGCCGGCAAGAAGACAGCCGCACCGCAAGCGCGAGGAGCGCCGGCAGGCAAGTTCTAAGGCGCCGCACACATCGCTGCACGCGCACGACCGCGAGTTCTACGCCATGGAATCTGCATGCGCGGCGCGGACTCTCACATCGGCGATTCTTGGCGCGTCAATCGATATGAAGCGGGATCGAAAGGGGAGAGGAATTGGGGGCTGATGCGAGGATGTTCCAGGCGACGGGAGGAAGTGCCGGGGTCGGAGCTAGGGAGACTAGGGGGCGGTGGAGGGGACGCCGGCGAAGAAAGGGGAGCGAGATGTGCGAGAGGTTTAAGTGGGCCTCTACTCTCTCGACTGGACCGTGGCCCAGCAAGCGCACAATATTTTGTTTTTTACAAAGGCAGCAGCGCTGAGATAACCACAGTTCAGTTTGGTGATGGTTTGTACATCTCGTCCAAGTTACAGTGTTGTTGAATCATGAACCATAAGCGGCCAATAAAATGAGCTAGAGCACGTCCGTACGTGTGACATAATCGAACCTTAATCTGCTGGTAGTGAGGCTAATTTGTACTCTGCTATCTCCTACGTGTGTATGTAGCTGAACCCCAAGATCCAACCAAGAAAAAGAACTAGAAGATATGATGCAGAAAGGAAGGGACATAAAACAACAGATCATAGACCAGGAAGGAAAAGACTGCATACGCTTCTTGCAAGAGGTCGTCGGCGCGCGGCGAGAGGCCGGACAAGCACGCATGTACACGTGATGCGTCTCCGTTCCCACCTCCAGCAGATCAGCTAGCGCCATGCATATCTCACAACGCTGCACCGCAAGCCGCTAATCACTGCCCAGAACAAAAACAAGTTTCAATAATACCATCCCATTTAAATTGAAGTTAGATCTAAGATAAGGAACACAGAGTTCTTAGGCTCGTGGGTCTCCTCCGCTGGCATGTATAGCCTTTTCTCACCATGGCGCTCATGAGTCATGACTATGTCCGGCCTTTGCCAAACTGTACACCAATACTACATGGGATTCATGGGTTGAATATGATAGAATTTGTGGTGGAGGTAGGCGGGTGTTTGTGGAGGAAGGATGGGGTTGTAGGATAACGTAGCATAGAAAACAAAAATTTTCCTACGGCGAACACGCAATCCAAGCCAAGATGCAATCTAGAAGACTCGTAGGCAACGATGTGGATTGATCGAGACTCACCCTTGAACAGATTCCAAAGCCTACAAGAGGAGGCTCTTGTTGCTGCGGTAGACGTTCACCTGCCGCTGCAAAAGCGCGTAGAAGATCTTTTTGACGGTGCTGATCACGGTGCCACGATCCGGCAGCACCTCCGTACTCCGCACACATCGTTCTGCTTGTTGATGAAGATTTACGTCCACCTCCCCTGCCTGGGCCGGGCAGCGGAAGTAGTAGTTCTTCTTGAACTGGCAGCACGACGGGGCGTGTGCTCATGCAGAAATCCGGCGAGCTTCGCTGTCGTGTGGGATATGCTGGAGGAGCTATACTAGGTTTGGTGGAGAGGCGCGGCCACTACAAGCACAGCTTGTGGCTTTGGTGTGGCTGCCCCCTCCCTTGGCCCATTATATAGGTGGAACCTCCAAGTGTTGGACTACAAGTTTTCAGAGTCCAACTCAAAACCTTCCATATTATGAACCTTCCTGCCTAGATTCTACCTGAGCAGGAATTCTCCATAAAAGGGGTATTGCCCTCATGAGTCCACTTGGGACTCCTCCCCACTGTGGCTGGTCGATGAGGTGTGGGACTCCACCTTCCATCCGTATTTCTTCCGGACTTTTCTAGAACCTCTAGAACCTTCCATAGAACTCTTCCGCATCATTTTATTCACATAAAATGACATCCTATATATGAATCTTATTCCTCCGGACCAGGACAACCTCGTGATGTCCTGGATCACATCCTAGACTAACAACATTCGAACTCATTCCATATTCAAGTTCTACCATTTCAACATCCAACTTTATGTGTGTCACCTTACGCGAACCATGCGACATGGTTGAGTACCTACTCCGACCAATATACCAATAGCGGGATCTCGAGATCCATAATGGCTCCCACATATTCAACGATGACTTTAGTGATCGAATGAACCATTCACATACGATACCAATTCCCTTGTCACGCGATATTTTACTTGTCCGAGGTTTGACTACTCCGTGATCACACTATACCTTGTCTAACCTCGTTTCCTCGGTTGCCACTTCTTACTCACCGTGGTATGTGGTCTCTTATGAACTTATTCATGTTGGAAGACATTAGACGACATTCCAACGCGAGAGGCCCAGAGTATATCTATCCGTCATCTGATGGACAAATCCCACTCGTTGATCCATATGCCTCAACTCACTTTCCGATACTTAATCCCACCTTTATAACCACCCATTTACGCAAAAGGGCGTTTGATGTAATCAAAGTACCTTTCCTGTGATAAGTGATTTACATGATCTCATGGTCATAAGGACTAGGTAACTATGTATTGAAAGCTTATAGCAAATAACTTAATGACGTGATCTTATGCTACGTTTAATTGGTGTGTCCATTACATCATTCATACAATGATATAACCTTGTTATTAATAACATCCAATGTTCATGATTATGAAACTAATCATCTATTAATCAACAAGCTAGCTAAGAGGCTACTAGGGACTCTTTGTTGTTTACATATCACACATGTATCAATGTTTCAAGTATTACAATTATAGCATGGTATATAAATATTTATCATGTAAACATAAAGATATATATAATAACCACTTTTATTATTGCCTCTTTGGGCATATCTCCAACAAGCCTCCACTTGCACTAGAGTCAATAACCTAGATTAATTGTAATATATCTAACACCCATGGCATTCTCGTGTTGGTCATGCTGTCTTTAGGAGAGCTTTACCAACTGGATTCGGCTACATTCGCATCGTTGTGTACTTGCAAATCTTTACTTCTCCATCTTCGATGTATTCGCTAATCGAGTGGTAACGCAGCCTTGATATGCTTCAGCCTCTTGTGTGACCTGGCTCTTGTGCATTGGCGATGGCACCCATGTTATCACAGTAGATGACAAATGGGTCCAATGCACTAGGAACCACACCGAGCTCTACAATGAACTCTTCATCCATACCGTCTCCATAAAGCCTCCAAGCCGCTTGTACCCGATTCCGTTTGAGGATTTTGCCACTGCTTCGAGCTTGCCTAGCTTACTGCAGCACCATTCAATATAAACACGTACCCAGATTGTGACTTAGAGTCATCAGGATCAGTGTTCCAACTTGCATCGGGGTAACTTGTTACAACGAGCTCTTGGTCACCTCCATAACAAAGAAACATATCCTTAGTTCTTTCAAGTACTTCAGATATTCTTGACCGATGTCCAATGTTTCCATTCCTGGATCACTTTGATATCCGCTAGTCAAACTAACAGCATGCTCTATATCCGCTTGTACCTAGCATGGCATACATGATAGAGCCCACTCTGCCGAGGCATAGGGATCTGACTCATCCTTTCTCTTTCTTCGTAGCCGGTCCTTGAGTCTTACTCAAGACCTTGCCCGGTAACATAGGTAAGAATCCTTTCTTACTTTCGTCCATTCTAAACTTCTTCAAAATCTTGTCCAGGTATGTACTCTGTGATAGCCCTATTAGACTCTTGATCTATCTCTATAAATCTTGATGCCTAATATATACGATGCTTCACTAAGGTCTTTCATTGAAAAACTATTATTCAAATAACCTTTTACATTATTTTTTAATAGTTCTATATCATTCCCAATCAATATGTCATCTACATATAATATCAGGAATGCTACAGAGTTCTACTCACCTTCTTCTTAAAATAGTCTCCATGACATCAAAGAGTAAACTCTGGAAGCTTGGATTACTCTATCAAAACACATTATTCAATTCCTCTTCGATGCTTGCTTCTAATCATAGATTGTAATCAATGAAGTTTGCAGCCTGTCAAGATTTTAGATCTACTAAAACCCCTTATTAGACAACATATTGAACTTTCTTAATGTTCTCCATTGGGTCACTGTTGATATCTGTCTGCCAAACTTCATAACAAAATGCAATATTACAACAAAATTTGCGTTCGTGGTAATAGGATCTTCTACCGTAGTCAACAATCTTGAATTTGCTCAAACCCTTTGCGATAAGTCGAGCTTACAGATGTAATATTACCACTGCATCTGTTTTTCTCTTGAACATCCATTTATTCTCGACAGCCTGCGGTTATCAGGTAAGTCTACCAAAAGTCCATACTTTGTTATCACACATGGATCCCATTTTCGATTTCATGGCTTCTTGCCATTTGTTGAAATCTGGGCTCATCATCGCTTCTTACCGTCAGGTCTTCTACTATCATATCCACAATCATGACATTTAGACAAGGATCATACTAACTGGAGGGTACGATCCCTTGTCGATCCGGCGAGGTCTGTGAGTCATCTCATTTGAAGTTTCATGATCATTATCATTTGCTTCCTCTGTTGGTGCAAAGTGACAGAACATTTTCCGCACTTCCGCCATTTCGATCAACGAGTAGAGATTCTTCAATCTCATCGAATTCTACTTTTCTTCCAGTCACTTCTTTTAGTAAGAAATTTTCTCAAGAAAAGGTTCCGTTTTTAGCAACAAAGATCTTGCCTTCGAATCTGTGATGTATACCCCATAGTTTCCTTAGGGTATCCTAAGAAGACGCATTCGCTTTGGGTTCTAGCTTGTCCCGTTGTAACTTTTTTACATAGGCGTTTCCTTTATTTTTATTTCTGCCTTAGGTTTCTTATTAAACCATAATTCATACGCTGTCGTGTTTCAACGGATTTGATGGTGCTCTATTTAAAGTGAATGCGGTCGTCTCTAATGCATAACCTCCAAATGATAACTAAATCAGTAAGAGACATCAGAACGAACCATATCTAAGAGAGTTCAATTACGACGTTCAGACACCGTTGAGGTGTTCCCGGCTGTGTCAATTGTGAAAGTATTCCGCATTTCTTTAAAATGCATGCCAAACTTATAACTTAGATATTCACCTCCGCGATATCGTATAAATTTAATCTTCTTGTTACGTTGATTTTCTACTTCACTTTGGAATTCCTTAAACTTCTTTAAAGTTTCGGATTTATGTTTCATTAAAATAGATATACCCATATCTACTCAAATCATCTCTGAAGGTTGGAACATAACGATAACCACCGCATGATGCTACGCTCATTTGTCCACACACATCTGTATGTATGATTTCCACTAAGTAGTTCGCTCCATCATACCCGAGAATGGAGTCTAAGTCATTTTTCCCATCAGACATGACATCTATCAAGTGACTCAAATTCAAGTGATTCAAGTAATCCATCGCATGGAGTTTCTTCATGCGTTTCACCCCAATATGACCAAGACGACAGTGACACATATAAGTAGAATTATCATTCAATTTAATTCGCTTAGCATCAATGTTATGTATATGTGTATCACTACTATCGTAGATCTAATAGAAATAAGCCATTCTTTTCTGTGTGCTCGACCATAAAAGATATTATTCATAAAGATAGAACAACCATTATTCTCAGACTTGAATGAATAACCGTCTTGCATTAAACAAGATCCTGATATAATGTTCATGCTCAACGCGGTACATAATAACAATTATTTAGGCTTAAAACTAATCCCGAAGGTAGATGCAGAGGAAGTGTCCCGACTGCGATCAATCACATTGACCTTGGATCCGTTTCCAACGCGCATCGTCACTTCATCTTTCACCAGTTGTCGTTTTTCTTTAGTTCCTGCTTCGAGTTACAAATATGAGCAACCGACCCAGTATCAAATACCCAGACTAGAACGAGAACCACTGAAATGAACATCTATAACATGTATATATAGATATATACCTTCTTTCTTCTTCTTGACAAGGGGCCGCTCTTCGTATCTCGCCAACACTTGGAGCAACTACGCCCAAAGGTCCCTTCTTTGGCAAGAATAGCACCAAGATCAGTTTAGGCCGTTCTTAGGTTTCATAGAAGGCGTAGCTTTTTTGCCACCCTTCTTGAATTTTCCTTAGACTTGCCCTGTTTCTTGAAACTGGTGGTCTTGTTGACCATCAACACTTTGTGCTCTCTCTTGATCTCAATCTCAGCAGCCTTTAACATGCCAAAGAGTCTGTGTTCCTTGTTCATGTTCTCGTATATTGGTAATTCATCAAGTCCTTGTAACTTGGTGGCAAGATTGAAGGACAATTTCCATTAATCCCTCAATTGCTAGGAATCACTATTCAAGTCACTGAAGTTTCTTCGCATGCTCCTGGCCATAACGAGCATGTGCTTCAGTCAGCTGGAGCTGCCTTCTTCCATCATACAATGAAAAAGTGTTTCGATGCTTCATAACATTCTACGTACGCATGAGTTTCAAAAATAGTCTTCAACTCTTTCATCAACTCATGAGGATCGGGGTGCTCAAAACGTTTTGAAGATCGGATTCCAGACCGCATAAGATGGCACACTGAACTTGAGAGTACCGAGTTTTCCGAGCTGCGTAAACATTCTTTACTTCATCGGTTTCATCTTCTGCAGGGTCACCCAGCGGTGCATCAAGCACATATTGCAGATTTCCGCCATCGAGGAAGATCCCTCACATGACTCGAACCAACAGGTTGCTACCGTTGCTCTAAGTTTTTCTTTCTAGGAACTCGGTTAAAATTGATTGGGACGCCATATCTACAACATATTTGGAGCAGAAGTTTAGACTAAGTTTATGTGACAAATTGAGTTCAAATTTTAATTCAACATAATTAAAAATCTAGGTGAACTCCAACAAAACAATATCCTCGCATTGTCTTAGTGATCACACTAACCAAATCGTTGAATCTATCAAACCCGATCATCACGAGAAAAGGTGAGATTTCCAAGGCCAACACTCAAAGTGTTCATCATATCAATCATATGATTCATGCTCTACCTTTCTATGATCACGTGTTCCGAGACCATGTCCATACATGCTTCGTTAAGGCCACCTTAGTATCCGCATGTGCAAAACCGTCTTGCCACCCGTTGTGTGTACTTATTGAATCTATCACACCCATCATCACGAGATGCTTCAAACGACAAGACTTGATAACTAGTGCTACTAAGGATGAACACTTTATTATCTTGAGATTTTAGTGAGAGGATCATCTTATAATGCTACCGTCATGATCTAAGCAAAATAAGATGTATAAAAAGGATTAACATCACATGCAAATTATGTGATATGATATGGCTCTTTTGTCTTTGCGCCCCCTTGATCTTGATCTCCAAAGCTGCGATGATTCCATCATCAACCGGCATGATCTCCATCATCGTCATTAAGCACCAAGGTCAATGGCGCCGTCTTCATGATCGCCCTCCATGTAGCAACTATTACAACTACTTTGAAATACTACTCAACATGAAATTTAAAGACAACCATAAGGTTCCTGCCGTTGCCACAATACAATAATGATCATCTCATACATATTCATCATCACATTATGGCCATATCACATCACTAAACCCCCTGCAAAACAAGTTAGACGTTCTCTAATTTGGTTTGCATATTTTACGTGGTTTAGGTTTTCGACTAGCAAGATCCAATCTACCTACTAACATGAACCACAACGGGGATACTAGTGTTTTCAATAGAGGAGTAAATTGAATCTTCACTTTAGTAGAGAGACTGACACCCGCAAAGCCACTTATGCAATACAAGTTGCATGTCAAGCGTGAAGCAAATCTCATGAACGCGGACATGTAAAGTTAGCCCGAGCCGCTTTCATCCCACCATGCCACAAAGTACTCTAACTAAAGATAACAAGAGCATCAACGCCACAAACCATTGTGTTCTTCCTGCAACCATCTATGCATAGACACGGCTCCGATACCACTCTCCAGGATAACGAGCATAGAAAAACAAAATTTTCCCTAGGTTTGGCGAACACGAATCCAAGCCAAGATGCAATCTAGAAGATCGTAAGCAACGAGGGGATTGTCTAGGACTCACCCTTGAAGAGATTCCAAAGCCTACAAGAGGAGGCTCGTTGCTGCGTAGACGTTCACTTGCCGCTTGCAAAAGCGCCAGAAGATCTTGATCACGATCGGTTCCGCCGCCACGAACGGGCAGCACCTCCTCCGTACTGCACACATCATGCTCGCTGTTGATGAAGACGACGCCCACCCCCCCGTCCAGCCGGCAGCGGAAGTAGTAGCTCCTTCTTGAATCGACGCACGACGCGTGGTGTCGGTGGCGGTGGGAGAACTGGCTGAGTCGCTAAGCGTGCGATATGCGGAGGAGCGGCGCTTGGGGTTTGTAGGGGTGTCGAACACTATGGGGGCGGCCAAGCTTGTGGCTTTGTGTGGCCTGCGCCCCCTCCTCGCGCCCTCTATATATAGGTGGCCCTAAGTGCTTGGACTACAAGTCTTCGAATAAGACCAACCCAAAACCTTCCATATAGTGGGAAACCTTCCCAAGGCTAGGATTCCCACTAGAGGCGGGAATTCCACCTTCCATAGTGGGGGTGGCCGGAGTCCACTTGGGACCCTCCCCCACTAGGGTTGGTCGCCATGGAGGTGGAGTCCCATGTGGACTCCACCTCCTTGGTGGTTTCTTCCTGACTTTTCTAGAACCTTCTAGAACCTTCCATAGAACCTTTCCGCATCATTTTATTCACATAAAATGACATCCTATATATGAATCTTATTCTCCCACTCATTCCGTAACTCCTCGTGATGTCCGGGATCACATCCTGGGACCTCGAACAAATATTCGAACTCCATTCCATATTCAAGTTCTACCATTTCAACATCCAACTTTAAGTGTGTCACCCTACTGTTCGTGAACTATGCGGACATGGTTGAGTACTCACTCCGACCAATAACCAATAGCGGGATCTGGAGATCCACAATGGCTCCCACATATTCAACGATGACTTTAGTGATCGAATGAACCATTCACATACGATACCACTTCCCTTTGTCACGCGATATTTTACTTGTCCGAGGTTTGATCTATCGGTATCACACTATACCTTGTTCAACCTCGTCTCTTGACAAGTACTTTACTCGTACCGTGGTATGTGGTCTCTTATGAACTTATTCATATGCTTGCAAGACATTAGACCACATTCCACCGAGAGGGCCCAGAGTATATCTATCCGTCATCGGGATGGACAAATCCCACGTTGATCCATATGCCTCAACTCATACTTTCCGGATACTTAATCCCACCTTTATAACCACCCATTTACGCAATGGGCGTTTGATGTAATCAAAGTACCTTTCCGGTATGTGATTTACATGATCTCATGGTCATAAGGACTAGGTAACTATGTATTGAAAGCTTATAGCAAATAACTTAATGACGTGATCTTATGCTACGCTTAATTGGGTGTGTCCATTACATCATTCATACAATGATATAACCTTGTTATTAATAATATCCAATGTTCATGATTATGAAACTAATCATCTATTAATCAACAAGCTAGTTAAGAGGCTTACTAGGACTCTTTGTTGTTTACATATCACACATGTATCAATGTTTCAGTTAATACAATTATAGCATGGTATATAAACATTTATCATAAACATAAAGATATATATAATAACCACTTTTATTATTGCCTCTTGGGCATATCTCAACAGGGGTGTCATTGGATGATGAAGAGGAGAGCAGTCATCGGAATTTATAGAGAGCGAGCGCGGGCAGCTGCGAGAAGGGAGGAGGAGCAAGGAACGCGGAGAGACGATGGATGTGAGCACGATCCGTGGGACGAGCGCGAGGTGAAGCAGAAGCCATCGGATGGGATCGACAGATCAAGAACTTACTGTCGATGGATTTTCGGAAGAAGTAATTGGGGAGGCCCCGGCATGCACGGGATACAGCTATATATCTTACCTGATTTGCATCAGCCGAATTCATATGCTTTAATTCACTTCCTCTAATCGTGTCTTCTCCTATCTGCTAAGATGGATGCATGGAATAGTACATATGGATGTGGCTACAAAAAGATATCTGCTGCATCCATAAAAAGGTATGCACGGACGGAAGTATAGCAAAATTGCAACTCGGACATTACCATAATTACACTACATAGAACCAAAACCATGCATGTGCCGATCCTCCATCTTGTTTAGCCAATTGGAGGCAAAAACATTATTTGAGTCGTGCATGCACACTCCCTTTTTTTAAGATGAATCTACTACACTCCTGCTATCAAACATACACATGCACCGTTTGTTTTGACACTGAACATATATAGAGATTACATTACTCTATAATTTAAACAGTAGGCTCAAAGAGCCCGATTTTGAATTAACAAAGCCATCAACCGGCCAGGAAAACAACACAGCTCCAACAACACACACCGACACCGCTGGGGTTACCAGCTTACAATACAAGCACATATCCGAGTGAAAACGGCACCCAAAAACAACAGCAAACGACTACCACCAACTAAGATAAACTTGAAAACTTGAGGTCTTCGTCTCGAGCAAATGAAGAACGAAGGGTGTCGCCGGCAGACCGTCACCGGAAACCCTACCAGCTGACTACACACGAGCAAACGCCGGGCGCAAGTGACCAAGGACGAGAAGCAAGAGAACGCCGAGGTCTCAAAAGCAACGCCTCCAAGAAGGGGAGCGACACCAAGGTGACGCCGTTGCTCGACCCAACAAGGGCCAAGGTTTTCACCTAGAGACATCCGACCATGAAGGGGCAGCGCTGAGGCTCAACGAAGACGCCTCCAAGGAGGAGAATGGCGCCCAAGAGCGTCACCGTCATCGGCTCCGGACAAACCAGCCATGGCTTTCACCCGAGCCGTCAACAACCACCCAACAACAACCACTCCACGAGTGGGGACTGCATCGACATTCGGGAGCACTCGCCGTGATACGACCACGACACCGGAGGAGCCCTGAGAGATCAGCAAGCAGGGATCTTTTCCTCGCAGGACCGGGGCCGGGCAGGGCCAGGAAGAGGTTGGGACAGCAATGTCGCTCAGGTGGCGCCGGTGAGAATACTCATGGGAGAAAGAAGGGCGGGACCGTGGGAGCCCCTGCTCCCTTCCCGGCGGCGGCGGGTCACCCTAGACAGCGCCGACACAAACCCTTCTTCCCAATCCACCCAAACCGACACACACCGAAGACAACCGCGCCGCCAAACCTCGCTGGAATCCACCAGAACACCACCGCCGGTCCTCACCAGCCGGACCAACCTCCCATCAGCGCCAGGACGAGCCTGCATGCCTTGGTGGCCTCTCCAGCCGCGGCCAAGCCTCCCCGTCCAGATCCGAGGCCAAAACCGCCTCCAGATCCGCCGTCGAGGAGGCTCGAGCCACCGCCGGCGCCCACGGCCAGTTCGGCCAGCCACCGCCCCCTGGGCACACACATGTAGCACTGGCAAGAAGGTCCCTTTCCGCCGCGACCTCCCGGCCCCGGGTCGCCGGAGCCACGAGCACCTCCTCACCGCCGCCTCAACTTGCGACCGGCCGCCCCTGGCGCCGCTCGCCGGCCACCGCCACGCCAGGCCCCGCGCGACCGTCGCCGATCTGCACTGCCGCCAAAGGAGGACGCCGTCCCGCGCCGGTCCTCCTCGCGCCAGGTAGTGGAAGGCCCGCCGCCGCCGGCACCGCGCGGGCTTTGCCCGGCGGCGCACGCCGGCGGCGGCCGGGGGTGGGGAGAGGGAGAGGAGGTGGAGGCTGGGATCTAGGGTTTCCGCCCCCAGGTCGCGCGGGTCGGGTGCTCAACCAGCTATTCTCAGTTCAGTTCGTTAAGATACCTCTCGTTTCATCTTCCACATTACTCTATAATCACGGTCCGATCAGCCTATCAACGCAAACACAAGAACATTATTAGAGCATCCCTAACCAATCCCTAAAGAGCCTTTAGAGGACTTTCTTTTCTCCTCTATTCACCGAAGCCGCACCTAGCCGAAGCCAAAGCCGCAAACCGGTTAGAGGATTTTATTTTTTAGGAATCGCCCCCGCGGATCCCATATTTGCTCGCCCGCGTCCGCACCGACTAAAATTATTATCCCACACCTGCGCCTCCACTCACTTCCCCCAGCTCCACATCACCGCCGCCAGCAGGTGGTCGACCTGCTCGCCGACACTCTAGCCACCCCCGACCCCACGTAGGCATCCCGTCCCTCCTGGCCTTCTCCGCATACCCGCCGATGCCAGATTCATAGAATTGGGCAGATCAGATCGAGCTCCTACACCACCAAAGGCGGATTCAACTAACCCAGCTGGATCCGCGTGGCCCCGCACTTCCGGCCTGTCCTCGTCCAACATGCACCATTTCAGCTTGCCGGCTTTAGGGTTGAAGGAGATCTCGGAGCTCTCAGCAGCGGCGATGGCCGCAAGCCCGCAACCGCATCGGCACCAGCTACGGCTCCAGCACCAGCACCGTCCCAGTTCTGGTAGCTTCATGTGTACCCGACCCGGCACCTAATGATTCTGGCACAGGATTTTGGTTGAAAGCTCATGGATTTTGGAGGCCGACAACGATGATTGTTCGTTTTTAAATTCGTAGCAAGGTGAAGAGAAATTCCAAATGGTCGGAGGATGAGGACAATGACTTGTATTTCGCATGGCATCATCAAAGAATAGTTGGAGCAAGTCAACCGCTCCAGCAATTTTAGGAAGATCCATGACAGTTACAATCAAAAAACTAGTGGAGAAGCTCGGTCGTTGATGGCGATTATGAACATCAATCTAGAGCACTACTAGTCTACCAAATTATGAATCTTATGTTATGTATGCCTAGATGACCCGTATGTGTGATGGTGGCCACTATTAGATTTTAGAAAACCCCACATTGTCGGGTATTATTGTGTTGCTATCAATTTGTATGACTAATCTATCCAATTATGAATCTTATGTTATGTGTTTTCAAAAAAAATTGAATCTTATGTTATGTTATCATGTATTCGTGTGGTCAACTTTGTAAATTATGTTAAAAAATAATTTTAGTCCTCCAAGTTATCGGGGATCGGACACATGGCGCTTCTAATATAGTTTGCTTAATTAACACACAACAAAGCCATCAACCCGTAAGTCATATGTGTACTTGTCGTTCGTGTACGACGTATATATATATTGTGATTTAGTAATGTATAAGTCTCCATGTATAATAACCTAGCTTATCCCACACCCCCACTATATATTTCGACCCCTACATGGCGCGACAGGGTAGGGTCTCGCAGGTGCTAGGGGAGGAATTCGGCGGGTAAGAGACCCATGACAGCGAGTATTAACATTTGACTAGAATTTCTAAGTGTACTTTCAATTTCTTTTGACTATAATCCAGGTTCCCACAAACACTCCATATCAACAGATCGGCATATTATGGATTTTCCATCTGGAAAGACTAGCTCATATCTCCTCCTCCCCCAGTCGACAACGTTCTTCCTCAGCGCTACAAATGCCCTACATCTTTGCTGTGATTGGTGTTGCTCTTTAGTACATGTAAGGGTAACCCGGAGTTGTTGCACCGGTGACCACACTTTTCGATGTATATCATCTACGGAACCTGTTCTACACGATCTCATCTACTTGACGGGAGGAACTTGATGCACGATAGGAGTATACAATTTGACTAAAATTTGTTATGCATGTTTTCAGTTTCTTTTGACTAAAATCTAGGTTCCCACGAGATTTTCTATGAAGAACCCAATGTGTTCCTCTATACTGCAGGCCCGCAATGTCTCCCCTCTTAGATTTCCATCGTAAGTTGTAGTTTTGTGTGTCTTTCCTTATTGCTTGTGTTATAATGGGTTGTAGGAACATGACAAACCACAAAAGAGGCCAAGTAATTAAATAATTTGTGTTATAAGTGGAGATTTTGCACTGTAAGT
The DNA here is from genome assembly GCA_030979885.1 of Lolium multiflorum. Taxonomy (NCBI): domain Eukaryota; kingdom Viridiplantae; phylum Streptophyta; class Magnoliopsida; order Poales; family Poaceae; genus Lolium; species Lolium multiflorum. The sequence continues at coordinate 9,507,777 of CM061751.1, read as the reverse complement.
CTACAATGCGAGGGTGGTTATGTTTGTGAAGTAGGTACAACTTTAGAGTTGCGCATTATCTTTTCATGTTTACACCACCCTTCAATATCAATATGAGGACCCATGCAAAATGGGAAATATTTTGACAATTCCTCACGTAATTTTAGGCGAACCCTTTTTTGTTGGCCCCACAGGGTCTACCGCCTAGCCTTTCACCGATAGTAGTGATTTCATGTGACTTCCTTTTTTTTGGTTATAGCAGGGTATAAGAGCATAAAAACTCCCAAATAGGCCAAGTACTCACAAGAGTTCAGTCGGTGGCCTCGAAGTGGAGGTTTTGCACTATTAATATAGAACCTTCGTGTGGATAATCCTGTTTGTGACAAAACTGCCACTTCAGAGTTGTGTATTGGTTATTCCCATTTACACAATCTTTCAATATCAATATCATCACTACATGCAAGAGAGGAATAGTTTTGACCCTTCCTTGCGCACTTTCATGCTAATCATCTTTCATGGGATCCGCAACATGTACCCCCAACTTTCCATCATAAATGGTGATTTCATGTGAATTTTCTCTTTATTGTGACATTAGGTCACACTAACATGAAAACCGCAAAATGGTTGCTAGTGGACTCGAGGTGTGGGTTTTTCACTGTAGCTACATACCCTTGATCTCCAAACTTAAACCCTTGATTGTAGTTTGTCTATATTATTTGCATTGGGTGAGTTGAGATCGTTTTGTTATGGCGTGTGACATTGTTTACAATACTAATTATAACGGGTTGATCAATTCTTTTGTCAATTTTTTTAATGAAAATACTATCGTAGGTGTGATAATCTGGATTTTGTCATTGTTAATAATTTTAATTTAAAAGATAATTAAGATATATTTTTTTGGAAAACATCTATTTATTTTGAATTTTCTAATCTCTAACACTTAGATTGGATGTTAGTGAATGCATGCATTGCATAATACAGTGTAAGATTAGGAAAACCACACATTGTGGGAGGTGGGGTTTTGGCTCATGGGAGCAAATGCTCCTATTATAAAAATAATTAAAAATTAATTTAAAATATGTCAGAAAAATTGACATAATTTTTTTGGTGTACATCGTGACATTCTATGTTCGTACACAAATTTCCGTGGGAAAACAACATTTTATATGGTGTGTACAAAAAAGACAAAAAAAATATGTTGTACGTAGTCGTGTTACAACATCAAAATTTGTCTTTTTTACAGGAGCCACAATTTTTTTTTCTTTTTTTGAAAATGTCTAGATGTACATGTAAAAATTTAGTTTAGAATTTTTTGACACTTCGGAACGTGGATTCACACAATGAGAGCAAATGCTCCTATGAGCCAAAGTGCATTTCCCCACATGTGGAGCTTTGTATTGATCTGTATATACAGGTTACAAGGCAGAGTTCAGGTCATACAATATGCATACAGCTATAGAAGGATTAGCCATATACAACCGTATATCTATACAAATAAAATATGGTTATATATTCTAACACCCGCAATCGCAAATAGGCTTCCAACGATTGTTAAGGCTGTCCCGAAAATCTAAGAAGAGAGGAGATGGCAATCCTTTGGTGAAGATGTCCAAGAATTGAGAAGAACTCGGAACGTGAACCCGGACCTCGCCTGTGGTGACACGGTCTCGTACTACGAAGTGTTGATCGATTTCCACATGCTTGGTGCACCGACGATGAACAGGATTCTGAGTCATGTAAACAGAGCTCACATTTTCACATAAAATCACAGTAGCACCAGTCACTGGTCGATGAAGCTCCTCAAGAAGTTGTCGTAGCCAACATGCTTCAGCAACCACATTTGCAACCGCACAGTACTCGCCCTCTGCACCCTTCTCCGGTCGATACAAGGACTATATGTTGTGTGTTCGGACCTTTTTTTTTTGCGAGAAAGCACTGGTATTAACCAACGGTACTTACAGAACGGTCCAGAGCACAACTAGGGCCCTCCGGACCCCGATGCCGTAGACGAAGACGAGAACTTCACGCCGGCGCGCCGCCGCACCACCTTCCCTCAGCCTTGGAAAGAAAGGATCCCCTGCACGGACGGGAAGTCGACGCCACTCGGCTCGAGAGAGCCTCCGCCCTGCATCGCCGCCGCCATCGACGAGGTCAACACCATCAGCCACCTTCTTCTTCTTCTTCATTTCCCAGATCCGGCACCACTCAGGATCTGGCCGGGGCACGGCGCGGATCCACCAATCTGCGGGTGACAGGCATGCCGGTGAGCCACCACGGAGCTCCACGAAGCGCCAGAGTCGGAGAAGATGCCCACTTGCACAGGAAGCAAAACCGACAACCCCTCCTTCTCTAAGGCGTCACTGGCTACAGCCCCACCCTCAACTACCTTATCTTCAGCCGTGAGGCGGGGATCCCCCACCCTCTCGCCGCCGGAGCGGCCGCCTGAGGGTGAGGGATCCGACGGATCAACGGTGAGGAGGTGAGGAGGTGTCTTAGCCGGGGAGTCCAACAAATCACCCTCTCTGCTACAGTGGTGAAGAGGGGAGACGTCCAGGCTCGTCTGTTGGGCCGTGTGTTCGGACCTTATGTTGTGTGTTCGGACCTTACACCGCGCGGAAACAATGGAATCGATCGAGGCAGAGGCACAGGAACGGTGAATTTCCCGCGCGATCGAGAACAAAGAAAAGGAAAGATCGCCGCGCCGCACCTGAATTTGGATCCATGTCTCTGCCATCTTTCCCTTTCTTTCCCGCGTTGCGTATTTTAATTGATTAGCACCTACGTTCCGATCAATCACAGTCGGAGGCAAGGAGGATCGATCGCTTCAGACAAGCTCACAAAACGAGCCAATTCATCTCTATCCCTCCTTTTTTTTCCTCTCACCAACAAACGTGACTAGCCAATTCCATGGAATTCATTCATTCTTTCAGCAGCGTGACAATAATCCTAGCTCCAGCGCTCTGTCCATCTTTCCTTTGAGCCCAAGGAAATTCTTCTTGCAGGTTAATGTACCGTTAGAGATATATTTCGTGTACGCATAAACGGATAGTCTAGGATAGAGATAGACTCTTGTCAGCTTCGTGACTCCAAGACGATCTCGTACGTTTTATATATACTCGCCCATGATACTCAATAATACATCCAACATATTCCGCAATCTCTCCCTCTATCGTTTCTATGGTATCGCAGCTGCGCCGATCCCAACCTAGCTCGCCGCCTGTTATTAAGCTGCTGTCGGGGCTTCCGGGGAGGTCGATCTCCAAGGACTCACTCCGGGCCGCGGCATCCGGGAGGCAGGCCCGTCCGCTCGATCCGTTGATCCGCTGCTCCTCGAGTTTTTCCAATCCGTAGATTGCTTTCTGCCACGGTCGTCGACCACATGGTTTTACCTCGATCATAGATCGGATGAGTCGCCCACCGCCGTCGTCATCACGCGCCTCTACTCCACCGCCGTCACCACCGCCATCTTCATCAACTCTGCGGCCGGCCGCACGCGTCACACACGGGACGCTTACGGGCGATGCAGCAGGCTCACCCGCGCGGTCTCCATCGCTGGTCCGTCTTCGCCACGCTCGGGATATCACCGACAACGTTCCAACGTCTGATCTGCGCACGTCGTCCACGGCGGCGCGCGTAGCGCCGCCGTTTGCTCGATCACCGACCGCGCGCACGTCTCCGCCAAGCACGTCCCCGAGCACGCGCCAACCACCGATCGAGCATCGGGTTGCCGCCGCGTCGCCCTTTCCTGCCGCAGCGCCGCCGCTTCTTGGTCCACGCCGGGCTAGCCACCCACGCGCTCCGATGGAAGTCTGCAGCGGCTGCTTCGCCCCCGCGGCTCCGACCAGCGGCCGCGCCGTGGCGCCGCCGCACGCAGCCACTATCGCTGCCCTTCCTCACAGACTGACTGTTCAAGGCCACCACAACACACTCTTCGCGCTGGTCGCTTCCGTCAAGGCATGGTCTTCACACAATCACCGGGGTCTTTCCTCGCCACTTTCCGAGTACGCCGCGCTCACAGTAACCTCGTATGGACATCACGGTCGCCGTTATGGGATCCCGCCGACTAATTTCCACGCCCATCTAGCGCCAAGCATGACCCACCCAGCCGCTGCTGCGACGCGCTTTCACGTTCCGTCCACTACGACCTTGTCGGCTGTTTGTCGCATCGATGAACCGCGGGACCGCACGCACCTCTCCCGGCCGCTCTCGCGTCAGCCACCGCCCGAGGCCTCCTCCGCTGTCCTCCGAGCACTGCATGGTCCATGATGGTCCTTCCCCGCGACGCCCAGATTGGCAACACCGATCGCGTGCCTTCATCCTGGCCGCCCCGAGCTCAGCAAGCTCCGGCCAGCGCTCGTCTTCATCGACTTTCGACAACGTCTTTATCGGCATCGACTCTTCTACGACTGCCTCAACCGCGCGCCGACTTCGTTTGCACTCGGCCCCCGCTAAACCGCATGCCTTCGTCCCCGACGTGCGCCTAGTTCTGGCCAAACCAGGGCAGCACCTCGTCCTCGACGGCTTCGACTACGACTTTGGCATCGACAACCTCCACGACTGCCTCGACGCGTCTCCGTCACTCTCCCCGCGCACTATGCGCTTGCGGCTTCATGTGCGCTACCTCGACACCGGCACCCGACCACGCATCGACCACGCATCCCCTCGCGCGGGCGCCCCGACCAAGGTTGCAACATCTTACGCCGCCACTTCGACACGGCACAAAGGGCTACGCCTCGCATGAGAGCACCTCAGCTTCTTCTTACAGTCCAAGCATCCGCGACGTGACACCGTCCACTTACGCTCCCGCACGATCATGGGGAGGCTTCGCTTTCTGGGTCCACTTCTGAAATATCTCTTACTGACTGTCCACTGCTGCTCATGTTGTTCACGACGTCCCACTACGATCAAGTGGGAGTGTTAGAGATATATTTCGTGTGTACGTATAAACGGATAGTCTAGGATAGAGATAGGACTCTCGTGTCTTGCCTTGCACTCCAAGATGATCCCTGTACGCTTATATATACTCGCCCATGAGGCTCAATAATACATCCAACATATTCCGCCAATCTCTCTCCCTACATGTACCAATTTTTAACTTCACCCAATTTCTGGACATTCACGTCAAAGATCAAATACTAGCGCATATATATATATCATCACATCATTATGAGACATTTCAATGGAGAGTTCAGCTCTTGCAACCCATAGCGTCTCATGCATCAAAAACAAATGCAAGCCATCAATCAATCAACTGATAAAGATTACAAACCATTCTCACGCGGAGGATTATACAACAAAAGAATGTTACAATCCCCCAATATACTGCTACTCAACTCTCTATATATAGGAAAGCAAAATAAACTGAACAGAACAAAGAAAACTATCCAAGACACCAGCGTGTCTTGCTTCAAGCACAGACCACTTGAACAAAACAATGATGTGCTCAACCAAAACAGACAACTCGCTGCTACTCACCAAGCGAGTTAGCGGCCTCTCCGTCGCTTTCAAGGGCCAACGTCTATCCCTCATCCAACTAGATCGATCAGCATGTTTTCCGCTGCCACCAATCTCCTTCCCATCATCTGTTTCTGCCTGCCAAGAATCACACATCAGTATGTTGTTGGAACAAGCAAATAAAACAACCTACTCATGAACAAACCACATTGTTTGACAAGTCAATCTCTCTACAAGAGATGGCATGCCAACACGCCACTAGATGAGAAATCACAGCACATTTCTGTCAGCAAATCCATCAACACATTAGCAAAAGTATATCTAGACAGCAGAACAATGTCAAGCTCTGAAATTTCATGGCACCGATAAAAAAATAGAAGGCTATTTGGCCTCAAACAGTCAAGCCAATACGAACCCATAGGAAGCTACCAGAATCCAATGGTAATCACTACAAGCTGAAGAAGATCGAATCTCTTTACACTAGGGCAGAGTCTTAACAACCAAGTTTAAAGTATTTCGAGACCAGGAAGTATATAACAGAATGACAGGTTCAACACCACCATCCCTCGGCAACACTGCAACAATTGTGGCTGATGTACTTCTATTTACAAACATGGTGAATCAACAAAATGACCAACATAATTTGAAAAAAAAAATGACAAACAGGTTGCATCAGGTTTTAATGAGCTACACCAAACAAACATAGATCCATCACCTAGCATAGCTGATAGTCACAAACTTGATAGGAAAATTGAATGTTGCCAAAGTGGATCTCGCCAACCGGATACCTCAGTCAGCTCGTGTAGTTCTGAACATGGAAAAGCACCCAAAATTTGACAATGGATGTTCCCACCTTTTCACACACAGTCATGATTGGGCTCATTGCAACTACGACATTTCAAGCTGAAATGTCATGACCGTGCAAAATAATAAAAGCTCCAACAACAGCCCAACATCACCACTTTACCTGCTACCGATATCCGTTAACTTCAGAAAAGAAAGGGAATATTTTGTGCGAGAAAAATA